>CM053623.1:347778089-347788328 GCA_028646595.1 Phalanger gymnotis
AATATAGTTAATCTTTCACAACATAAGTATTGTGGAAGGGTTTTACATAATGATATGCATGTGGCCTATGTTGAATTGCTTGCCTTTTTAGGGAGAGTGGGCAGGGAGGGAAGAGAAGAGAGAATTTGGAACTCAAAGTTTTAAAAACAGACGTTCAAAAAGAAAAAAAAAAGGAGTTTTTGCACGCAACTAGGAAATAAGATACACAGGTAATGGGGCGTAGAAATTCATCTTGCCCTACAAGAGAAGAAGGGAAAGGGGGATGGGAGGGGAAGTGGGGTGACAGAAGGGAGGGCTGACAGGGGAACGGGGCAACCAGAATATATGCCATCTTGGAGTGGGCAGGAGGGTAGAAACGGGGAGAAAATTCGTAATTCAAACTCTTGTGAAAATCCATGCTGAAAACTAAATATATTAAATAAATTTAAAAAAAAAAAGAAAAACAAAGATTTGGTGAGTCAAGTAAGACTTTGCATATATAGGACACATTAAAGTGAACTTGTCAATTCCAAAAGAGGTAGTCGATATTATGATATACGAATGTAATGGAATGTTGCTGTTGTTCAGTCATGTGTGATTCTTCATGACCCCACTTGGGGTTTTCTTGGCAAAGATACTGGAGTGGTTTGCCATTTCCTTCTCCGGCTCATTTTTTACAGATGAGGAAACTGAGGTAAGCAGGGTTAAGTGACTTGCCCAGGGTCACACAGCTAGGAAGTGTCTAAGGCCTGAATTGAAATCAGGAAGTTGAGTCTTCTTGCCTCCAGGCTTGGCACTTTATCCACTTTGACACTTGGCTATTATGAATGTGCTATTAGAGATAACAAAATGAATAATTTCAGAGACAACTAGGGAAACAAGCTCAGAGTGATTAAATGACTTTTTCAGGGTCACTAATGGCTAATATATGTCTGAATTAGGATTTGAACACAGGCCTTGCTGACTCCAAGACTCCAAGCTGTTCAGAATAGCTTGGAGCTAAAAAGAAACCAATTTTACTAGCTGAAGAGGGCAACAGATGTCACAAAGGAGCCATGTGCATAGGTATATGTTGTTTCCCTAGTAGAATGAAGCTCCTTGAAGGCAGGAGCTACTTTTTTTCTTTGTATTCTGAGTGCCCATCACAGTACCTGGCACGTGGTGGTTGGTTGTTGTGCTTCGTTCTCAACCAAAATGACATCACTATGCTTAAGTCAAAATTCAACGTGTCTGATTGTGGCTGATCAGGCCAACACAACGTCAGGCACAAATAGTCTGTGTGAACATTTGGAGTGGATACTCCAAACTTGCACATCCTGCATTTCCTTTGAGTTGTTTCAATTCTGCCTTGCTCATAGAGCACAGCACCTTCTCTGATGTGGGCATGCCATGCTGAGTGGTCCTATGCCACTGTCTCCCATGTCACACAATCAATTCCAAAGTTCTTGAGAGAGACCTTGAGAGTGTCCTTGTATTGCTTCTTCTGACCACCATGTGAATGCTTGCCCTGTGTGAGTTCTCCATAAAAGTCTTTTTGGCAAGCATACATTTTACATTCGAAAAACATGGCCAGCTCATTGGGAGTTGTGCTCTCTGAAGCAGAATTTGAATGCTTGGCAGTTTAATTTGAGCAAGGACCTCAGTGTCTGGTCCCTTATTCTGCCAGGTGATCTTCAGAATCTTCCTAAGACAATTCAAATGGAAGCAATTCAGTTTCCTGGCATGGCACTGGTAGACTGTCCAGGTTTCATAAGCACATAACAATGAAGTCATCACCACAGCTCTGTAGACCTTCAGTTTGGTAATCAGTCTATTACCTCTTCTCTCCCATACTTTCTTTCTGAGCCTCCCAGTAGTGGGCACTTACTGAATGTGCCTTGATTTTAGTGTATTTAAAAGAAAGGCACTGCAGACATTCAGCAAATTGGAAAAGATAAGTGTTTGCAAACCTTTGGCATGTTTCTGCTTTGACTTTTTGTCTCTGAGAGGAGATTGCAAGATCTTAAGTCATCTATCGGTGGTAACTGGCCATTTCACAATGTATGTGCACGCATGCCAAAGCAGGAACCAAGAAAATATCCACGGTTCCTAAAGTGGAATATCCCTAAGTGTATGGATTCCCTGCCAGGATTTATTCTGAAGAAGGGAGAGATTTGAGAATAAGCTACTCAAGGAAATGACAGCTTTGACATGTATTGTGGAGTTTTAGAACTATACTTTGCTATCCCCCATTAGAATGTTGTTGTTGTTCGTCCTTTGCTCTTGTGAAGAGGACCGATGACATGGAAGGGAGGGGAGGGGCGGTGATGTCTTGACTCGAAAGCGAATTGGATTTAAGTGAGGCAGCAGAGCTGTGCAAAGTCACCAGCCTCACTCTGTTCCTCCAGTCATGGAGGCCAGTGGCAAGACATAGGTCAAAACCACTGGCCATGGCCTCAGATGTGGTGGGAGACCTTGGCCCTTTTATGCTAAGGTCTTTCCCAGGTCTCAGTTTGTCTGAAGCAAAAAGCATTGCCAGTTCAGTGATTAAAGGTTAGGTTAGAATTGAGGCAAAAGCTGGCCCGGTTTGCCTTCATAAAAGATCAGTCTGGGAAGGGAAGACCCCCCAGAGTTTACACTCACCCAGAGGCATGGAAATCCAAACAAAGAGTGTGAGGCTGGCACCTGTTATTGGTCAATCAGTGAAAGCTAGAGTGATCTGGATTTAAAGGCATAGTCAAGTAGCCCCATTCGAATCACAATGGCCTCATTTTTCCAGAGCTAGATTTCCAGAAGCTTCTGAAGGTTGACATTGTCTTTCTACTTCCATGTGCTGAGCTCAGCAGGGTACTCGACACAAACCAAGTGCTTAATAAATGCTAGTTGACTGACTGACTGACCCAAGGAAACCCAAAGCCTGAATGTTTCAAGTACACAACCGTTGAATATGAGACTGGAATAAAAATCTTCGTGAAGTAAATACATGACATTCCTATTGTAAGCATATCAGTCCATAAGGAGTGATGCCATGAACTTTATATCAAACTTCTGGATGTTACAGAAAGTACAGAACTATACCTATCTAGTGACTTGTGGTTTGGAGTCTCAGAGAATGGAAAGGAGACAAATACCCCCAAATCAGTATGTCTCTTGCCCAAGAGAGGCTGAAAGATGTTTTTAAGCTACATATGCCTGCAGTTCAGAAGGGCTCTGCTGGAAATCAAGAGTATGATGTCTAAGTTCATTTTCAAGACCTTCAACAAAATGCCATAATTCTGCAAAGAAACCTTTCTATTCAAGGGAATCGCAAATAAGCAGATCTATGGAAAACTACTCCACACCTAGCTGCAGAGCCTGGGCAACTTGTCTACAGAACAGCTCCAAAGACTAACAATTCACCATAACTACTTATTGACCATAAGAGAGTCAGCAGGTCTCTGACGAGTAGGTGGAGACATGCGATTGACACTAACTCAGTAGATTCTGAATAAGAGACAACCCACTGGTTGTACAGAGACTGTCTAAACCAGACACTGACTCAGAGAGTGACATTTTTTAGGGAAGAAGACACTGTATACTCTAACACAACAGCCTCACCAAGGCCCAGTCCTGACAAGGGGAAGGGACTGAACTCAAAGGCAGCAGCTTTTCTGCCTAGAATTTTAGACTTTGGGACCCTAGGGCAGAGAGAAACTCCATGAAGTCACAGAACAGTAACAGATCCCGTGGGCTTTCCACAAGTCATTGTAGGAATACAGCAATATAGCTCTGATAAGGAGTATGATAAGCCCGTACCGTCAATTAGTTCAGGTCTAGGGGAAGCTCAATCAGCAGATCACAGAGAGATAAACCTACCCTAGTCACGTCCATATCAAACTCTAATGTTAAAAGTGAAAGCAGGGAGACAGTTACACATGTCTCCAGATGACCATAGCAATGCTGATTCAAACATTATGCTTTTTGTGCACTCACGTATGTTTAGAGATGTACCTGTTCATTGCTGCATGCCCTGAGTTATGCTGCAGTCTTGTGGTTTACGTGTATTGGCGTTATTGTGTTATGTATTAGTGTTGTACAATCATGGTAGTTACTTTTGCCTGTTAGTGATTTATTGTTTTGTTACTTCTTTAGTTGGGAACAGGTTCATAGGTAAGCACGCTCTCTTCTTTTATGGGCCTATTGATGGCATATTGCCAGTTTAAATTGCTTTGGGTTATGATTGATTGTGTTCTGTGGATATGCTGTGATACGTGCTTCTAACATGTTCTGCATGTAGTTTAGACATGTAGTCCCTGAAGCACATTCTCAAGTGATTCTTGTACTCTGCTATGTCTGTTGCATATCAGTTGAAGTATGTTGACTGAACAGCCCTCTGAAATGATCGCCTGGGACATTGGTACAATCATTGGTTCTTTAAATTTTGTTGGGGCCACTTTACCCCTTGTGTTATCATTTTGCCAATTTCAAGTACAATGTGGGTGATTTTTTTTTTTTTTTTGCAAGCAAATGCATAGTTTTATGGCTCTGGGGAGGAATACAGTCTTTGAAAAGTTTGGGAGAAGGATCAACCTTGACTGGGTCTTGCTCCACCTTACTTTGGAAAAGAAGGAGATCGTAGAAAAAGGAGGCTTGGGAGAAGAAAAAAATAATTAAGAAGAGTCTGCAGAGCTGAAGCAGGTAGTATGCTGTGAGATACCAAAAAATAGACTGAACCTCTGCTGTGACATAGTAGGAGTGCTCAGGTCAAGGACATGCCACTCCAGGATGATGAGAACCAGCCCAAGGAACAGATGGAGTGACCTTTTTTTTTTTTTACCTCACTTTGCAAAACAACATTTCTAACCACTGCCTACTAGACATCTTGAAATAGATGTCTCATAGACACAATAAATTCATGTTCAAAACTGAACTCATTATCTTCCCACCCAAACCCTCCCCATTTACTACTTCCTTATTACTGTTGTGGGCACCACCATCTTCCCAGGCACCCAGGCTTGAAACCTAAGTGTGATCCTCAACTCCTTGCTCTCTCTCATCCTCTGTATTGAATCTTTTGTCAAGGCCTGTTGATTTTATCTTCATAATATCTCTTGTGTTCTTTTTCCTCTGACATTGCCACCATTCCAGTACAAACACTATCATCACTTCATATCTGCACTACTGCAGTAGCCTGCTGGTAGGGCTCCCTGCCTCAAGTCTCTCCCTACTTTAGCACAGCCTCCATACAGTTGTCAAAGTGATCTTCCTAAAATGCAGGTCTGACCCTAGCGTACACACTTCCTCCTCACTACGCCTGGATCAAATATAAAATCCTCTACTTGGCATTCATATTATCTTATAACTAGTGTCTTCAACTTTCCAGCCTTCTTATACCTTAGCTCACCCCTCCCCATGTATTTTTTGATCCAGTGCCCTCCTTTCTGTTCCTCAGACAGGAAACTCCATCTCCCAATTTCAGGCTCATTCACTATCTTCCAGGTCTGGAAGGCTCTCTTACTTTTCTCTATCTCCTGGTTCCCTTCGGGTCTCAACTAAAATCTTGCTTTCTACAGGAAGGCTTTTCTGATCCTTCTTAATCCTAGTGTTTTCCCTCTGTTAATTAATTTCAATTTATCTTCTATATGGCTTGTTTTTACATAATTTTGTTTGCATATTGCTTCCCCCATATTACTTCCCTGTTAGCTCCTTGAGAGCAGGGATTATCTTTTGCCTTTTTTGCAACTCCAGTACTTAGCACGGAACCTAGCATAAAGTAGGCACTTAATAAACATTTATTGACTGAATGGTAGTTAATAATTGTTTATTAACTGACACTGTTATCTGGATGGGCAGCTAGTTTTTTCCTTATCTGTTGTTTTCCACTCAGATCTCATTTATATGCTATAAAACTGTGTTAGCCAGGAGAAATGCTAAGCACTTTGTAATTATTTAAGCCTTACAGAGAGATGATTTGGAGGCAAGCATTCCTTATTGGAGAGATGAAAAGTTGGATCAGCAAATAACAAATTTGGTGGTGGTGGTGGTGGTGGTGGTGGTGGTGGCGTGTGTGTGTGTGTGTGTGTGTGTAGCTATTAGGGCAATGGGAAAGAGTAGAACTAGATTTCAAAATCCTGGCATGAGAATTCAGAAGTCATATACTCCTAGAAATAAGTCTCAAAAAATGAGAATGGCGGGCTTCAAGGAGCAAAGTGTGGGGAAATGTGGTGCTGCTTTCATTTTTTAACCTCTGCCAGTCATTCTTGGTGGGCTGGACTTGAAAAGAAGACCTCTCTCTAAAGAGAAGGGGAAGCTGACAGTCATACCTTCTCCCTAGAGCCCTAGCAGCTTAACCTGCTTTGTTTACTAATACTAATGTTGCCTACATTTAAATCACAGAACCTCAGCATGAGAATGGATCCCAGAGGATATCTACTCCAACTAAATCTGTACAAGAATCTCCTTTACAACATACCCAACAAATGACAATCCAGTTTTTGCTTAATGGTGGCCAGTGATGGGGAACCTACTGAGGCATCCCATTCAGCTTTGGGATAGTTATTATGATAGACAAATGTTTCCTTACTTCTAACCTAAATTTGCCTCTTCCTGCTTTCTACTTGCTGCTCCTCATTTTGCCCCCTAGAGAAAAGCAGAAAAATGAAAATCCCTTTTGCACACGACAGCTTTTCAAACTTCTATTAAATTTGCCCCGTTCCCATTCTACCTCCCACCCCCACCCTAGTCCTCTCTTCTTTTGCCTAAATATTTCCAGTTCCTTGAACTAATCTTTATATGGCGTGAATTAGAGATACTTCATTATTCTGGTTACTCTCTTCTGGACACTTTCCAGCTTATCAATGTTCTTCCTAAGACATGGTTCCCCAAAATGAACATTATACTCCAAATGTGATCTGAGCACAGGGTAGAGTATGGTGGGTATATCACCTACTTTGTCCTGGATGCTTTGTCTCTCATTATATAGCCTTAGCTCGTATTAGCTTTTTGGCTGCCAACTCACAGCCAAATAATAGAAGGCAGTGTCATTAGCAGACCAAAAAGGTAACAGTAACACCACATGTAGTTGAAATAGCAATCACAAGCTCTGGGTCTTTCTTGGAGAAAAAAAAAATTGTGTAGTACAGCATAAAGGGCATGAACCTGGTAATTAGGAAACTAGAGCTCTAGTCTTGACTCTGATACTTATGCAAACAACTTTAGATTTAATTTTCCTTGTCTGTAAGGAGAAATGATCATCTTCAGTGACATTTTAGGGATGAGGTGAGGATGAATGAAATGAAATCTTACTTGATAAATGCCCTTGCAAGGAAAAACAAATTTTGATGCCCAACTATGGTCTTTCTCTTTTATAAGCAGTCCCCCTACTAAAAAAAAAAAACAAAGTTGGAGAATGTATTTGTGCATGTGAGAAAGAGACTGCAGAACACAGAAGGAGCTGAGCTGGGATCTGTGAAAGACAGGGAAAATGGCGGAGCTATGCTTCTCCCTTCGGGCAGAAGAAAGGAGTTAGTAGGGAAGAGATGTTGATTCAGACACTTTCCATGCTAGCTACCAGCCGCTGTCACTGTGTCAGGACAATACAATCACTTTTCAGAGAGGCCTCAAGTTGAACACTTTGCAGCCTCCTATATGAATGATATGTTCACATGTCATGGAATCATAGGATCTCGAAATAGAAGAGATTATAGAGATCAAAATTTCAATCAACTCTCATAAAACTCCTTGCCATGGCCAATTGCTTCATTTGTGCCCTTGGTCCCATCCTGTCCTCATTTTTTGATCATTACTACTTTCTATATAGTCTTCCATTTTTCTTTATGAATGTCTACAAATATGTGCAATTTCTCCCCTCTCCCCCCAGCCAACTTCAGAACACCTCAATCTTGCCCTGGTATTTCTTCAAACTATTCTTCAATATCTTTCCCTTTGCACTGCTAAACTCCTAGAAAGAGTTTTCTTTACTCACTGCTTCTATTTCTTTACCACATGCTCCTTTGTAGTCTGGACTCTAACTCTGCCACTCCACTGAAATTGCTCTTTTAAAGGTTACTGCTAAATCTGATGGCCTTTAATTTACTTATTCAATTCCATATCAATCAAACTGCCAAAGGATTACTTTATAGAGCTAGAAAAAATAATAAAGAAATTTCATCTGGAGAAATAAAAGATCAAGAATCTCAAGAGAAAATGTGAAAAAATTGGGAAAGTAGAAGCCTAGCTGTACCAGACTTCAAACTATACTACAAAACAATCATCATCAAAATAATTTGATACTGGCTAAGAAATAGGTCTATCAGGGGAACAGATTAGCTTACAACATACAGAAGCAAATGAACACAGTAGCCTAATGTCGGATAAACACAAAGACTCAAGCTACTGAAGTTAAGAACTTGCTTTCGATAAAACTGCTGGGTAAATTGAAAAATAGTATGGTATAAACTAGGTACAAACCAACACCTCACATCATATGCCAAGATAAACTCCAAATGGATACACAACTTAGATATGAAGGGTGGCATTTTTTCTCTCTTTAAATTGTTTTATTATTTAATATTTTTTAGTTTTCAGCAGTGATTTCCACAAGATTTTGTTACAGATTTTCTCCTCATTTCTACCCTCCCCCCATGCCAAGATGGCATATATTCTGATTGCCCCTTACCCCAGTCTGTCCTCCATTATGTCACCCCACTCCCCCCCCAATCCCTTTTCCCCTTACTTTCTTGTAGGGCAGGATAGATTTCTATGCCACATTCCCTATATATCTTACTTCCCAGTTGCATCAAAAACAACTTTTGTTTTTGAGCATTTGTTTTTAGAACTTTGAGTTCCAAATTCTCTCCCTTCTTCCCTCCCCACCCACCCTCCTTAAGATGGCAAGCAATTCAACACAGGCCACACATGTATCATTATGCAAAACATTTCCATAACAGTCATGTTGTAAAAGACTAACTATATTTCCCTCCAACCTATACTGTTCCCCCTTTATTCAATTTTCTCCCTTGACCCTATCCGTTTTCAACAGTGTTTGTTTTTGATTACCTCCTCCCCTGATCTGCCCTCCCTTCTGTCATCTCCCCTCTCTTAAGCCCTTCCCCCCTACTTTCCTGTAGGGTAAGATACCCAATTGAGTGTGTATGTTATTCCCTCCTTAAGTAAAATCCAATGAGAGCAAGATTCACTCATTCCCTTTCACCTGCCCCCTCTTCCCTTCCAAAAAAACTGCTTTTTCTTGCCACATGAATGTGAGATAATTTACCCCATTCTATCTCTCTCTTTCTCCTTCTCCTAATATATTCCTCTCTCACCCCTTAATTGTATTTATTTATTTATTTTTAGATATCATCCCTTCATATTCAACTCACCCTGTGCCCTTTGTCTATCTATATGTATATTCCCTTCAACTACCCTAATACTGAGAAAGTTTTCATGAACTACAAATATCATCTTTCCATGGAGGAATGTAAACAAAACAGCTCAAGTTTAGTAAGTCCCTTATGATTTCTCTTTCCTATTTACCTTTTCATGTTTCCTTTGATTCTTGTATTTGAAAGTCAAATTTTCTATTCAGCTCTGGTCTTTTCATTGAGAAACCTTAAAAGTCCTCTATTTTATTGAAAATCCATATTTTTCCCTGGAGTATTACACTCAGTTTTGCTGGGTACGTGATTCTTGGTTTGAATCCTAGTTCCTTTGACCTCCTGAATATCATATTCTAAGCCCTTCAACCCTTCAATGTAGAAGCTGCTAGATCTTGTGTTATCTTGATTGTGTTTCCACAACTCAAATTGTTTTTTTCTGGCTGCTTGCAATATTTTCTCCTTGACCTGGGAGCTCTGGAATTTGGCTACAATATTCCTAGGAGTTTTCTTTTTGGGATCTTTTTCAAGAGGTGATTGGTGGATTCTTTCAATTTCTATTTTACCCTCTGGTTCTAGAATATCAGGGCAGTTTTCCTTGATAATTTCTTGAAAGATGATATCTAGGCTCTTTTTTTGATCATGGCTTTCAGGTAGTCCAATAATTTTAAAATTATCTCTCCTGGATCTATTCTCCAGGTCAGTGGTTTTTCCAATGAGATACTTTACATTGTCTTCTATTTTTTCTTTCTTTTGGTTCTATTTTATAATTTCTTAATTTCTCATAAAGTCACTAGCTTCCACTTGCTCCATTCTAATTTTTAAGGTACTATTTTCTTCAGTGATATTTTTGATCTCCTTTTCCATTTGGCTAATTCTGCCTTTTAAGGCATTCTTCTCCTCATTGGCTTTTTGGAGCTCTTTTGCC
>CM053623.1:347788428-347802495 GCA_028646595.1 Phalanger gymnotis
TTTTTTTTTTTGGTCTCCTGTAGCAAGTCATTGACTTGTTTTTCATGATTTTCTTGCATCACTCTCATTTCTCTTACCAATTTTTCTTCTACTTCTCTTATTTGTTTTTCCAAATCCTTTTTGAGCTCTTCCATGGCCTGAGACCAATTCATATTTTTCTTGTATGCTTTTGATGTGGGCTCTTTGATTTTATTGGCTTCTTCTCGCTGTATGTTTTGATCTTCTTTGTCACCAAAAAAAATTACATAGTCTGAGTCATTTTCATTGTCTGTTCATGTTCCCAGCCAATTACTTGACCCCTGAGCTTTTTGTCAGGGTATGATTCCTTGTAGAGTAGAGAATACTTTGTCCCAAGCTTTAGGGGCTGTGCTGCTGTTTTCAGAGCTACTTCTACTCCACTGTCACCGAAAGCTCTGCCACACCAGCGCTCCTCCTCCCCTAAGAACTGCCAACCAGGACCACGACCCAGATCCAAGCAGGGCAGATCAAGAGAACCTCACCTCTGAGCCAGGAAAGTGCTCCCTGCACTCCCACTCTGATCTGCTGCTTGGTTCCTCCCACTTGGTGAGCCTGGGGCTGGAAGCAGCCACAGCTGGAGCTCTGGAAGCAGCCACAGAAGATTCCTGCTGCTGCTGCACCACCACCACTGCTCTGGGGCTAGGGCTGTGATGTGCACTTCTCTCACCTGGATCCATTAGTTTTCCCACTGACCTGCTAAATTGTCTTTGATGTTTGTGGGTTGAGAAGTCTAGTAACTGCTATAGCTTAGTGGTTCATAGCCTTGAGGCCAGCTCCACCTGATCTATTCCCGGCCTGGTCGTTCCTGATGCAGCCCACACTGGGCTGTGCTCTTCTCCCAGCGTGGTGCGATAGACCCTTCCCAGCGACCCACAGGCAGTCCTGGGCTGGAGACCTGCTTCCCCTCTGTTATTTCATGGGTTCCGTAGCTCTAGAATTTGTTCTAGAATTTTTACAGGTGTTTGTAGGGATCTGGGGGAGAGCTTAAGTGAATTCTTGTTTTCCAGCTGCCATCTTGGCTCCGCCCCCCAGAGTTTCTCTTTCAAGGATGGCATTTTAAACAAATTAAAGGAGCATGGAAGAAATTACCTTTCATATCTATAGAGAGGGGAATGGTTCATTACCAAACAAGGGATAAAGAGGATCACAGAAGATAAAATGGACAATTTTGATTACATTGTATTAAAAAGGTTCTGTACAAACAATAGCAAGACAGCTAAAATTAGAAAGGAAACAAGTAATTATAGGGGAAAAAAACCCAACTTTGCATCAAATTTTGCTAATGAGGATCCTGTATCAAAGGCATATATGGAACTGATGTTAATCTATAAGAATAAGATCTATTCCACCAATTGGTAAATGATCAAAGGATACGAACAGGCTATTTTCTAAAGAAGAAATCTCATCTTTCCAAAACCATATGAAAAAAATACTCCAAATCACTAATAATTAGAGATTATACACATTAAAGCAACTCTGAGGTTCTACTTCACATAAATGTGATTGGGTAAGTTGACACTCATTGGAAGGGCTATGGAAAAATCAGCCCATTAATATACTGTTAATGGAACTGTGAATTAGTCTAGCCATTATCAAAGACAATTTGGAACTATGCCTCAAAATTTACTAAACTCTACATGGCCTTTAACTTAGCAATACCACTACTAGCTTTATATCCCAAAGAATACAAAGAAAGAGAAAAAAGACCCATAGGTACGAAAATATTTATAGTAGCTCTTTTGTAGTAGCAAAAAAGTGGAAACTAAGGTGGTTGTTAATCAAGTGGGGAACAGCTTTCAAATTATGGTATATGAATATCGTAGAATACTATTGTGTCATAAAAAATGGCAAGAAGTTGTTAGTTTAAGAGAAACCTGGGAAGACTTGTAAAAACTGATGCAGAGTGATGCAGAGTAAGAAGCAGAAGAATAATAACAACAACAATATAAAAACAATTTGAAATCTTTAAGAATTTTTGATCAGCTAATGCACTGTTGGTAGAGTTGTGAACTGATCCAACCATTCTGCAGAGTAATTTGACACTATGCCCAAAGGGCTAGAAAACCGTGAATATCCTTTGATCCAGCAATACCACTGCTAGGTTTACATCCTAAAGACATAAAAAAGGGAAAAGGACATTATTTGTACAAAATATTTATAGCAGATCTTTTTGTGGTGGCTAAGAATTGGAAATTGAGAGGATACCCATTGACTGGGGAATGGCTAAACAAGCTGTGGTATATAATTGTGATGGAATATTGTGCTGTAAGAAAAGACAAGCAAGGTGATTTCAGAAAAACCTGGAAAGACATGAACTGATGCAAATGACGTGGGCAGAACCAGGAGAATGTCGTACACAGTAACAGCAATCTTGTACGATGAAACTGAATGACTTAGCTATTCTCAGCAATACAATGATCCAAGACAATCCCAAAGGACTCATGATGAAACATGCTATCTGCCTCCAGAAAAAGAATTGATACTGTCTCGATGCAGACTAAAGCATGTTATTTTCCAATTTCTTTCTTTCATTCTTTTTTTAATTCAAGTCTTCTTTTTTTTTGCTTTAAATAGTATTTTATTTTTTCCCACAATTACATATCAAGAAAAATTTTGGCATTCATTTTTACAAGATTTGAGTTCCAAATTTTTCTTCCTCTCTCCCTCCCCTCTCCTCTTCTGAAAATGGTAGGCAGTTTGATATAGTTTATACATATGCTATCATGTAAAACATATTTCCATATTCATCATAATTGTGAAAGAAGAAACAGATCAAAAGGGAAAAAAAAACACAAGAAAGGAAGGATAAAGTAAGTGGGAAAAAATATGCTTTGATCTGCATTCAGAGTCCATCAGTTCTTTATCTGGATGTGGATAGCATTTTCCTTTGTGAGTCCTTTGTACTTGTCTTGGACCATTGTGTTGCTGAGAAAAGCTGATTCATTCATAGTTCGTCATCACACCATGCTGCTAATACTGTGTACAGTGTTTTCCTGGTTCCACTCATTTCACTTTGCATCAGTTTGTACAAGTCTTTCCAGGTTTTTCTGAAATCTGCCTGCTCATCATTTCTTATTGCACAATAGTATTCCATTACATTCATATACCATAGCTTATTCAGCCATTCCCTAATTGATGGGCATCCCCTCAATTTTCAATATTTTGCCACCACAAAAAGAGCTGCTATAAATATTTTTGCACATGAAGGTCCTTTTCTCTTTTTTATGATCTCTTTGAGATGCGGACCTAGGAGTGATATTTTTGGATCAAAGGGTAAGCACAGTTTAGTTGCCTTTTGAGCATAATTTCAAACGGATAAGTTCTGAACTCCACTAACAATGTATTGGTGTCCCAATTTTCCCACGTCCTCTCCAACATTTATCATTTTCCTTTTCCTGTCATATTTGCCAATCTGATTTGTGTGAGTTGGTATTTCAGAATTGTTTTAATTTTTTATTTCTCTAGTCAAAAGCGATTTAGAGCACTTTTTCATATGCTTCGTATACTTCCTTACAACTTTGATTTCTTCATCTGAAACCTTATTATTCATATTTCTTGACCATTTATCAATTATGGGATGGCTTGTATTCTCGTAAATTTGACTCAGTTCTCTACATATTTGGGAAATGAGGCTGTTATCAGAGACACTTGCTGTAAAGATTGTTTCCTGGCTTTCTGCTTTCCTTCTAATTTTGGTTGCATTGTTTTTGCTTGTACAAAAGCTTTTTAATTTAATATGATCCTCATAGATCTGACAGGTAGACTATTACTTGCTCTTCTAATTTGATTGCTTTATTGTCTATGGTACCTTTTAGCAGGATGTAGTTTCCCTCCTTATCTCTTTTAATCAGGTCTATGTTTGCTTTTACTTTGTCTGGAGGCAGATAGCATGATTTCATGAATCCTTTGGGATTGTCTTGGATCGTTGTATTGCTGAGAATAGCTAAGTCATTCAGTTTCATTGTACAAGATTTCTCCTGCTTTTTTTTTTTTTACTTCAGCTGAAGCTTAATAGATTCTACTCCTGCCCCTTACTTTTACTCTGTGTGTGTCTCTACTTCAAGTGTGTTTCTTGCGAGCAACATTTTGTAGGATTCTGGTTTTCGATCCATTCTGCTATCCACTTTCATTTTATGGGAGAGTTCTTCCCATTCACATTCACAGTTGTGATTACCACCAATGTATTTCCCTCCATCCTATTCTTCCTCCTGTTTGTCTTCTCTCTCCTTTCACCTTTTCCCACCTTACCAGTGTTTTGATTCTGTCTACCATGTCCCCTGATCTACCCTCCCTTCTGCCAGTCCCCACCCTTTCCCCTTTACTTCTCCTCCCTTTCCTCCTTTTTCCCTGTTGGGTAAAAGAGATTTCTGTATTCAACCAATTTTACATATTATTCTGTCTTTGAGCCAATACTGATGAGAGTAAAGTTCAAGCAATGCCCATTGTCCCCCCTCCCATCTTTCCCTCCAACGTAATAGGTCTATCTCACCTCTTCATGTGAGATAATTTATCCCATTCTACCTCTTCCTTCCTTCTGCATCCATTGTACTCCTCTTTCTCATCCCTTAAGTTTTTTATGTCATTCGTTCAAATTCACCTTATACCCATGCCCTCTAAGTATATCCCATCTTTCTGTTCTGTTAGTGATATAATTTTTAAGAGTTACAAGTATCATCTTCCCATGTAGGGATGTATACAGTTGAGCTCTATTGAATCTCTTATGTTTTCTTTCCCCTTTTTATCTCTTTCTGCTTCTCTTCGGTCTTGATATTAGAGGTCAAATTTTTGGTTTAGTTCTGGTCTTTTTATGAAGGCTTGACATCCTTCTATTTCACTGAATAACTTTTTTGCCCCTTGATATAGTATGCTTAATCTTGATGAGTGATTCTTGGTTGTAGTCCTAGCTCCTTTGCCCCCTGAAATATCGTGTTTCATGACCTCCAATGCTTTAATATTGCAGCTGCCAAGTCCTATGTGATCCTGATGGTGATTCCCCAATATTTGAATTGTTTCTTTCCAGTCACTTGTAGTATTTTTTCCTTGACTTGATAGTTCTGAAATTTGGCTATAGTGGTCTTTGGGGTTTAAAATTTTGGTATCTCTTTCCTGAGGTGATTGGTAGATTCTTTCAATGCCTATTTTGTCCTCTGGTTCTAGGATATCTAGGCAGTTTTCCTTGATAATTTCTTAAAAGATGCTGTCCAGGTCCTCCTTTTGATTTTGGTTTTCAAGTAGTCCAATGATTCTGATATTGTCTCTCCTGGATCTATTTTCCAGGTCAGTTGCTTTTTCCCATGAGGTATTTTCCATCTTTTTCCATTTTTAAAAATTTGTTTGATTGATTCTTGATGTCTCACAAAGTGATTAGCTTCCACTTGTCCAATTCTGACTTTTAAGGTGTTTTCCTCAATTAGCTTTTGTATTTTCTTTTTCATTTGGCTAATTGTACTCTTTAAGGAGTTGTTTTCTTCAGTGGATTTTTGTAACTCCTTTTCCATTTGGTGATTTTTACTTTTTAAGCAGTTTTCCAAGTTGTTGAGTTTTTTTTTAATAATTCTCTTGCATCACCTTCATTTCTTTTCCCAATTTTTCTTCTACCTCTCCTGTATCATTTTTAAGCTCTTTTTTGAGCTCTTTCCTGAATTCTTTCTGGATTTGAGCCCACTTCCTATTTTTCTTTGGGGTTTTGCACATAGGCATTTTAACATTGTTATACTTTTCTAAGTTTGTGTCTTGGTCTTGCCTGTCACCATGATAACTTTCTATGGTCAGATTCTTTTTGTTGTGGTGGTGGTGGTTTTTTGCTCATCTTTTTTTTTTTTTTTGGCCTTTTACCTTTCTTTTAAATTTGATCTCTTTTCCCAAGGGTGCAAGGGGTTCTGTCTGAGGCTTCTTGTGCTAGTGGCTGCAAACCCTGCAAACCCTGGCTGTTTACCTGGTGCTGCACTGATGTTGCCCTGAGGCCCATGGGGGACCATCACAACTGGTGCTATGTTGAGGGGATGGGATGGAGAGTGGCTGGCACTGCTGGAATCCGTAGGGGGCTGGCAGCTTACCTGAGCTGGGGTCCTAGTGGTGGTATCTGGCCTGTGCTGAAGCCAAGTGGGGTTTTTCTGCGTTTCCCTGAGGCTACACTGAAGCACAGAGAGGTCCAGAAGTCCAGCTGATGGAGGATACCTTCTCCCCCTGCCCTTCTCCACCCTTTCCCACTGCCCCAGGCTGTACTGAAGCAGGTGGTAGTTCTTGGGCTGGAGTCTGCTGGTTCCCCTGATTAAGCTGAGGCACATGGTGGGGTCCTGGTGTTGCTGTTTGCCTGTTGTAGCACCCTGGGGCTTAGAATGTCCTGCTGGTTTGCTGAGGTAGGGCTTGCTATTGGCTTGCTGGGACACTTCCTATCCTGGAATGAGCTTCTCTTTTCCATGAGTGAGATGGACTTTCTGTGCCGATCCTTTAAGCCTCCTGGCCTAAAAGACTGCTCTACCTTGTCTTTCCACTGGCTCTGTCGCTCCAGGATTTGTTCTGGGGTGCTATTTTATGCTTGTTTGGAGGTGAATATGGGAGAGCTACAGTTATTTACTTCTTACTCTTCCATCTTGGCTCCCCGAAGTTTCAAGTCTTCTTGTATAAAATGACTAATATAGAAATGTTTTACATGAGTACACATGTATAAACTATACCGAATTGCTTACCATCTCAGGAAAGGAAAAGGGGAGGCAGGGAAGGAAGGATAAAATTTGGAACTCAAAACTTTAAAGAAATGTTAAAAATGGTTTTAACATGTAATTGGGGAAAAATTAGATATATTAAAAAAAACCAAAGTTTGCAAAATCTTTTGTCTGCATTAAAAAATTCTGATTATCACAATGATGAGCCATGATTGCAAAGGTCCAGGGATGAAACATACCATCCACCTCATGACTTAAGTGGCAGAATGAGGCATTTTTAGAAACATATAATGAAGTCATTTTGACCGACTATGCAAGATGTGAAAAAGGTTTTGTTTTCCTTTCTTCATCCTCTTTCTCCTTGCATTTTCTCTCCAGTTTTTGATGCTAACCACCCTTTTCCCTTGATTAATCTCTCTTCCTTTGGTTTCCATGACACTGCCTCTCTCTTGGTTCTCTTTCTACTCAATTCTGCTTTCTCCTTTATTCTGTACTATTATTTTTCCTTCAGTCTCAGACTAAGATTGCTCCTTCTGTGTTTACTTTCTTGTATAATTATCTGTTTCTAACCCCCTTAGTATGGGTGTCTCCCAAGACTCTTGGCCCCTCCTCTCTTTGCACTCCTTTTCCTAGTAATTTCATCAGTTCTCATGGGTTCAATTATCTTTATGCAGATGATTAAAAAAATCTTTATGTCCACCTTAATCTCTCTCCTGAATGTTAGTACCACATCAACAGCTTCCTGCTAGACACCTCAACCTGTCTGTCCTGTAGGCAGCTTAAATTCCACAGGTCCAAAATGGACCTAATTATTCCTACCTTCCCCCATTCCAACCTGTTCTTCTTCCAAATTTTCCTGTTTCTTTTGATCTCATCACCATCCATTTAGTCACCCAGGTTCCCCTGACTTGGTCCTTGCTCCCAGTCTCACCCCCATCCAGTTACTTGCCAAATCTCATTGATTCTACCCATACGATGTTTCTTGCATCTATCCCTTTCTCTCCATTCCCACTGTTGATTCCCTAGTTCAGACCTTCATTACACATTTGGACTGTCTTGACCTTTCTGTAATTGGTGTCCTGGTTTCTAGTCTTTTTCCTCTCCAATCCATTCTTTACACGACTATCAAAATAATCTTCCTTAGGCTTAGGTCTGCCTGTGTCATTCTCCTGCTCAAAGATCTTTAGTGACTCCCTACTGCTTCTGTGATTAAACAGAAACTCCTCAGCCTGGCAATTTCAAGCTGCCTACAGTCCAGCTCTGGCTTATCCTTTCTAGCATTATTTTATATTATTCCCATTTGTTCACTCTTCTATCTAACCTGAACTAATAGCTGTTTCCCAAATTCTATCTTCTTCCTCTCTGCTTTCACACATGATGTCCCCAGTGCCTGCAATCCTTATCTTTCTTAAAAGTTGAGTTTGAATACCTCTTCCTTTGTGCAGCCTTTTCTGATTCCCCTAATTGCTAGCACTCTTTTTTTCTTTCAAATTAACCTTTGATTTCCATATGTGTCCATGTAATATACCTCTGTTGCTGTTGAATGTACTGTCCTTGAGAAACTGCTTTTGTCTGTTTGTTTGGTCTCTGTCCCTAGCACAGTGCTGGGCATATAACGAGGTAGTCAATAAATGTTTGTTAAATTGCAATCTATCATCCCACAGATGAGAAAACTGAGATCCACAGAAAGGAAGTGACTCAGGTAGTGAATAACAGAGCTGGAATTCAAACCAAGACCCTCTGACTACTCGTGTTATGCTCTTTCTCTTATAGTGGCCTATAAGAGTGCCTTCTACAGTAATTTTTTGTTAGTGGTGATAACCACTAGACAGAAGGAACAACAAATACTTCCCTTTGGGAACCTTCCTTTTCCTGTGTGGTATGACTTTCTTCCACTTCTCATCCTAGTTACTCCAGTTTTGTCCATCCCTCACTCAATAAGACATATTATTTTCTTTTCTTTATTTTAAAATAAAAATTCTTGTACTCTTTCATCTTAACTCTGATAAGAGTTGCAAGAAAATGACCATAGATCTCATCCAGTTGAATGATTTCTCTCCTTTTTTCCTTTGCTATTTAATTCAGCCCTTGTACTGGTCAAAAGTTTTTATATTTTCTAACCCAGGTTTGAATAGCATTTCTATCGACCCTGGTTATGAGATTGGAAACTGACTTGTCAACAGAATAAACAGCTTACCACTGTTAGGTCAAGAACCCACTTGGCATCAGCTCTGTCCTTCTGAAGGCCGTTTGGTTTTTTTTGGAACTGCCAGTATCATTGGTTCTGTCAAGACTGGTAACTTAAATCAGTTAAACGTTGTAATTATAATAGCACTTTAGTCAATTGTCAGAGGGATCCCAAAGTTATTTGAAATATCTCATGTCAGGTTAAAGTCAGGATAAATTTCTTTTATTAGTTTCTTCATATTATGCTTTTTTTAAAGCCCACAGACCTGATAGTATTGAGAATTGGTGGCATTCAAGAATATTGGATTGAATATTAGAGCCAAAGGACATAGATTTAAGTTTTTGAGCAAGTCACTTTTAATACAAGTGTTTATTAAGCAAGGCATTGTGGTAGATATTGAGGATACAGAGGCAAAAGAAATCTTTTACTTCTGGACCTCAGTATCTTTATCCGTAACGATAGATGATCTCTAAGGTCCCTTCCAGCTAGAAATTCCAGAACTCAGTTTCCATATCAGTGGTGGACCCTGGGCTAAAAGGGGGACTTTCAGTCCTTAGCTGCGTATACTCCTTTCCTTTCCATTGATGTGCATTATTTATGTGGACTGCTTAAACTAAAGAGAAGACACAAACTTTAGACTTAAAGGGCTTCTGACAAACTCTATGGATTCCACAACCCCTCTCTGAAATGAACTACAGAACCTCAGAGTTGTAGAGACCCTCAGAGGTGTCAGGGGGGAAAAATTCCTAATTTCATGAACTGTCCAAAAGTGGGATGGGCTGCCACAGGTTCCACTTCACTGGGGGTCTTCAGGCAAACGTTAGATAATTATTTGCCAGGTATATTATGGTGAGGTTTCCACTCACGCCACATACCTCTTTGCAATTTCTAACCATTGGTCTGGTTCTGCTCTCTAGGGGCCAATCAGAAAAAATTATCCCTTTTCCACATAGCAGTTTTTCAAATATCCAAAGATAGTTATAATTTCTCCCTTAAGTCTTCTCTTCTCCAGCATTATTCCCAGTACTTTCAACCAATCTTCCCATAACACAGACTTCAGGCCTTCAGTATCCTGACTGAGAAAGGATTAGATCTCTACCTGCAAGGTAGAAACAGAATACTTTATGGGTCAGTAGCTAGTAATCACTCAGTCAATGGAATGGAGCTTGGGGAAGAGAGGAGAAACACTGAGGGTAGGGAGCAGAAGGAGCAAAGGGAAATTAGTCATTTATTAAGGACCAGTCACATACCTAGCACCATGATGGTTCCTGGGGAGTGTATAAATGCAGTATAAGATGAGGTTTCTTTTGCCATCAAGGACCTTATATCCTTGTTGAAGAGACAAAGCCAAATGGTTTAGTTCAGCACTAGAAAGATCTTAGAAAATGATATATAGTCCAATTCGATCAGCCAATATACACTTATTAAGTGCCTACTATTTGCCAGAAATGGTGCACTCCTTCATTTTATAGGGGAGGAAAAAAATCGACCAACAAAGAAGGAATTAGTGGTGCTGACTCTGAGCATAACTCAAGTCCATAAAGAGAAGAGTTCATAGGATGGAGCAGGTTTAGAACTAGAAGAGGCCTTAAACATCATGTAGTCCAACAGTGCCCCTGCCCCTGTTCCATTATAGACCAGGGCAGGTAGAAACTGAAGCTTGGCCTGAAATAATGGGTAGTGTCAGAATTACAATTATCCAACCTACAATAAAGGAGACTGAGGCGGAGCTCTGAGCCAGTGGCACTTTATTAAAGGGTACATGGTCTCTTCTAATGAAGTGGACCTCAGATCTTCCTCATCATCTGAGATGCCCTCTTCTTCTAGTACCTTGTTTTTATAGCGTTTGATATCCAAATATGCGAAAGAGGCATGGTAAAATACAGACTCTCACTGGCTGATAAATCTTGCTCTTGGGGGCCAAAAATGATATATTAGCAGAGGCATCACAGGTTGTGTGAAGCATGGGGCGTCTCCATTGACTAAACGGTCATGAGACCTGCTCATGTCGGACGAGAGAGAATGGTCCAGAGGTACAAAAATAAATTGGGGAACTTTCTAAAGCATCAAAGCATCCCACCCATACTGGGTTTGGACATGAAATTTGAGTAGACCAGGATGGAGATAGCTTTGTCAGCATTCTCATGGTTGCACAAATGAGCCTCATAACTTGACAAACTAATAATGAATATGACGTTAAAGTTTGAGAATCTATCTATCCTTATATGATTTATGTGGAATATGAACTGATTAATACTGATTGGAATAAAGTAGGGGTCCAAATGGATTATTTCCCACAGTAGGATATGGATAGATGGAAAGAAAAAAGAGAGTATAAAGGTAGGGAAGCCTAACTGTATCAATGAGAATCTAACAGCACTTAAATACTTGTTCGCTGATGAGCGACTGATGTCTTAAGCACTGACTAAACATATCCCCTGGCCTCAAGTTTAGAAGGCAGGGGCAGAGATCAGATTGTGGTGTGTGCGTGCGCACGTGTGTGTGTGTGTGCGTGTGTCTACAGAGATCGGGGGATATGGGCAGGATCTCAATAGTTACCTAACTGTGGGCAAGTTAGATGAGACACAGAGCGGAGTAAACATTAAAACATTTGGGAAAGAAACTGCCAACTGAAGCATTTCCCCCGTATGTCCAAGCAGAGCTACGAGAACTTGAAATCATTTAACTTCTGTTATATTGATGCTGAGTACTGCATGTGGAGTCAGGGGACCTGCCTTCAAATCCTGCCTCCAATAATTCTCAGCTGTGTGGGCCTGGCCAAATCACGTATTACCTCTGAACTCCCTTTTTCTCATCTGCAAAATGAGGATGATGTTCTCTGCACCACCAACCTCCGAGAAGCATTATGAGATTTGTAAATTTCAAAGTGAAGTATAAATTGATATTGACATAACAATAATTATGTAATTGTCATTATTACTGTCTTCCCGCCACCACTCAAGGGCAACATAGCAAAGATATTAGGACAGGAGACGGAATGCAGCTAGGAAAAGAGAGGGTAGGAAGTGGAGAGAGAAAAGCGAGATTAGTCATTCCTACAGCAGATGACTTATTTCTACTTTCACAAGAATCTCTTCTTTCAACCCAAATTCAATCAATCAGCAAGAATTTATTAAGCCTCTACTATGTGTCAGGAATTGGTTCAGCTCCTTGAGAACAGGGATTGCTTCCATTTTTGTTTTGTAACCCTAGCCCCTAGCACAGCCTGGGCACCGTAGTGTGTGACACAATAATCTTGATACCTGCCTATCGATTGTTTAGTTGAATTTAGGATGAGGCAAACCTAGTGAGAATAGAAATTTGTAAAGTGTTACATGATTAATCAGTCTCATTTTTGTCTTTCTACCTTCAGCCTGTCTCTTAAATTTAAAAACAGAGAGGGCAAAAACAACTGAAGTCATACTTTAAAAAAAAATCAGCAAAAGACTTTTGGTTCTTACTTTTTACTGGCTAATATTTCAGTTTAAGATTACGTTTAAACATAAACTTTGTAATTAATCACCAAACATTTACTTAACACTTACTATGTGTCAGTTACTTTAACAGTCCTGGAGGATACAAAGACGAAAATGAAACAGTCCCTGCCCTCCAGAAGCTTATGTTCTATGGGAGGAACGGAAGAATGCATAAATACACCCCAAATAAATACAAGAAAATTGAAGGGTGGGGAAGGAGGCACCTGCAGCTTGGAGTAGGGAACAGGAAGGGCCTCACATGGGAGGAGACATTTAAGTGAAACATTGGCATCTTCTTTAGAAGATGAGGGATTCTAAGAAGTGTTGGTGAGAAGGGCGTGCATTCCAAATATGACGATGGCATGTCACAGGTGAGGAGAACCAAAAAGGCCAGTTTGGCTAGATTGTAAAGCTAATGAAGGAGTGCAATGTATAATAAGGCTCAAAAGGCAGGGTGGGGCTAGGCAGCAAAGGGCTTTAAAAGACAAGTGGAATTTCTAGAAGCAGCCACTTATTTTGTCCCTTCTGTTGTGAATAAGGCCAGGCTGGCAGAAGTCCTGTCTTATCTCAGTTCAATGTGACTTACTCCAATATGTATATTTCCCAGAGAGACTGTTGGTTCCTAGGGCTCTGCTATGGGTACCTACATCACACTGTCAGCTTCCCCGGATGTCCACCATACGGTACTACCGCAGACATGCATGGACCACTATCTGGTAGAATATGAGCTTTATTGAAGATGTTTCTGTCTGTATCCCCAGCACCTAGTATAGTGTCTGGCATATACTAAGCACCTAATAAATGTTGATTGATTGATTTTAATTATGAGTCAAATCTTCTAGCTCACTCCATAGCATTCAAATAGGTATAACTAGGATAAGGTAAATAGGGCTTTTCCTTAGGGCACTAAAATTTAAAGTGTTTATGGCACTTACATTCCCTCATTAGCATAGAAGCAATTGAACTTAGCACCTAGTTAGCAAGAATAAAACAGGAAGATACCAACTGGCATCCTCTATACAATCCTTTCAGCACAGTCGAACTTCTCCCTGACGCCATCTCGCCTCACTCCCAAACCCACTCTCTATGGTGGCCTCTCCAACAATGGCCTTGAGGTACCTCAGGGTCTTTACCCACAGGGCCATACGTTCTGATCTCCACTTGAATTTGACTTCAAAAATTGATCTGGGGAGCCAAGATGGTGGCTGGAAAGCAGGGACTAGCGTGAGCTCCCTGCCAAGTCCCTCCAAAAACCTATAAAAAATGGCTTTGAACCAATTCTAGAACTGCAGAACCCACAGGGTAGCACAGGGATGCAGGGCTCTAGCCCAGGACAGCCTGGATAGTCTCTGGGTAAGGTCTATCCCGCATGGAGCTGGGAGCAGAACCCAGCGTGGGCAGCGTGGACCAACCAGACCAGGAGCCGGGCGGAGTGTGCCCTAGCGCCCTGAATCAGTGAGCTGCAGCAGTTACCAGACTTCTCAACCCACAAACACCAAAGACAACAGAGTAGGTTAGTGGGAAAAGCTGCTGGGGACAGGGAGTTTGGGGGTTCAGCCACCGGCCTGGGGGCAGCAGAGGTGCAGCAGCTACATAACTACAGCTGCAGTTGCTTCTGGCCTCAGGCCCACCTGGTGGGAGGAATTAAGTGGTGGATCAGAGCAAGAGTGCAGAGCCTGCTGAAGATCTAAGTCCAGTCCAAGTTGGGGGTTCTTGGGGA
>CM053623.1:347802995-347874296 GCA_028646595.1 Phalanger gymnotis
AAAAAAAAAATTGATCTGAGGATACTGTTACATGCTGCTTGCCCTAGGTGCCAAAATTGCTAGTTATAGCTCTGAGCATTTGTCTTCGTTTTAAAAACACAAGAGGGACACTGTTGGCACAAAGGCAGAAGTAATGAATTCTCAGTTTTAGAAGCACAGAAACTGAAAACACACATTCAAACTATTTCAATTTAAAGGTAAGAGCTGGCAGGAACTCGACAGAATGAGGCCCTTTAGGGAACAAAAACACAGGTTAGTTAACTTCTTGGTCTGTAAGGTGGGCAGATTTCTTTAAAAGCAAACAAAGCAATTTGGGACTTGAGAGCTTTAATTGGCAGCCAAAGCCAAGAATATAAATGATGTTATATAAAAAGCTTTGCACGAGGGAGAATTCTGCGATCGAAGGAGTCTGCCAGGTATTAGATGTAGTTTCAGAGCGTTTTTTTTTCTTTACTGTACATTTATTTTATAGAGGCAGTGTAGCAAAGTGGACACAGTTTTGAGGTTGAAGTCAGGAAGACACGGTTTCGAATGCCAACTATGAAACTTAAAGGCTGTGTGACCATGGGAAAGTCATTAGGCCCCTCCCTAGGATTCATCTACCAGGCCTAGATGGGCTGACATCTGGAAAGGTAGAGGATGCCTCCTAAACTGATGAAATCACTGAACCTTTGGGATTTTGTATATTGATTGTTCAAACTGCCAAAATAAGAATCTTATCTTCTATTATCACTCTATGGAAGAAATTGTAAGGCTAATATCTTCCTGTTTTCCCAGCTGACAAAATAATGCTGACAATAGTAGCAATAACATTCGATGTGTGTATATTTTGGTAAAGTTTAAAAATTGCTTTAGGTACATTGTCACATTTGGGCTTCAGGTCAATAATAACCACAATAGCTAACATTAATATATTGCCTTAAGGTTTGCAAAGTGCTATACATTTGATCTTTATAATAATCCTGTGAGGTAGGAGCTATTTTATCCCCATTTTGCAGATGAAGAAACTGAAACAGAGAGAGATTAAATGACTCAACCAGGGTCACACAGATAGACAGTGTCTAGTAGTAGTGATGTATGTGTGAGGATATAGAGAGGTATTGCCAGGACTTCGTAACCCATCTTTCCTATACCTTAGGTCTCTGGGTAGCTGGTATCACCTTCCCTTGGGTCAAAAAGTCAACATAATGGTCTTGACAGAGTCTTCCATATGGGGTGGTAGGATTAAAAAGAGAAAGAAAGCATCCCACCTCCCTAAAGGTATAGGTGATACTTAAGGAAATAGACAACAGTTTACAGGCATTGTTGAATGCCATCTGTATACATATGAACAAAGAAAAGGACAGACGTATGATATAGTGGAAAAGTCAGTGCACTGGGAGTCTGGAGACCCAGAGGCTAGTCTCAGATCTGCTACTGATGAGTTCTGATTTTAGGTGAGTTATCTCTCCTCTCTGGGCCTTAGTTTTTTCTCTTCCATTATATTCGTTGATCTCTAAAGTTAAATTTCTAACAATATGCTTCAACAATAACTGAAAAAAGGAAAAAAATCACCAATTTTAATAAGAGTTTGAACCAAGTTGAATGGGGTTCATAGGGTCATAAATTTTAAAAACTAGAAGGCACTTTAAAGGCCAGTTACAAATAAGGCAGAGGTTAAGTGACTTTCCCAAGGTCACATAACCAGGAAGTGTTAGAGGCAGGCTTTGAACACAGTACTTCCTAACTCTCTCCATTCTGCTGTGCAATGATGAGTTTTAAGCTCTTCCTTCTTAAGTCTACTTTCACTGGGGCAGAGAGGTGAGCCTGGGCTCTTAAAAGCTCTTTGGGTAGAATAGCAGTTGTCATGGAGCCTCCTGTGAGGGCAGGGGCTTTGAATCTGGGCCCAAGGGTGAATTACGCACTTGTGGGTGGGTGGCTGTGACCTATAGATCAGGCTGGCTCAGTTTGGTGCAGTTCAGTGCCAAGTTGGCTGCCTGAGTGGGCAGTGGGCAGTCCCAGTGGGAAGCTCTCAAGGATACTGCCAGGGTAGTGGAAGTATGGCAAGGTCTGGTCTGGGGAAGGAGTGCCCACGATGAGGAAACCACAGTTCCTTGAAGGAAGGGAGAAGAGGGTAAAGCAGGCTTTTAAAGTAGGAAAGGACACAATTGTCTCCAGAGCCCTGACTTTTGCCAATGCTTCCTCCCCTGCCTCCTAAACTATAAACTCCTTGAGGTCATTGCAGCTAGGGGAGGATAATGGCGAGGCTGTGGGTGGGAATAAGAGCAGGATGATAGTGACAACACACACATTTGTGTTTTGTGTGAACCTTTGTGTTAGCAAAGCACCACAAAGTAGAAAATGCAAAAATATTACTTTTTATAGATTTTATAGATGAGGATTAGAGGTTAAGTGACTTTCCCAGGGTCATATTGCTAGAAAACATTAAAACTTGGAATCCAATATAAATCTTTAGGTGCAAATTCTAATTCAATTCAGCAAGCGTTTATTGAGTACTTACTGTATCCCAGTCACTTTGCTAGGTTCTGGAGATGCAAAGACAAAAATGAAAATGTCCCACTACCCTCAAACAGCTTTTATTCCTCTGATGTCTGTAAAATGCCTTATGTGCATTATTTTATTCAAGTCTCACATTGACACTAAGAGATAGACTGAAAGGTGATAGACTTAAAAACAAAGGTTACAGTCTCATAGACTTGCTCCATGCCTCTCACCTAGGAAAGGTTATGTCTAGAGCCCTTCTGGCCGTGTTAACACTGGGTCTACCCCCATGTGTGTGTAAGCGATGCCCACTTCAATCTTCCAGTCCCTAACCAATGTCTAGTTCTGTTTAGTACTCTCTTGAGGTGAGTGTCTTATTGGTAACTCAAATAAAAAAATGATGAAAACAGAGGACAGAAAGTGCTAACCTTCCCACTCTTGCTTGACAGCCCAGCTAACCACAGAATCATGTCAATCATTCACAAGTGGGGACTGATTGGGAAAAACTCTACAGACTCCCTTCAGGCCACATTCAGAGCTGTTTGTGCTACAGAAACACAACATCGAGTGAAGGGGAAATTTCTTTAAGGTTATTATAAGTTAACTCTCCAAATTCTCTCATAGTTTTCAATTTAAAGCAGAAAAGGACCTCAGAGGCCATCTGGTCCAATCCCGTCATTAGATAACTGACTCTGAAGTCAGAGGAGCTGGGTTTCAGTTTCACCTCTGACTGTTACTATCTGTGTGACCTTGGAAAAATCACTTCCTCCTCCTGGTCCTCAGTTTCCCAACCTGTAAACTGGGAGGGGTTGGACTAGATGGTCTCTCAGGGCCCTGTCAGCTCTAACCCTATCATTCCGTAACTTCAGAGCCACAACTCCTTTCCCCCGTACCCTACTGCCTCCCAATTCCCCTTGGATAGTTAACTTTATTAGGACAAAATAGGAAATATAATGCTATTCAATACTTCAAACTCTTTCAAGTGCCACAATGGGTAAAAATTATACCTGGGAACCTTTGTTTTACTTTATTAAATTACTAAAATAGAACTACATTTAGTCCAACAGCTAAGTCAAAAGTGTCTTGAAAAAAATTAAAGAGGAAGTTAATCAGGAAAACCTGGTCCTGGTCATGTTAAGCTTCTTTAGAAAGCTTAAGGCTCCTGCTGTGAAATAGGATTAAGGCCAGGTGTAGCACTGGTAAGTTTAGAGCACCCGAGGACACTCAGAGAGAGGGAGCAGTTCTATTCCTCCATAAAGTGTAAAACACCTTCCATCTGCTGCCGCTCCCCAATTCTCAGCCTTCCATTCCGGCTCATGCAGAGCCTCTTCCAGCATTCCCCAAGGAAGGCATGAGCAGAGGTGAAGCTGGGGTGCTGTCCTGAGGTGCTTTGGGTCCCATTCAGTGGGATTGGAATGGAACTATGGGGACCAGGCTGTCTCCCTTTATTCTTCCCCCACCCCCGCCATCCAGCATGCTAACATCCTCTTCTCCCACCCTTCCTGAAATGAAAAGGATCATAAATTTAGAGCTGGAAGGGATCTTAGAGGTCAACTAGTCTGTTTTTACAGAAGAGGGAACTGAGGCTCAGAATGGTTAAATAACTTGGCAAAGTTCACAAAGGTCGTAAAGTGGAAAGGCTGGAATTCAAACCTCTATCTACTGGATCCCAATCTAGCACTGTTTCTACTGTACCATGTATGCCACCATAAGAGTCAGTCTTTAGAATTAAACAATAAGGGAAAGGAGGTTCTCTCTAGAAGGCCCTTCTTAAAGAGCATATATGACCTAGAAGGGGAAGAGTTAAGGCTCTGAGAGTCTTATAGTCTTACCATTAATGTATGAGCAAGGATTCATTAAGTTAGCTCATTGTCACCTTGGAAAGAGCAAAGAATCTGCCTCTTTTAGAACGAAATATAGGTAACTAAGTTAAAAAGCTCTTAGGAGGCAGGGACCACCTCCATTTGCTAGTGTAGGGCCATGTAAGCATTCAATTACAATTTTCTGATGGGGGTGGAGGGCATTGCTAATTTTATATAGGTGGATGATTCCTTCTCACTAGGTCTATTCTTCTGTGAGCTGACACCAAGTGGATGGTGGCTGCAGTTTAGGGTAGCTAAGACCCAAGAAGTAGGCCATCTTTAGGTATTCCATCCCTATCACCACCACCCTGGTTCAGTTTCTTATCACCTTTCCCTTGGATGATTACAAAACCCTAACTAATTTCTCCACCCCCAGTCTCTTCACCCTCCAACCCGCCTACATTCCTCTGCCAGATTAATCTTCGTAAACCACCTCCTGTCACCTCATTTCCTTCTTCCATGGCTCCTCATTATCCATAAAATGAAGTCTGTATTCTTCAGCCTAATATTCAGAGACCTCCATGTCCTTAGCCCTGATCTTTCTTCACAACCTTATCTTCTTCCACTCCTTAGGCAATACCTTATAGCATAAGGCTCACACTATAGCCAATCTGGATTATTCAATGCTCTAGGAACACTGCTGCGTTTGTCCACCTTTAAATAGGCTGCTCCTCTTGCCCAGGATATGCTAATCATCCTTCAAGAACGAGGTCAGATGCCTCATTCTTCAGCTTTCAGCTGGATACAGTGGCCTCCACTTTCTCTAAGTGCCTGTCACCTTTCATTTCTCTCCCTGTCACTTCGCTTGCCACATTCTACTCCGGTCATCTTTGAGCCACTGGTGTGCTTTTTTTTTTTTTTATCTTCCCTAATAAATTAAATTGTAAGCTTCTGGAGAGCAGGGACCATATCTTATTTATCTTTTCACTTTTCCCTCCCTCCCAACCCCTGCACTGTGTAGCACAGGAAGTTTTTTAGAGTGGGAGTTGAAGCAATATTTGTGGTATTGAATTGAGAAAAACAGGCACATAACATGATCCACTAACCTGGGCTTTTTTTCTTACAAAAGAATACGATCCTTTATTATGAAAATATCTCAAGTAAAGATTAGCTGCTACTTTCTTTTTACAAGCAAGATATGGGTTCCAATGCTTCAAAGATCTGTGATTTCCTAGGTCTAGGTCCTCCCTCCACTGTTGCAGAGCATCATAAATATAAACAGGCATTTTTCCCCCAGAAATAGTTGAACAGGTTATAGATCAGCAGAGAACTGAGAAATCTAGGGGCAATGGGTGGTATAGGAAGGAAGGGAAATTCCCTAGGAAGAAGTATAATCCCCCTGACCCACATGTTATCATCCTAGGAAAAAGCATCTTTTGCCCCATGCCTTAGTGAGGGCTCTGCAGATCGCAACTCTGCTACTGTTCAGTTAATGGTCTTTAAGAGATGTTGCAGTCATATAACTCATCCATTTTCAGCCAACTTGATGACCCTCTCTCTGAATATAACTAGGCTGGCCCTTGGAAAATAGCCATGCATCTTGTCCCGGGCTCCGGACTCAAAGTCTTTCCAGCTTGGTGATACCTGCTAGAACTTAGACTTCACCGACATAGGACCTATGATCACCTCTACCCCATGATGAAGCAAAAAAGTGAGGTGTTATATTTATAATTACATAAAATACAGTGGCCATAGGCTTATTACACCATAGCTTTAGACCTAGAAGGTGCCTTGCAGATCATCTAATCCAATTTTCTTATTTCACACGTGAGGAAATTAAGGGTCACAGAGGTTAAGCAACGCCCCCCTCCCCCACTCCCAGGTAACACAGGTGGTAAGTAATATAGTTGGTATAAGGAAGGAAGGAGGAAACAAGCATTTATGAAGTGCTTACTATGTGCTGGATATTTTACAAATGTTGTCTAATTTGATCCTCATTTACAACCCTGGGTGGTAGCTAGTCATAACAATAATCACAATAATTAGTATTTATATAGCATTTACGATGTGCCAGGTGCCATGCTAAGTGCTTTACTATTATCTCATTTGATCCTCACAACAACCCTGAGAGGTGGGTGCTATTATTATCCCCATTTTACAGTTAAGGAAACTGAGGCAGACAGAGGCTAAGTGATTTTTTTTCAAGGTCACACAGCTAGTAAGTATCTGAGGTCAGATTTGAACTCAGGTCTATCCTGACTCTAGGCTTAGTGCTCTATTTTACTCACAGTAGAGGTCATCCTCCCAGGCTTTTAACATTTGATGGGTACCAGTATGATACTCAGGCTAGCTGCCTACAAATCTTTACACTTACTAGATTACCAACCCATTTCTTTTTCAAGTCATACATTTCCTTGACAATATCTTTTGATGCCTTTTCTCATCTACAGTTCATTGTTGGTAATATATGACTACCTTCTTACTATCCACTTACCAAATAGCTTTCCACTGCTCTTTAGGCCATCAGCAATTCTGATAAGACAGAGGTTTTGGTGTACCATAATTCACAGCCACATAACATCATTGGAACTCTATTGGTGTTTTGTTCTGTTCTTTTATTTTTTTTTATGATGTGTTTTTGAGTCAGTCAGCAGCTTGGGATCATTGAAAAATGATGTGTGATTTTCTCCATGCAAGCTGACCTGTTCTTCTCTTATTCAGTTCTGGGTCCAGTTCACTGACCGTTTTCAGTACCTTTCCAAGATATATGTACTGATGGACTCAGTGGGAGCCCATCCAGTTACATGCTGTATTCTGGACAATGCGTATTCTTCGTGCATTTGGTTTTCCTCTGTGGATTGCTAGGCTGATCTCTCTCTTGTGTGGTTGTGGATCTCATTGCAGAGACCCTCTGGTCTTTTCAGTCTTGATACAATCAGTACAATGTCACCCTCAAACAGGAGTATCTGAAGAATCTCACAATCTGTAGGGATTCCAGAATCCCTTTTCCACTTCAACTTGGAATAGGACCATTCCTATTTAACTGCTAAAATATGCATTATAATCTATTGGATGGGACACACAGGACATGCTTATTAAATTTTCATATATGATGCAAAGCTGGAAGAGATAGCTAATATAATATGTGACAGAATCAGATTTCAAAATCATCTCAATTGACTGGAACGCTGGGCCAAAACCAAAGAGATGAAATTTAACAGGAAGAAAGCAAAGTCTGACATTGAGATTCAGAAAATCAACTCTGCAGAAAGAGGCTGGTAGAGCTCTACCCTGGCAGAAATTCATATGAATCTACTTGGTGGTTTTAGACGACTGTCTCTTAGCAGAGAGCAATAAATGTGAGGGGTGGCCAGGGCAAAAGCAAACATGAACAGCAGGAATGCCCTTGGATGCTTTTGCTCTTACCAGGGCTGTGAGAGAGGAAGCGCTGGAGACAGTGCTGGCGTGTTCCTTGGCCTGTCCAATAAATGGTGGCTGACAGAGAGAGCCTTGTGGGTGGAAGACAGAAGGTAAGGCTAGGTAAGACTTCAGAACACCTCAGTGATGAGGTCTCTTTTGTCTCCTTTCTTGTTTGTGTGGCCAAGTCAAGCAGGAGAAGTGGCACATTCCTGGGGTGATCTCTAGGGGTTCCCAATTATGTTGTGCTACTCCAGAACCTTGACCTAGGTCACATTGGGGGAGCTGAGCACTGATGTCCTAGATTCAGTCTGGAGCTGCCTGTCTGACTGCACTGGTTGATCTTGTTTTCCCTCTCCCTAGGAGAGGGCTGCTCTGCTGTTGGCACCAGGACTGAAAACAAGCTTATCATGAGCCAATAGGATAACAGAAATAGAAAAGCTAAAATAATCTGCAGATGCATTAGAGGGTATAACGTCCAGATTACGGGAAGTAGCTTTTCTATTTCATTCTATGCTTATCAGACCATCTCCTGGGGCATTGTACTCAATTTGGGGCACTGCAGTGACAAATCAGAGAATATGCAAAGGAATGTACTTGGGATGCTTGGGATGTTGGGGAGGAGGGTCTGGGAGCCATCTTATACGAAGAACAATGAAGGGATCAAGGATATCCTGGAGATGAGATGGCTACAGACAGGCATAGTTTATTTGATTATAGAATCAAAGATGGAAGAAGTCTGAGAGGTCATGCAGCCGAACCCCTTCATTTCTCACAAATGGGGAGACTGAGGCCCCCAGAGCTTAAGTCACTCATCCAACATCACAGGAGAGACTAATGGAAGACCTAGGATTTGAACACAAGTTTTTATAATCCAAATTCAGAGTTCTTACCAAAGCATTATTATCGATCAGTGTTTCCAAATCTTTGAAGACTTGCTATGTTGAAAAGATAGAGAACTTACATAGTCTGTGTTGCTGCAAAGGTCAGAAACACGATCAATGGAAAGAAATTGCAGGGAGGTAGATTTGTATTTAATCCATAACAACTAGGGTCTCTCAGTTCCTTCAACAAATTCTCATATGGCGCAGCCTCCGGTGTACTTGCCATCTCTGGTCACGCTCCTCTGAAGACACTCCGATTAGGCTTATTAATGGTCCTAACTAAAAGGTAGCCCCAGCAACTAAACATAGTCTAGATGTTGTCTGACCAGCATCATGAAGAACATCATTACTATGTTCCTAATTCTGGACTTTTTCATTTAACAACAACAAAAACCTGCCTCTGTCTTTCTGGAGCCCAAATGCCACCTATTGTGATAGAGGTGTTAGAATCCTGAAAGTCAGGGAGACCTGAGTTCAAATCTGGTCGCAGACCTTGACTAGCTATGTGACCTTGGGCAAGTCATTTAACCTCTGGTTTCTTTGGTTTCCTCCTCTATAAAATGGGGACTATAATGTGCCTATGTCCCAGGATGGAGGATCAAATTCGAGACAGGGTGCTTAGCACAGCACCTGGCACATAGTAGGTGCCATCTAAATGCTAGCTATTAATATTATTACCGTGATCACGTGGAACTTCTTAGTAATGTCATAATTCTGCCATACTGTGCTCAAAGACCACTAAAAACCTCAGACCCTTTTCGCACCTCTGGTTATCTAGGTGTGCTTCTGCCATAAACGTAGATATTTTTGAACACAAATGTAGGATTTTACCCCTAACATTTCATTTTATTAGATCTGGCCCGTTGTTAAGGTCTGTCAAAACCTTTTTGGGTCTGGAATCTGTCGTCCATCACGTTAGCTAACTCTAGTTGTGTGTCATCAGATGTTTCAGCCAACCTCCCCCACCCCCCATATGATGCCTTTGTTCAAGTAAATGATAAAAATGTTAAACAGCACCAGGTCAGAGACAGAGCCCTGGAACACTCCAGTAAAGGAAGGAAGGAAACAAGCACGTATTAAGTGCCTACTGTAAGCCAGGCATCACACTAAGCACTTTAACAAATATTATCTTATTTGATCCTCACAGCAACCCTGGGAGGTGGATTTTATAATTATCCTCAACTTACAATTGAAGAAACTGAGGCAGACAGATGTCAAGTGACTTGTCCAAAGTCACATAGCTAGTCAATGTCTGAGGCCTGATTTAACTTAGGTTTTCCTGACTCCAGACCTGGTACTCTATCCTCTACGCCACCTTGCTGTCTCTTACATTGATATCAACCCACTAATGATTCTTCATCTGATCATCTTAGTGGTTTCCAATCCATTTCACTGTACTATTGTTTTCCCCCATACCCTCTCCATTTTCTCCCCAATCCAATCATCCGAGTCTTTTCTTAAATACTTCTACTGATGGATACCTCCCATCTGACTCTACCAAGGTAAGACAGTCAATTCCATTGCTCTGATGAGATGACTTCTACCTCCTTCCAGTTTTTCCTCATTGAGTCTAGTTCTCTCCCACCCCCCAGAACTTTAGTAACCTACGACTGCACCAAGACTTTTGGGACACACTGTATATCAAACAGGCATGGTTTTGGGACAATGGAATTTTTCAAAAGGACCACTTAAGGCTGGTTTTCAAAAGATTCTTGAGGGACTTTTAGGGAAGTCCGTAAAATGGGAAAAATCATGAGATTAATCCATTGGGTGCATGTAGGACTGAATATGTGTGTTCCAGAAAAGTCTGCCAAACACCAGAGAACTGTCAGCCACACCAACACTTAGATTGACAACAACAAAAGCAAAAGATGATACTCGTACAGCCGTTCATGATTTTCAACCAGCTTTATATACACTATTCACAACAATCCTGTGAGAGCCCCTGTAAATGCTATTTTTACCCCCATTTAATAGATGAAGAAACTGATGCACCAGCATAAACCATCTTGTGGCTCTCTTGTTCTGCTTTACGGTTTGTATGCATATAATAAAGGCCAGGAAAATTCAGCAATGGGTTCCATTCATACAGTATTTTGGATTGTTTAGCTAAAGCCTTTGGCTTTCAGAATGCACTCACAAGCTTATTTTCTTTCAAGTCATGTCTGTGACTTTTTTTTTTCTAAAAATGCTTCAGTAAAACCTTACTAAAAACAAAATACCCAAACCTGTCAGACTCGTTGCAATTTTAGAGCTTATCTCTGCTATGGAGGTTGAGCCAATCTTTCAGGAAGCATCTTTAAGAGATTATATTTCTACATATCTTATTCCAGAAAGGTTTAATCCCTCCCTGCACTCTCACAGATCTCCAGAGATTGCGATTCTAAGGGAGTGTTTTGTCAGAGAACAGACAATATCAGCCTGTGAGTTTTTAAAGCAATTGGTAAAATGATGCTCCTATGGATGAAATACCCCAGGGAGTACTTTGGACACACTAGGGACCTTTATCTCATTCTTTGCTGTTAAGACCAAACACTTTTTTTAGACACCCTGAGGATAGTCATTACCTGGATCAGAAACAGACAACATGGAGATGGCTTTATTCTCTGTTACTCTGGGATAGATTTGATTCATGCCTAAGTGTCAAGGAAGTTCTCCCAAGAACATTTCCTAAAAATGCCACATATGTGTGTATAAAGATATACATATATAACAAACCATTTTCTGAAATAAAATTTTTTTCTTAGAATTCAGAACTGCATTGTGTTTTTCCCTCTGAAATAATAGGTGTTCACTCATTCTGCTTTAATTCCATGAAAAATCAGCATTAATATACTCATTAAACCCTATGCATTTGGTACTTAGAGGCAATGTACTATAGTGACTAGAATGCTGGACTTGGCATCAAGACATTTGAAACCCTGCCTTTAGTTTTTTATTATCTGTATGACCTTAAGGAAGTCATTTTACCTCTCAGAACCTCAATTTTCTCAACTGTAAGATGGGGAGAATAATAGGACCTACCTCAATGATTCAATCAACAAGCATTTATTAAGTGGATAGTGTGTGCTATTGTAGACAAAAGCAGTGAGGGGTAGAGGAATAGTCCTTACCCTTAAGGAGTTTACATTCTAAGTAGGGAGGCAATACACACACACACACACACACACACACAGAATATACACATAATAGATACAAAGTAACCTTAGAGAGAAAGGTTTGTAATTAAGTAAGATAATGTATGTAAAGTTATTTTGCAAACCTTAAAGCGATTTAATACGTGCAAGCTATCACATTTTTGGAGATGTTTTATTAATTTATTGAAAGCAACATTTTTTTAGCATTTCTTCAATTCTATTACTAATACCCATTGCTATAGTGATGTAATGTTTTAAAATACTTTCCTCATAGCAATGTTGCAAGTATTATCCTCATTTTACTGATGACAAACTGAGTGGGCTCCATTTCCTCATCTGTAAAACGGGCATCATAAGTAACACCTGTAGTGCTTACCACAAAAGGCTGTCCTGAGGCTCAAATGAGATTATGTATAGAGCTATAGGAATGTCAATTACTGTTAATATATAATACATCCATGTCTGGTTCTCAAGCTTGGTTGTGAGATCCTTGAGGAAAAAGACTGGACCCTAGGTTTTGTATCCACCTGTAAGCTCCAGGAGGGCAGGGATTATTTTAGATTTTCTTTGTACCCAAGGTGTCTGGCACAAAGGAAACGTGTAATAAATGCTTTTTGAATGACTAACAGTTGCCTTGCACATAACAGGCAGAAAATAAATCCTTGTGGATGGATTGATAAGTTTGATGGTCACTTGGTACATTTAGAACAGTGATATCTAGGTCTTTAATGTTTGTGACAATTCTTGGAAAAGTATAAAATGCTATAAAAATATAAAGTATTTTTAACAGCAAGTGAACTAGTAGATAGTCTGCTTTCTTATCCTCTATGATCCACATAGAATTTTATAGCTGGAAGGAGCCTTGGTGATCATTTTGTCCAACCCCTTCATTTTACAGATGATGACACTAAGGCCAAAAGAAGAGGTCAAGGTCACACCTACAGTAAATGGCAGAAGTGGATTTGAGCCCACATGTGTCTTACTATCAAAAACATCTTTTATTGGTGAGTCAAACAATGATGACCCCACTTCTGGGGTTCATTTTAATGAGTTTCAATTTAATCCAGCAAGTATTTATTAAATGTTGACTATGTACAAGGCACTGTGCTAGGGGCTAGGGATATGAAGACAAAGATAAAGAATAGTCCTTACCTCATGGAGCGTATGATCTCCTAAGGTGTTACAATACATAAATAGGGTCATAAATTCAAGACAGTTGATGAGAGGGGCATCAGGGAAGCCTTCTAGGAGGAGGCTGAACCTGAGGTGAACCTTAGAGCAAGTAAAATATTCTAAGAGGCAAAGGTGAGGAGAAGATTTCAGACATGCAAGTCTGCAACTCATCTGTCTTACTCCTTGTAACTGAGCAATCTCAGTTGCCTGGGAGCACTGACAGGTTACCTGGCAAAAGCAAGATAGCACAACTAGTATGGGTTGGAGGCAGGACTAGAACCCAGTTCTTTCCAATTCCGAGGTTAGCCCTCTATCAACATTGCCCCTCACGTTCCCAAATCCCCTAAAAGAAGCAAACCAAAGTTGTCCCTTTCTCAGAGAGGGTCAATATGTCCCATCTGGCAGCAGCAAGAAGAACCAGTGACCTTTTACATCATCCAGGCTATGACTGAATGGATGCATCCCTTCATTAATTACTCTCCTCTTTGAGGAGACTCATGTCTGAGTCTCTGTCAAAAAGAAGTGAATGCACAGCTGGCACTTTCTTATTTTCCTCCTCTTCAGCATCTGAGTCCAAGATAAGGTCCCTGGTGCTGGAGAGTTGTTTTTGAAGCTTTCAAAGAGGAAGCAGATCCTCCAGGGAAGCTTTCAGTTTCATCCTACTGACAAGAGGTGAACTATCTCTTTAGCATTAATCACCAGGTATTGTGCAGAGCCAGCCAACTTCTGAGGGTAAGTTAAAAGAGGTTCCTAATGGCTCAACTCTCCTTATCTCAGTCTCTTTTTAGGGCTGATCTTACTAGACACTCAGGGTATACAAAGAGTCCTTCCAGTTTCCGCTAACGTGCCTGAGAGGGAATTTCTAGTTTAAAGGTGCTGGTCCATAATCCATCTACAATGGCCTGATTTGGAGCTCTGTGGCAATGGTACAGTCACAAGTTGCCCTGAGAATGGAACAAAGAAACTACTAAAGCACTAAGAAATGACGTCGAAAAATGTTTGTTATGCTTTCTCCTCCCTTGATTCCATAGCTCAGGACCAGAAGCTGAGAAATGGCCTAGCACAGTGGAAAGTGTTCCAGATTTAGAGTGAGCATAATACAGTGCGGTATGGTGAAAAGAGCTCGGTGAGCCTGGGTTCAAATCCTGCCTTTGTCATTTATCTGCAGGATCTTGGGCAAGTTTTCTCAACCATAAAATGAGGGGTTTGGTGGACTAGATGGCCTCTGAGGTCCCTTGTAGCTTTGGGTCTATGATCCTATTATTTTATGATGAGTTCAAATCCACTTACCCCTATGTGTCCCAGACAAGTTACTCAATCTGCTTGGATCTTAGATTCTTCAAATATTTTTTTTTTTTTTTTTTTTGCAGAGGGGAAGGCAGGGCAATTGGGGTTAAGTGACTTGCCCAAGGTCAGACAGCTAGTAAATATGTCAGGTGTCAGAGGATGGATTTGAACTCAGGTTCTCCTGACTCCGGGGCTGGTGCTCTACTCACTGCACCACCTAGCTGCCCCCAGATTCTTCAAATATACAGTGAGAGACTTGGACTAGGTGATCTCTAAAGTCCCTTCCTATTCTCAGTCTATGGCTGGCTCTTTCAGTGCAAGAAACTGGCCCTTTAAGGTAGTCACAGTTCACTTTATGGGAGGCATAAGTCTGCTCTGAGTCCTAAGAGAAATGATTACTCTGAGTCAGAGTTCTGAAATAGTACTTGCTCATTTTGAATGTGACAAGCTGTCACATATTGAAGTGATAGGAAAGCCAGGAGCTTAATGGTTGTTGAACAAATATAATTGATGTGATTGCAGATAGAAGATGAGAATTTGTTTAGTATCCGTAAACAAAAGTGGAATCATTTGCAAAGAGGACATAGAGTATAAACCCAGAAAGATAAGAAAAGACAGAGAGGGGAAGCGAAAGAATTCAAAACTGTATCAGCTAAGCTTAGCTAGAAATAATGGATTTTACAGTTACTGTTGAGAATGTACGTTCATAGCGATACAACAGAGCTGAATAAAAGTTTGGAAGAGGAGAATTGAAAAGGTCACTCAGTGAATCCGCCAGTGTGGTTGAGATGGTGTTTCTAGTGAAATGTTGATAAAGCACAGCATGAATCGACTAAGCCTAGCAGTAGAAGCATCTATTGAACATAGAAGCTATATTCATCAAGGAACTTTTATGGACAGTTTCTGAGATAAAAAAAAAGGACCTTGAATTATGGTACCCTAGTTTTACAGCTAGAAGGGACCTTAGAGTTCATCTAGTACAACTCTCTCATTTTACAGATAAGGAAATCAAGGCAAAGAAAGGTTAAGTAACTTTCATAGGGTCACACAGCCAGCAAGTGTCTAAGGTAGGACTATGAATCCAGGTCTCTTGACTTCAAATCTATGGCTCTATTCACTATGTCAGTTTGTAGTTCTAGAGTTGTGAGTTACCTTCCTCACTCATATTTTCTATGCCAGGCATTTCTAAGTGCATGTGTGCCCGTTCTCCTCCACAGATATTGAGTGCATTGGTGGGGAACATGACCCAAGTTTATGTGTGGATTGTAATGTATTCTTCCATTTGCTTTTATATATGAGTACCTGTAATGTTAATACTATTTCTTCTGCCTTATTGCTAGGAAAATGGCTATATTTAAGATATACATGTATCATTATTTTGAGTGACAAGATTTGTGTAAATAGAAACAAATCAGTGAGGGATCAAGAGCTAAAATGGTAAATAAAACAGTGCTTTCTTCTTAGGACACTAAAAGAGTTTAAGTGTAATTGAGTGGCATCGGTCTTTCTCTTGAGACCTAAACCTGCCAGTGTGTAGGCAGAGTGGAATAAGTAAAGACAGCCCAGAGAGTAAACAGGTATCCACATACCCAGTATGAAAGGCATGAGGCCTTGGCACTGTGGTGGCCGTCTCATGTCAAGTCACATGTTAACTGCTTCTGAGATAACCCATCTTACAGAGTACATCTTGGGGAAGTTAGTCCTTTAAAAAAAATTTTTCATTTCTGTTTCTCTCTTCTCATTGATATAGCAGCACTTATTTTTAGAAATAAGCTTTCACGGTTTCCTCCATTATTCTAGCTTCTGTGATCAAAATATTTGAAAATTGCCTTTTGATTCTACCTTGTTAGAAGTAGAACTGCGGGGCTCTCAGATCACACTACCCAATTATCAATTGCTTCTGATATAGGGACTCACTGGAAGTGTGAGCCCTGGAGACAGCCAAGTTGCAGAGAAAGAGCGATACAGCAGGAAAAGCCCTGGATTTAAAGTCAGAAGACCAGAATTCAAATCCTGGCTCTGCTACTTCTACCCATGTGACCCTGGGCAAATCACTCCACCTGGATTAGATGAACTCTAATCACCACTTTTCTCCTCTATAAAGTGAGGGGGTGGATGAGACAATCTCTAAGGTCCCTTACAGATCTGCTACTTGCTGAAAACGAGAGTGGAGACACCTGCCCAGATGCCAGGCTTACTCAGAATAAAGAGGGCATTGAGTTGCCCCCTCTCCAGCACATCTGAGACATCGAGGCTCAGATTTAGGCCAGCAAAGACCATTAGTGCACATTTAAGTCCCACCCACTCCTCTTTGCAGGGAAGGAAGCTGACATCCAGAGAGCCCAAGGTCATATGGGGAGGGAGTGGCAGAGCCAAAGAGCTGAAGTACCTTGTACAAGGCCATATAGGAAGGGAGTAGCAGAGCCAGGATTCAAACTCGGGACTTCTGACTAAATCCACTACACTACACTGCCTTACTTATACTAGATCTCTCTCAGCAGCTCACCAGTACCACGTCATATACCTCAGAGTCTCACTTCCAGGGACCATTGCAAAGTGTATACTGAATTATTAAGTAAATGGGTGATGGTTGGGGAGGGGGGACCTGATTGAGAGAAGGGGATTTCCATCCTTAATGACTTCAGTAGCAGTTGTTTTTACCCTGACAGAGCATATTTGTCAGTGTTCTGCAGTGTGTTTTGCAAAGCTGCTCTAACAATCCCTCGAGCCTTCCAAATGGCTCTCTTTCCTATTAAATCTTCGTTGAGAAGTGGGGTTCATTTGCTAGAGTACTTTTTTGTGATAATTATAGGACTTAGAGATTAGCAAGAGAAAATTGGCAAAGTTCTACAGCTAATGAAAGGTAAACACACACAAAAAGGCTAATATTCACTGGCTTCAAGGTTACCCAGGAGGGAAACATTAACCATTACTAACAGGCCAGTTCTAGGCCCAAGATGACACTGAAACCCGACTTAGGGAATGTTACCTTGCCAGTGAAAGATGCCCCAGTACCTGTTTTTAGTAGATTGCATAGTCAAAGGCCATGTGACAAAATGACTAGAGAGTTGACCCGGGATTTAGGAAAACCTGGACTCTTTGTGTCTCTGATACATACTAGTCAAGTCACTTACCCTCTGAGAAATGTCTAAAGCTCTCAGTTGCAGAAGTTTCTATCTACGTTAGCAGATAGATTTTCCTTATCATACTGCCCCAAACAACAAAATTACAGATCCAGCGCCTCCTCCACTCGCCATGGAAAAAAGTTTCAATTCTTCAGACTTTGCAACATCTAGAAAGTACTAACAAAGAGTCTGCCAAAAGATGTGACGGCAATGTTGCGAGTCAAACACTACTCAGCATTTTTATGTACTTGGGCCATGTATGAAGCAGAATGATTCATGAACAACAAGAAACTTTGCCATTTAGATGATGACATTGCTAATAAGAGTTGACATTTATAGAGGGCTTTCAGTTTTGCAGAGCATCTTACACTAATTGTATCATCTGATCCTCACAACTACCTTGTATGATAGGTATGGTAGCTACTGTATGTAGTATCATCCCCATTTTACAGATGAGGTAAATGAAGTAATTTATCTAGGGTCAGGTTTGAACCTACATCCTCCTGACCCCAAGTCCAGCATCCCTTCCATTACAAAAACCTAAACTCTGAAAAAACTGAGAGAGCCCCATGTGATTAATCATTATCATAAACTAAATAGCAAGAATTTTGAGCCAAGACTGTCATGATGAAAGTTCTTTGTCAACCTCTCAGGATCATAGATCTCAAGCTGGCAGGGGGCTTTACAGGCCATCCACTCCAATATCTTCATTTTACCGAGGAAGAAACAGGCCCAGAGAGGGAAGATGCTTTGCCCGTGGTTACAAAGGGAGTAATTGACACAGTCAGGATTTGAACGCAGGTCCTCTGATTTCCAAGCCAGCAGTCTTTTTACTGCACTTTGCTGCCTTAGAACACTTCAGAAATGTGAGATATTCTTATTATATGTTCTATAGAATAAGTTATTTTCATTATCTATTACTTGGCCCTCGTTACAACCCTATAAGGGAAGTACAACATTTGTTAAGACCCAGAATATTTCAGAGCCTCCTAAATGAGGTCCATAACCACTCAGAAGAATTTGGCCTTAGTATCCACAGAGAGTGAACACTGCCTCCTGTCCAGACTATGTATGCTATACAGTTGGATGGAAAACCTATAGCACTTGTCCTTCAGTAGGTATGGCCTGAGAGACTTGTTTGAGTTGGGTCTAGACTAGAACAGGAGAAAGGAAGTGGGCAGAATTGCCTTTAGGAAATCATAAATTCAATAACCCTGCTCTTTTATGAGTTGTAGAACAGCCCCATCTCTAATGAATTATAGCTGAGAATCACCTAAAAGCAAAGCAAAAAGGCATGGTGCTCATGAGTTGGCTGAATCATGTGGGAAAAGTGATGCAATAGATAGCATCAGAGAGGCCTTACTAGGAAACAAGTGGAGATGGTCACATAAAGAGACCGAGAAACAATCAGGTTGTTCCCCTGGCATCTGTGCCATGTCGAGACAACTGGAGCACAGCCCTTAGCACTTTGGGTAGACTTCCTGTGGTCAAAAGATCTTAGACTCAGTTTTAGAGCTGGAAGGGACCTTAAATGTTATTGAGCCAAGTCCCTTATTTTACAGATGAGGACACTGAGGAACAGAGCCGTTGAGTGATTTGTCACGCAGCTAGTAAATGTCTGAGAACCCAGGTCTTCCTGGCTCCAAGTCCAATGTCCTATATGTAAACACTTCGTTCTTTGTACTTGTATCTTCAGTGCCTAGTACAGTGACTGGGGATGTGTTTTAATAAATACTTCTCATTTTCCACCTAGTTGAACTCTTGGACTTCATCAGAATCTCATCATCTTGTAAGATCACGCTGACCTTGAAACTCCTATCCCCTAAGTATTTTCTCTCTCTGGAGCCCCTTCCTCTCTCTAGTTGAACAGGGTGGAGGTGGACAGTGGAGAACTTCCAGATTATCCACTTAAAGAAGGGGCCTAGGGCAGCCTTATCATAATTTTCCATCTGGCTGCACTCCTGGACTTCATCATGACTCCCTGCACATCCCCCATCTGGGTCTCCTCTTTCTCCCTTTTTCAGCTTCTTTTTATATGTGGTCTTCCACCATCAGATTGTAAGCTTCCTGAGACAAGGATTGTCTTTTGCTTTTCTTTGTATCACTCTGTTCATGGCACATAGGAGGTACTTAATAAATGTTTCTTGATGACTGACTTATTGATTGTTTAATAAACAGGCACAGGAGGGTTGTATTCTGTACTTTTGGAGGGAACATTGACACCAATGAGATCACAGAGGCTTTGGAGCTGGATTACTGTATGCTATCCTGGGCTAGGAGCCCTAGGAAAGAGTTGGAGTTTACACAACACAAAGTCCCTGCCTTCAAGTAGCTTATTATCTAGGAAAAGGATTAGGTGCTGATAGCTACAGTACATAACATTACATAATGAGCACATAAAAGAGTTACAAAATGAAGTGCTCTGTGAATTCTGAGCTTGGGTGGGTATATCAAGAAGGGGAGGGAGGGTAACAGGAAGGATCCTGGATGAGGTGGCTTTGAAGTTGGCCTAATAGGATTTCAGCAGTTGAAGGTAAGCTGAGGGTGAGGAGGTCATTCCAGGCATGAGAAGGAGCCTGAACAAGAATATAATTGCAAATATAGTTAAATTATCTTTTTTGATTCACATAACAGAAATGTGTGTGTGTGTGCATATGCTCGAATTCTTATGCATGCCCAAGCCCCCAAAGTCTTGAGGGGTGAGGATGAGGAGTGTGGACTAACAGTCTTTACCTACATAGTGGGAGGACTAGCTGCTAATATTGTCATACTCTAACTTTCTTACATGTGTTATCTCCCCTGGTTAGAGGGTGAAGTTGAGAGCAGAGATGATCTGAATTTTTCGATTTGTACTTCTAGCACTTGGCACAATGCTTGTCACATTCAATCACTCATTCCTTCCAAACTGAGTTATGGCCCCTTTTCATTGGCATGTGAGCTCAAGGCCTTCTTGTTTAGAATGGGATGTAATCCTTCCCCCCATCTCTTCTGGAAGTCTACATTGTACACACTATATTGTGCATCCCATCTTTTATACCCCATATCTCCCTTGAAAAGGGATGGAGTGGGAAAAGGGGTTTGAGGCTAAATGAGTAAGATTACAAATACTGTCAAGCTTTATCCTCCACAGAGCTTCAAATACTTAGGATCACACTAAAGCTTGCTTCTAGGCTTGGTTACCTACTAGCTGTGCGATCTTGGGCAAATGACTTTTATGTTGTGCTAAAAGGAATATTTGGCAGGGATTGATATATGCTTGGAAAGATAACTTTTCCATATTATGTAAGCCTCAGGTTCCTCATATAGGATGGTAGTAAAGGTTGAATGAGATAATAATTGACATTTCCATAGTGCTCAAAAGCAGCATGATACCATGAGAAGAAAGAAGGCTTTGAAATCAGGCCTGGATTCATATCCTGGCTCTGTCAATGACTACCTTTGTAAAGCCTGAGCAAACCTCTTTTCCTCTATAGATCTCAGTTATTTCCTCTGTAAAACAAGGATGCACTGGGAGCTCTCTTCCAGTTTGAAATAGATGATCCTACGGCTGACGAAGTACCTCCCTCAAAATAGCTTTAGGAGGTAGTGTAATGCTACTATTAGTTTACAGGGATCTTTCTGACTTACTCAGGTCTTCCTGACTTAAGGTTTAATACTCTCCTCTGTACCAGTTAGCTGCCTCTAAGCAGCAACCAAGAGTTGCTGGGTTTGGTTTTGGCTTGTTTTTTTTTTTTTTGTGATTTTTTTTTTAAACTTTCCCTCTTTATTAAGTTTTCTATTGTAGGGTTTTTGCTTGTTTGTTTCCTGAATGGCACAACACCGGTCCAGACCCATTGGCCCATTAAGCAGGAGACATGAGCTTTTAGGATTCAAGGGAATCGATCTCCTCTGGCAGTGTTCCAAGTATTAAAACAGGTAGTAGGGGGGAATTTGCAGGGAGCAAGGAGATGCTCTTTCTTGTGCTCCTCAAGTCATACTACTTGCTCTGTCTGTCCTTGAAGCCAGCAACCCTTTGTTTGCTGGAAAGGAGATGTTTGTTGATGCCTCTATGGTAGTAATGATTTCATTAAGCAGCATAACATGGTAAGAGGCAACACAGGCCATTACAGGAGCCTCCTAGCACATTTTCCCACCTCCACTTTCCTTCTTTCCACCTCTGCCAGATTAATATTGCTTATGATGATGAGGAAATGCAGCATAGTGGAGAGAGGGCGAACCTCAAATCCAGAAAGACTGGGATTCAGGCTCTGCCTCCCATTCTTCTGTGTGACCCCCACACAATCATTTAAACTCTCAGGGCTCTAAACAGCTCTTTACAGCTATAAATTGCACAAAAGGTGCAGACCTGCATTGGTAGAGGGAGTTTCCTCACTAGGGAGTTCTCTATACCAGTTAAGTGCCAGGTTCATTCCCTAGCCTGTTTCCTAATGATCACTTTGGTGGTTCCCTGTTAGTTTGCAAAATAGAATTCCATCCCTTATACTGACATTCAGGACCTTCCCCAAACTGGTAGCAATTTACCTTTGTCAGCTAATCTCATATTACTCCAACTTCCCTACACGATGTTCCAGTTAAACTAACCTATTTGGGGCAGCTGCGTGGCTCAGTGAGTAGAGCACTGGCGCTGGAGTCAGGAGGACCTGAGTTCAAATCCAGCCTCAGACACTTGACACACTAGCTGTGTGACTTTGGGCAAGTCACTTAACCCCAATTGCCCTGTCTTCTCCCTCAAAAAAAAAAAAAAAGTAAAAACAAAACACACGGGCCTGTTTGCTTTTCCAAGAACACATCTCATCTCAGCACACTTCTGGGTGCTCTTCCCTCATCTTTGACTCTCATAATACTGACCATCAAATACTGACCATCCCATCAGACCTTGTTCAAATGCCACCTCTTCATAGCTAACGCAGAAATATGCTTTGCCTGACTTCATATTTTATTTTGTTATTCATTTTGTATTTCTTTGTATTCATACTGTATTTCTTTCATTATCAGTGGGTGAGGGAGGGTCTGGAGGGAAGGAGAGAATCTGGAACTGAAAATAAAAATAAAATTAATCAAATGCCACCTCTTCTCTGATTCTCTTCTCTGAGCAATCAGTGTATGTTGTTTGTCCAGCCTTCAAGTGTAGTCGTGTGACCTATTTCCTAGGTCTAGAACACATTTCCTCCACGTTGGTGCTTCTTAAAATATTCTTCCTTCAGACCCAGCTCAGATGCTACCTCCTCCATGAGGCCTTTTCTGATTCTCCCTCATTCCTCCACCTAAAAGTGATCCCTCTCCTTAAATTTTCCTAGAATACTTTGCATTTCTCTGTGTCCCTATCACATTCTACCTTGTAGCACCCTTTTTTTTTGGTATACATCTTATTTCCTTTATTGGAATGTAGGTTATTAGAGGGCAGAAAATCTATCCTTTCTTATCTTTATGTCCCTAGCACCTTGTACACAGGAGGCTTTGTATTCACCATGTTTATTTTGTGTTGTAGTTAATCGTACGGTCGCATATTTTTGGAACTTAAATATTTGCTCTTGAGTCATCCAAACGTATTCGTCAGGCAGATAGGAATGAACAGTTACTGCACACTGTGCTAGACACCAGGCAAAGAAAGTTCCATAGATACAGCATCAGTATTCTCAAGGCTTAACGTAAAAAATAGACAGGATATTTAGGCATTCAGAATCAACTAACCAACATACGAGTATTAATTAAGTACCTACTATCTGCCAGAAGCTATGCACTGAGATGGAGATACAAAAGCAAAAACAAAATGAAATAGTCTTTGCTTTTAAGGAGCTTGCATTCTATTCTTAGGTTTACATTCCTCATACCAGTTAAATACAGAAGGTCCAGACTTCTCAATCAAAGGTATAAACTAGGGGCAAATAAGTCCTCAGTCTGTTTAGGAGTAATTGAATATGAGGGTGTTTGGATGAAAACAGATGATGCCACACGGAATATTTCGTGATTGGTTGAAAGAATATGACCCACCTCTGGGCCTTCATTTAACAAAGCAAGCCAGTTGAGACGTATGCAGTCCAGCAGTGAGTCAATCGAGCTTTAGGAACATCCAAGCTCAGGAGCGCCTTGAAAAGGCAGACCATTATGCCTATCAACAGAGGGCTTGGGAGTATGTAGGAGGAAGTATTATTCTTCCTTCCCCCTTGTCCCCACCACTGACCTTGCCATTGGAAAGAATGGGCCAGTTAGAGATAACAAATCCAATCTGGAGTAGAGAAATATATACCAAGGACATACACAGAGAGTAATGCAAGAAATAGCCACTTAAGGAAGGAAACAGCTTTAAAAACTCTAAAAGAATGCTGTCTCTAGATTCAAGAAAGGAGTCCTAGTAACCAGGAGTTGTGAATTTTCTCAAAACTAATTATAAAATACTTATCTATCTGTCTGTCTGTCTATCTAATTTTATTACATGCTACCTAAATATGATGGGGGGTGGGGAAGGAAGGGCCATTTAGAGTTAGCAAAGTCCTATGCTATAAAGACCAAAAGGGGATGTTTTCTCCATACTTGTTCTCTACATGTATCACGGCCATCGTGCTCTACATTTGGGCCCATTCTTCCGGTGAATTCTCTGTATACTCATGGGAAATTGTGTCCCAGGTTTTTTTCGTGGGGGTTATGTTTTTGTCCCAACTGTTTTTACCATTCGTTGTTCAATCTTTCAATTGCATCCAACTCTTCATGATCCCATATGGAATTTTCTTGGCAAAGATACTGGAGCGGCTCGCCATTTACTTCTCCAGTGGATTAAGGCAAACAGAGGTTAAGTGACTTGTCCAGGGTCACACAACAAGGGAGAGTCTGAGACCAGATTTAAATTCAAGTCTTCCTAACTCCAAGTCCAGCTTTCTTTCCACTGAGCCATCTAGCTGCTCTGTTCTTACTGTATCCCATTAACAAATAACCTTCCTAAAAGCTAATTAAATGTGTCTAATAATCAATTGAAAGTATACCAGATGGAAGCTCATGAACAATAGCACTAGAAACTCCCATTCCCCCTGAGTTACCCCTAGGACCCTGAAGGGAGAAGTAATCCCTCAGCCTCTGGGGACCTAACTTGCCTGGGCTAATGGGAATTGGGGAAGTGGTGCCACACTTGAATATGCATAATTATGTTCAGAACAAAGACAAGAGAAATACAAGGTAGTTCAGTACAAGGCAGGGAACCCAACCCACAGCTGAAGGGGTCAGGAAAACTTCCTGTAGAAGTTAGTGCTTACCGTGTGCAACCTATATCAAATTGCTTACCATCGCAGGGAAGGGTGAGGGGAAGAAGGAAGGCAGAGAATTGGAAACTCAAAATTAAAAAAAAAATGAATGCTACATATTGTTTTTACATATAATTGGGAAAAATACTTTGAAATAATAATGATAGAAAAGAAGCTTGTGCTTAGGCTGTCTTGAAAGGGAGTTGGAATCCTATGAGGAAAGGTAAGGAAGGAGCGTATTCTAATTATGAGGGATAGATGGACAATGCAAAGGTATGATGAACTGTGTTGTATGTGAAGAGTTTGGATTATAGAGCATGGGAAGTGGATCCCGCACAGCTTTCTATCCCGGAATTATCAATCATCCTCACATACGTATCTGGTCATGTTGCTCCACTCAAAACTCTTCAGTGGCTCTTTTCTTGACTAGCATTCAGGACCCTCTAAAGTCTGGACTCTCCCTATCTCTTTCTACTCTTCTCCAAGTATGCTGTGTTCCTGCCAGCCTGGATCACTGGCCATTCTTTGTAATACTCAGATTGCTTTGGCTGGCTTATCTTATGGTCCATTCCTAGAGTGTTGGGAAGGGAAAGTAAGGGACGGCTAAAAGAGGTCTCTTCTTTTGAAGCTTCCAGCATAAGATACTCTGACTCTTCATGGTTTTTCTTCCCCTTATATTCAGGTGACAGAACATAAAACAGAAGAGACTTAGATGAGCATTGGTAGGAAGAATTTCCTTACAATAGTGGTTTCAAAATATGAAATGGGCTGCTTTTCTAGGCAGTAAATCATCTGTTTCTAGGAGTTATCAAGCAGATACTCAATGACCTCTGGTTGATGCTTTTGTAAGAAGGTACTTCAGGTAGGAATTGAACCAGCTCACTACTTAGATTCCTTCTACTTCTAAACCTCCATTATCCTAAGACAAAATTCAAGATGGCAGACACCAGGAATTTTTTTTAATTGTTTGTTTCATTTAACATTAACTGAATTCTCCAATTGCCTCCTACAGTCTCATATATCCATAAGGATGCCAATAAATATTAGTGGCTGATGAGAAAGCCATTAAAAACAAGCCACATAATGTCCAGTTGTGACAGTAGCAGACAAAGAACAATTTGAAAATAGTTTTCAAAGAGGCTACTTTATGCAAAGTAGGCTAAGTAAATCATATATTATCTGCTAAAACTGAATCACTATGGCATAAACACCAGAAAACGTCTACTGGGAAAGAAAATATAGCCCTTTTGAAAAAGATGCACAAAAATTGAATTTTGAGAAATTAAATTTTAGCCTAGCAGCATAGCTGTGAAATATGAATGACATATTAGGCAAAGGTGAATCATTAAGGTGAAGTGGTCATTTTACTGGCTGGGCAGGACAGAATTTAATTTGGCATGGAATTTAGACAGATAAGCCACAAAGGGTCAGAATTATCCAAATCCATCACCCAGGGAAAGACTTGTACGTTAAGGATGCTATACTGTGTGTTCAGAACCAGGGGGAGTTTTGATTTTAAGTAGGGAAGACAAACTTTGTGTCTCACTGCCAGTTACTACTTCTTTTGTTTTTGAAAAGCTCTGACTTTTATTAAATTCTTCATATATGTCTATATTTCTGTATGTATATACACATACACACGCACATATATATGTACATATATATATCTTTCATTTTATCATACATCTGAACATAAGGGAAGTGGGAGGGGAAGGAAGGATCATTTAAACTTAACATTAAATCCTATCCTATGAGGAAATAAGATAATGTCTCTTTTCATTCCCAGCATTACAGTTATAGACAATGGGATGAGTAAAGACAAGGAGGCAAAATGCATTGGGTATCAGGAGGAATGGAAAGTAGTTCTTGGCCTAGTCTCTTGTACTAAACTTTTAGCTGTTCCCTCTCTCCAGCTTTCCCCCTTCATCTCCATCTTAAACATTACAATTATACACACACACACACCCTTCAATGGTTTTCCCACTGTCTATGGAATAAATTTCAAACCCCTTAGTGTGACACTCAAGGCCCTTCTTGTCTAATCTCTCAAGCATTTATTAAGTACTTACTATGTACCAGGCTACATGCTATATTCTGGAGATACAAACATAAGGAAAAAGAAAAACAGCCCCTGCCTTCCATTCTAATAGGGGACAACAATACACAAATGGGAGCCAGAAGGAAATGAAGGAACCTATATGGGAGTCACATAATGCCTGTAGTCCTCCAGCCAAACTGGATAACTCATACAAGGTGCTTTCTTATCTCCAAGTTAATGAGTACTTGTTAAGGTACCTACTATGTGCCAGGCACTCTTACTTGTACTTTCTTCTTTACCTATAATTACCTCTCTAAACAGATAATAGAAATTTTAATTAGAGCTGGAATATTTGCAAAATCATAGAAGAACTTTATAAATGGATAAATAAATAAAAGGAAATGAAACAAAATTGAGCAGTTGAAGGGGAAAGGATACCCGAGAGGAGATAAAAGGAAATAGGCATAAAGAACAGAATCTAATGAAGGCTGGAAGAAGAAGCAGGGATAGCAGGTGAAATTAGTGAGATGAAGAGTTCCAATGAATGTAAGCTCTCTGAGGGCAGGGGCTATTTTTCATTGTTGTCTTTGTACCCTCAGTACCTACCATGATACATTATAAGTGCTTAATAAATGCTTGTGGAATCAAATTGAACAGACAGAAAAAAATGACAAATCAGTGGATAGAGCACCGGCCCTGGAGTCATGAGGACCTGAGTTCAAATCTGGCCTCAGACACTTGACACTTACTAGCTGTGTGACCTCGGGCAAGTCACTTAACCCCAATTGCCTTTCCTTGCCCCCTCCAAAAAAAAATTGACAAATCATATGAATGAGAATCAGCCCTCCACCAAAGCCTCCATGATCTGAAGACCCACCAGCTCCCCATTCTACTACTTGGATAGTCTTGCTATTCTTAGAAGGGAATTCTAATATTTCTTGGTCAGCCAGAGGTCACTGTGATTTTATGGACAGGGAGGAAAGGACGAGAGCAGGCCTTGGCTAGAACCAGCAAAGAGACTTTTTCATCCTACATGACTCTCTTTTCCTGTTCTGCTATGACCACATTTCCATGACTCCTTTTCCTAGTTCTGATCTGGAAGCAGCAGATTTAAAAACCTATGAATTATGGGATAATTTTCAGCTAAGGGAAACTAAGATTCTTACTATTTTTTTAAAGTCGTTTTCTGGGCAGCTAGGTGGTGCAGTGGACAGCATACCAACCCTGGAATCAGGAGGACCTGAGTTCAAGTTTGACCTCAGATACTTACCAAATGTGTGTGTGTGTGTGTGTGTGTGTGTGTGTGTGTGTGTGTGTGTGTGTGTGTGTGTGTAAGACTTACCCTGGGAAAGCCACTTAACTGCGATTGCTCCCCTCCCCCTCCATTTTCATTCAATGTGAACTGGGGATCAACAAGTAGCTAGGTATTCAAACTGAGGGCTCCAGTAGGCCAGGTATCCTTTCATTCTAGTGGTAAGAGCACTGGTCTAGGAATTAAGAGACCTAGGTTCTATTTTCAACTCTTCCCTTCATTAATGAACTATGAGACCTTTAGCATAACATTTAACAGACTATTTAGTAGGTGCCCTATATTCACTGGCAAGCGCAGATTTCATATTCCTGGAGGCTGCTATAGTGGAATAATCACTGCATTTGAAGTCAGGGGACCTGGGGTCAAATCCTAGTTCTACTGCTTATCACTTCCATTGCCTTGAGCAAACCACAACTTCTGGGCCTTACTTTCTTTATCTGAGAAATGATACTAGAGGTCCCTCCCAGCTCTTTGATTTCATGAATCCCACTAAGCCTCAGTTTTCTCATCTGTAAATGGGGATAGAATCACTTATACTCTTTATCTTGCAGTTATTGTGAGATAATGTGAGAATATACTTTGCAAAGTGTTTCTAAAATATGCTATTCCAATTATTTCCTCAAACAATGCTTCATAAAATCCTAGAGTTTTACAAAGCATACCATGGGGTTGGGAGTGGGAGTTGTAACCACAGATAAGCTCATGTAGCCAAATAACATGTTTTGCTATTTTTACCGGTCAGCTTATTATTGGTCTATAATCAATCACAGAAACTGCTTAATAATGTAGAGCAAGTTAGTTTCTGCTGAGAACACGTAAAATAATCAGTGTCTATATTCATGGTCAGCAGTATAGCATAACTGAGAGAAGGGTGGCAGAGAGTCAGGAAAACTTGACTTTGAATTCTGCCTCGGAAAATACAGGCTGTGGGAGCAGAGGCAAATTGTTTAACCTTTAAAGCCCAAGGCAATTTGCAAAGACTAGAAATTGCAAACGAATCTCTGATCTTCATTTCTTGAATGAACTTCTACGGAGAGGACTCCCCATATGGATGTAGGTTCATGAGTCTGAACCATATGCACACGTACATACTTATTCACATGGCATATACATAATACATATATACATACATAGATACATATTTAGTTTAGATCTATGATCACACTCACAATACATACACATATGTTACACATACATACACATATGTGTATACATACACATATACATATATATACATATATATGTAGTTTTAGCCTACTTTTGGTTTTGATGATGGTTATTTGTTGAACAAAATTGGAAAGTTTACCAAAAAAAAGTAAAAATTGCCAGAAGACATCATCATCATCATCATCATCTATGCAGTGATTAAAAGTGCTCCACATAGACTGTTTCATTTGAATCTCTCAACAACCCTGTGATCTAGGTGTTAATATTGTATTGTCTTCCTTTTATGAATTAGGAAACTTGAGGCAAAGTGATTTGCCAAAAGTCAAATAACTAGTAAGAATCTAAGTTTGGATAAGAAACTTGGTTTCTTAAGTCCAGGTCCAGCACTCGGTCCACTATACCCTGCTCCCTTTCTAATAACAGATGCTGACGTTGATGAATCCATCATTCAAAAGTCTAGTCCTGGTCCCTAATTATAAATAAAGCAGAAATGAGCACATGATGAAAGCTGACTCTGGTTAGGGTTTAATTCTAGTGGCCTTGAATAACAGTTTCTATTGTTTTTCCTAAATTAAAAAAAAAAATTGGTTTCCAAGATTGTGGCAAAATTACGAAAGTATCTATAAATAAAACAACACATTTTAAAAGTAAAACTTTTATTTTTTTTAGGTGAAAATATGAAAACAATCTTTCCCCAGAAAAACCTAGCTTATGTAATTATGGGGGGGGGGTAGAATTAAAATTTTGTTTAGTATCTTACAATGTGATTTATTCCTTCCACTCTCATTCCAAGAAAAAGTACTTTGTCTGATGCTGTGCAAACACAGCTCCTTTCCTCAGCAGGAAATGCTAACTGGAGCAGGGAGCTGTCCACAGCTGAAGCTCATTTTGATGATCAAGTGGCAAGCGACAGTATTCGTTTCCAACTCAAAAGGACTAGAAAGGACATTGGCACAGTCAAGGCATTGAATGAGGCATATTGGAAATATTCTCTTTATTTCAAACCTGTTTGGACACAAACTTCTCCATCAGGCATTTAAGTCTTGTTTCCACTTAATCCGTTTCATATACTCTATATTCTAGTCAAAAAGGATTATTGTTTCCAGAACTCTTTGATCTATCTTCTACTTCCAAGAATTTGCACAAGCCATTCCTTATGTGTTGGGACACAATGGACAGAGAACCAGGCCTGGAGTTAAGGAGACCTGAGTTCAGATTCAGCCTCAGACACTAGCTGGTGACCCTGGGCAAGTTACTTAATCTGCCTGCCTCAATTTCCTTACCTGAAAAATAAAAATAATAAGAGTACTTACCTCCTAGAATCGCTGTAGGAATCAAATGAGATAATACTTGCAAAACAGTTAGCACAATGTCTGGCACATAGTAGGTGCAACTTCATCCATAAAGCCTTACTTGATTCTCCCCAGTGGTAGTTTTCTGTCTCCCTCTGAGAGTTACCTTATATTTACTTAGTTGTGTACTCATCCTCTGTCTTCATGATTCCTTGAAAAATGTAATATCCTTGAAGATAGGGATTTTTTTATCTTTTTATTACACTGGCTCACAGTAGACCTTAATAATTTTTGTTGCATTTAATTGAATTGATTTTCTTTGATTCTTGTTTTGTCTTAAACCATATTCCCCCCCCCCTTTTTTTTGACTTTTAGATTCCAATACTTTCAAATTTTAGACACTGCAGGTGCCTCTGACTTCCACTGGTTTGTTACACTGTGACAACTGATCCTTTTGTCATTAATGATATCCTGCTTCCTTCTTTCCAGTCACATAAGAGACAGCTCTGCTGTTTACTAAGACTAAACCCTCTACCTGAGCCCTTAATTCTATCCCCTCCTGCCTTCTTACTTCCGGATTGCTCTGTCCCACTTATTCCCACTTTCATGCATCTTCAACTTCTCCCTCGTCATTCACTGGCTCCTTCCCAATTGTGTAAAATATCTTCAGATTTCCTCAGTCCTATCAGTCCTAAAAACCAAGAAACCCTTGATTCTTTTAGCCCATCAACTAGGATACCATTTCTTTTACCTTCATAGCTAAATTTCTTTAAAGTACTTTATCATTCATTTTCTCCTTAGCCTCTTGCAACTTGCCTTCCTTCTGTTAGTGCTCTACTGAAACTGCTTTCTCTAAGGTTATTAATTATATTTAACTGCTGTACTCAGTGTAGTTTTTGACACTTGACCATGCCTTTCTTCTGGATATTTTCTCTTGTCTTGGCCTCAGAGATGCCATTCTTTCCAGGTTCTTTTTCTACTGCTTGAATTCATCCTTCTTTGACTCCTTGTGATTCCTGATCTCTTAACTTGAATATTTCCCAAGGGTCTATCTTTGATCATCTTATCTTCTTTCTTCTTACTCTCTTTTGTCATTCTCATTTACTTCCATAGGTTCAACTAACATCTATATGCAAGCAATTCTCAAGTTAAGATCTCTAGGCTCAAATTCTCTTCTGGCTCCAGGGCCTCATCTCCAATTGTCCATTTAACCACATGGGGCACTTCTGTCTGAGCAGATGCAGGCCAAGATCTGAGAGTCCCATGCTCATGCAGACAGTTATGTAGTCTCTACTCGTTACCATGGGAAACACCAAGCCCCCTACTTTGACTATCTCTTTATCAACTCCAAACCCTTCAGAGTAGAAGGGTTCATCTGGTTAGTCCAAGGGTGTGGTCAACAGATTTATCTAATTAGTCTTCGAGCTCAGTCTCCATTCAAACAAAGACTCTGCCCTCTTCCCTATTTGCACTCAAATCTAATCACATGGGTGTGTCAGAATGGAATTGATCACAGAAGCCTGTTTTTACCCTTTGTCAGACTCAATAAAAGGAATAAAACCCAATAAATTTAAACAACTACTATGTGGGCTGTCTACTGTGTCTCTTCACAGACCCCAGGAAGGTCTTAACTAGTTTACAAGTCTGCTCCAAATCCAGGAGTTTCAGATGAAGTTGAGATATTTAGACTAAGACTCTCCTTTTAGTCACTTCCACCAGGAATATGCAAATGGCTCCCAGTTGCTTTTTTTTTTTTTAACCACAGATTCTAGAAGGGTTAATTTAGGACCTGGGGAATATTAGCTGGCCTCTTGCTCTTCCTTAAAGGCAGCCACCAAAAATCTGGATTTAATCTGATTACGCTGATTCCTCCTCCAGTCCATCTGCTGGCTTTTCCACTCCAGCAATGCCTCCAGCTTCTCTCACTTAACTAATTGCCTCATGAGCCTGGTCCTTTTCAGATGCACTGTCTTACTATTAGTCTCCTCACAGAAAAGTTATAAACAAATTCCCTCCCCAAAGATGCCATGGCATCTTTGACCTTCTTTTCCCCATGTTCTTATGCTAGCTGCCAGAATTCTACATGATTGCTACCTAGTTTGGTGCTTTGGTTCTTTTAGATGCTGAGGCTGCTCTTATTGCCTCTTCTCACTCGGCAGCCCCAGGCTAGTCCCCACCCCATTAGTCAGAGCAAAGAGGATAGAGGTGTGGCAAAGAGTGAGGACGTATATCATACCTATAGGATATCGAGGAAGACCATTGGCTCCTAAAATTCAAAATGATCAAAACTGAGTTGTCCGTCTTTTGCCCTAGACCTGTTCCTGAACCAGTGTCTGAGTACTGCCATTTGTCTAGTTTCTCATGTTCCACTCCTTTGGGAATATCTTTCCTCTCTCTTGACTCTTAATCTAATCAGTCACCTAGTCTTATAAATTTCACCTCCACAACATCCCTCCATCCATTCCTCTATGCCCTCTCTATTCCCATTGCCTTAACCCTGAGTCACTCTGGTCCCCCACCAAGCTCTACTTGGTCACTGTTTGGACCAAGATTGGCTCAGAATGAATGTTTCACCAGATTGTTTCTGTTTGGCCAGAAACCCTGAGGGTCTTCCCCTCCCAGATCTATTTTTTTTTTTAAGAGGCCACTCTGCCTCATTTTTTAAAGCCTTACTCACAGAATGGGCTCTCGCTTACTTAAACTGAGACTTGTTAAAGACCTGAGCTTGAAAAGGCCAAGGTTCCCCACTGCAGCCTGGGCCAAGTCCAGTTGTTCTGATCCATGCATTGCCACTGGACCCAGATGACTCCAGAGGAGAAAGTGAGGCTAGTGACTTTGCGCAGCCCTCCCTCACTTAAATCCAATTCACTCGCATGTCATGGCATCACCTCCCTGAAGCCAAGGTCTTCTTTGAGAATGAAGGACAAAGAACAGCAAGTGCATTCCCACTACCACTAGCAAAGTAGAGATTTCCATTCCCAATCTCTGGAGTATCGCTACTAGTAGCCTATTAAAAAGTCTTTACAACTTCTCTCTATCTTCCTCCTACATACCTTGTTGTTATTCAGCTGTGTCTGACTTTTTCTTGGCAAAGATTCTGGAGGGGTTTGCCATTTCCTACTCTAGTGAATTAAGGCAAACAGACGTGAAGTGATTTGTCCAGTGTCACATAGTTAGTGAGTATCTGAGGTCAGTTTTGAACTCAGGATTTCCTGACTTCAGGCCTCTATTCAGCACTCTATTCACTGAGCCACCTAGCTGCCTCCATTATTCCCTTATTACTGCCAGAATAATCTTTCTTTGGCCTTGATCTGATCATGTCATTGCTAAAAAATCTTCAGTGACTCTCTGGTGCTTTCTAAGAAAAGTTCTGACTCCCTTGGAATTGAAGGCCTTCCACAATGGCGCACACACCACATTACTTTTCCATTCTTATTTCATATACTTCCCTCCATACCTGCTAGGTTCCAGACAACCTGGAGCTCTCTGGCCAGCTGCCTCAATGCCCACATTCCATTCTCATTCACATATCTCCTGGCTTCTTACATAGGCAGTGGGTCCCATATATTTGGAATGCCTTGCCTTCTCATCTTCATTATGTGTATGTATATGTATAATCTAATTCTTTTAAAGGCAAATTCAAATGCCTGCAGCTCTAAGGAGCCTTACCCTGGTGCCTTCCCCTTTAGGTGCCTTCCTTAATCATTAAAGACTTTCCCCTTCAAACCTCACCTAAAATTTTGTTTACTAAGGCTCTAATAACTTATTATGTAACATCAAACACCATAGTTATCTATACGGTTATTTTATCACTTTCCTAGATTGTGAATACCCTAAGGACAAAGATTTTTTTTTCATTTGATCCTCACAGAAACCCCAGGAGGTAGGCATTATATTATCTCCGCTTTACAGATGAGGTAATTGAGGCAGAAAGGTTAAGTAATAAAGCTAGTTAGTATCCTATTGTGTCTTATATCTATTATTATATGTATTACATATCTGTACATAATACTATATGTATTATTAGTGTCCTATTTTGTCCTATATGTATTCCAGCCTCCAAATCTCACACTGTGGCATCTAGCTGCCTACAGTGAGAATATCGATATTGATATAATTCACACTCACAGGACTGGGAGTCATTTTGTATTTTTGTTTCATGAGTTGTATTTACTATAGACTGTGTGGTTGTACAGTGGATAGAATTTCAGGCCTGGAGGCAGAAAGATCTAAATTAAAATCCTGCCTCAGACAGTAGGTGTATGACCCTGGCCAAGTCGCTTAACCCTGTTTGCCTCAGTTTCCTCATCTGTAAATTGATCTGCAGAAGGAAATGGGAGACCATTCCAGTATCTCTGCCAAGAAAACCCCAAATGGGGTCGCAGAGAGTCAGACACGAATGAAAATGACTGAACAAGAAGTATAGCCTAGTGACTAGCCTTGTTGGTACTGAGTCTATTGGTCCAACTTATAACTCTCTCTGTCTAGCTATTTGTGGCCTCAGAAAGGAGATTCAGCTACAATTAGAAGACATAATTGCCACAGTAAGGAGGCCAAAAGGGTCTAAAATAGACAGAGCTTCATCCAGTCAACACTTGATTTACTTACCAGGCAGAGAGATATGACAGCTAAAGATAACCCTGGTTTAAGTTATAAACTATTTTACGAATTTTATGGAGGAGGATGGTGGAAGATTATAAGCTATATTGCCTTATAAAACAATAGTGAAAAGCAGTGGAAAAACATGTTTACGGAGAGCTCAGTGATATGGACAAGAGTAAATCAGAATGAGAACATATGGCAGGATGGTGACCTCTTTATTGGAGAAAATAACTATAGTGATGAGATCACAGATCTCTGGTACCATCGAAGCATCTTCGAGTCTTTGGCACCATTAGTAGTATAAAGATGTGCTGCGTTATCACTCAGCCTAGTTGAAGGTAGAAAGGGGAAAAGGCAATCAGAGAAAGCAAAGACGAGGCCCTTTCAGGTATGCGAAGTGTTCCAACACCTAAGAAGAAGTTGTTGTTCTTCAGTCCTGTCAGACTCTTCCTGACCCCATTTGCAGTTTTCTTGGCAAAGACTATAGCTGCTCATTGGAAGGTGAGCCTAGGGAGTTCAGTGGCTTCACTAATCCAGTAGAAATGCCCCATCCTGTGAAGACCCAACCTTTCAGCTGAGTGATCTGCCCAGCTCAGCCCAGCCCAGCCCAGCCAAGGGATTTGCCTAACACAGAATAGCAGATTATTCTATTGAGCTAAACACTGTGCTCTGCAAGGAGTAAGCCCGGCTAAAGCACCTATCCAGCTGAAATTATGTGTCCTACAGGGACAGCTTGGCTCAGAAACGGAGCAACCCCATCACCGATGACTGGCCTTGCTGTAACCTTCATGAAGACTCTCCAGGGGGAAAAATGATACTAAAGTCTGAAGGGTTCTGGAGTTGTGAATTGTCTTGGTCACATGTAATCCCTATACACATGCCACACCACCACCATTCCCCATCCCACTCTCATGAATGCTATGTGCATATTTGTTGGAGAAAGCGCCTCAGCTTTGTGGGATAATGCATTGCAACTACTGTTTTTGCCATATTGTTTGAGTAAATAACTTTCCTGAGGGCTAATTGAGTCTACTGGCTTATTACTGATGGGAAACACACCAGTAGGGACTCACGTTAGGAGTGTTAGAAGAGTCAGCCCCAGGCACACTCCAAGAACTGGAGATCCAACCTTCTAGTACTGTCGCTCATTGATGGAGGGAGCTCATCATTTTAAATTCGTTTTACTGTACACACAGAAGCCAACAAGATTTTGGTCAAATTCAGTGTAATGGCTGTTGTCCAAAATCTGAAAACCTCAAACTATATAAGGATAATGTTCTTTCCTCGGTGGACACCTGTACCCTTCGGCTTCTCGGTGGTTCTTTGCTACCAATAACTTGAAGGTGAGGGTGGAAGGTCTCAGGGTTGTGCTAGCTTTTTACAGGGTTCTGTTAGCTTTCCCAAGCTGTCCAGCTTCTAAAAATAATCCTCTTCAGCTAAAAGTCTTAGGGAGCTATATTCCATTGAACACTTTAAATCCAGGGTCTTCTGAGCAAGACTAAAATCCTTACACCGAAATATTTGTTTTTCCTTTTTTTTCAGAAGGGAGAGGGAAAGAAGGGATGAATTCCATGAATATATATATATATATATATGTGTGTGTGTGTGTATACACATATATACACATGCACATATGTGTATATATATGTATACATGTGTATCTTATATACATATATATCATTCATTTCATGTTTCTCTTTTTCTGTAGAACTAGGTCTAGCCCACACCTCTCGTCTAAAGGTAGATCTTATGTCTAGTGGTGCAAAACCATCCTCCAATGAGCTGAGACTGTGGTTTCATTTAAGTCCCACACTGACTCTGACCAGTGAAACTGGGTCTTTGTTGTATTTTTCTACGTCCTCCCCAAATTCCTTCCTTGATGTCAAACTGGATGACAGTTTCTTCTCATGTGTGAGAAGGGGTACAAACATATCCCTGACTTGGGAGCATTACGAGGCTTTGTGTGAGCAAAACAAAGAAAGTTTCAGAGGCTTTGCCCAGTAAATTCTCCCGGACATAAAGGGACAACAACCCTGCCTCATAAAGCCCAGTTACTATGGAAGCCTTTTGCCATCACAGCACCTTCTCCTGGTTGACCTTACCCTGAGAACTTTTCCTAACTTAATCCTTTCATGGGTGTTATATGCACTGTGGGGGACAGAAGCAGGAAAGAAAGAGCCATAGAACTGGAGGGAGAATCAAGTATAGAAATTCAAGGGAAAGGAAAGAAGAGAGATCAAAAGGAGGAGGGGTGTGGAATTTAGTAAAGGGGCATTGGGGGTGGGCCTGGAGGATAGATTGGGGAGGAGATGGAGAGAGAAGATGTATGAGCATACAGAAACTAAGAACAGTGCTGCTGTAGTATGCATGCATATCAATAAATATAATTCTTCCTTGAATGTGTAAGTAAATTATATAAATCCTAATGTATGGAGGAAGGGACTAGGAATCAATGTGAAAGACTGAAACTCAAAACCAAAAAATAATTGGAGTTGGGGAGCAGAATTGGCTAGAAGGAGAAAGGAAACAGATATAAAGACCTAGGGCTTGAATGAAAACAAGAAAAGGAGCAGGGATTGCTGTATGAAAAATGCCTGGGACAGAAGAAGGTGAGGCAAACAGTTTTCCCCCTGTTTTGGTCTTCTTTCCATGTGATTTGGTTTTTCTTTATCAAAATACAGTCACTGGTATTATATCAGTCCTTACATGTGGTATCTGAAAGAACTGTAGTGGAAAGAATGCTAGGTTTGGCGTCAGAAGTCCTGGGTTCAAATCTTGTTTCTGACTCTTTCTAGCTGTGTGCCCTCTTAACCATCCCTGGGTTAGAAAGGCAGCATCATTGGAAAGAGAACTAAATCTGAAGTTAGAAGGCCTGAATTCAATTCCCATTTGGGCAAGTTAGTTAACCTCCCTAGCCTATAAAAAATGAAGGAGTTGAACTAGAGAGCTTCTGAGGTCTCTTCTGGCCCTAGAACTCTCTGATCTTATGAACTTGAAGTGCTGTTTTCACAGAGCTAGAGTAGAGGAAAGGCTGCTAGACTATAAATCCCATCTCTCATGTCTATTACTTACATGATCTGGGATTAATCCTATCATTTTGGGGGGCTTCATTTCCTCATTTGTAAAACGACACTAATAAACTTCCTTCCTCACAAGTACGGTTATTTTAGGTAAAACATGTTATAAATCTTAAAGTGCTACAGGAATATGACTTGCTATGGTTCTATTCAGGATGGTCGTAAGTTACTCTTCTTGGAGACTTGCCAAAATAGATTGAAAAGGAGAATCAGAAAAAAATACGGAAGACAACTACCATATTCAAATGAGGACAATGCTGAAAGAAAGTCAGCTGGCATCAGAAGTGCCCGCATTTAAGGAGTATATTTCCTTTTGAGCGTAGTGCATCGGCCTGTGCGATATAATGCTATGAGGATCCTGCTCTGGCTTGTTCATATCCCCATCACCTCCTCCCCCTTCTCCATCTCCTCCATGGGGTTGCCTGGCATGACCTCACTGCACCTAACCTGGTGGCCTGTCCTTTTCATTCCTATCCTTCCCCCTATTAAGTTTGCCCTGAGGGTCACAATTCCTGGTCACGACTCTGCAGACTCCTCAAGCAGACAGCACCTCTCACACTCTCAGTCTCATCTGAGCATCTCCTTTTTGAAGACAAGAGATCTCTTGGAAGAATGAACAGCTAACCCTTGTCATAGGGAACCTTCTGCAGTGTCTGTTTTTGCTCCAAGCAGTAGGGCCCACTCTGTATGAGGACAATTTCCATAGCATTCTCTGAATTCCTAGAATCCTGGTGCCATATTTGTGGGTTATGGGTATTTTGGGGGTGAGGTAGAGTGGGAGGTACTATGTTTTCTTATCATTTGTAAAGCTCAGAAACTGTGCCATTCAGGGAACAGGTCCCTGGCGATTATATTTGTGATTAGAGGCATGAAATACCAGGCCCTTTTCTAGGCTATCCCCTTTCTCGTGGGAAATCTGCATATTCTTCAATAGCATTGCCTATCAACTGCTACTGTTTTTTCAACTAACTACACCCAGGGCTATTTGTGGGTGAATAAGGTATTGCATGGCTGGTGTAACAGGTGCCTAAATTATTTTTTGTTTGCTGGTGACAAGTTTTCCTCAACCACACTCTCACCTCAAGTACCTTAGTTGAAATGATTGACCTGATACCTGAACAAGAGTCCCTATGCTCTCTCTATGGAAGTAAGGTGCCTACAGGCAAGCTTCATGGCGAGTCTCATTACCTAGATTAATCACTGGGTCATCAGAATTAGCAGTTCATTTGAAAAAAGATCTTGTGGTTTCAGTAGCCTTCCAGCTAAGGATGAGTGGGACAGGGCAGTCAAGGAGGCTAAGGAGGTCTGTATTCATTTTAGACTGAGGGAAGAGGGTTGGTAGGGAGAGAGCACCAACACTTGGGTGGATAAGGAAAGTCTCATGAGCCAAGTCTTGAAGGAAGCTAGGGATTCAAGGCCTTCCAAGTATAATTTCTGAAAAATCTCAAAAACAAGAGCTGCTGTATCTTCCTGATCTTTGACCCTGCTAATTTACACATGCATGCACACACCAGTACACACACACACACACACACAAAATGTTGCTGCCTAGGTCTTCAGTAGAACTCTACTAGCCTGGGGCAGAAAGGGAAATTCACATCTCAGAGACTTCATTACTTTTACAAAATATACACCAAAGGACATTTACCAGTGTACTGAGAGCTATTACCATCAATAATTAAAACTAAACTCTGCTTGTCTAAATAAATGTACGAAGCACATTGGGTGATTCAGTGCTCCAGGCTTTTTCTTTTCCCGACGTGCTGTTTGGCTCTCTTGCAAGGCTAAGACCCACCCTGGGCCATTAGCGCCATGTTCACGTCCTACTCTGAGCCTGTAAAATAGACTTGGCCGCCGCACCAGGGCCTAACACATTGATCTCAGCCTAATTTGGTCTTCGTTACAAATGAGTCAATAGGCTATTTATAAGGTAAAAAATGCATGTATGGAGATATCATTCCCCTGGGAATTAATTATTAAATTAATTAAAATTAATTAAAATTAAAATTTTCATGCAGACAGGTTTAAAGTGAAACAGAGGAGGCTATGATGAAAAAACTTGACTCACAGTGGGTCAAGAAAGATGTGTGTTTAAATATCCCCTCTGATACCTATTAGTCGTGTGACCAGAGGCAAATCACTTAACCACTTCAAGCCTCATTTCCCTCATCTGTAAAATGGGAAGGACAGGAGAAGAGAATAGGCATTTATATAGTGCCTACTATGTGCCAGGCACTGTGCTATGCACGTTACTAACATTATATCATTTGATCCTCGCAACAGCCATTCAAGGTAAGTGCTGTTCTTGTCCCTGTTTCACAGCTGAAGAAAGTGGAGCAGACAGAGGTCAAGTGATTTGCCCATGGTCACACAGCTAGTAGATGTCTCAGACTCCATATTCTGCTCTTTATCCATTGCGCTACCTGGCTGCCTTTAAAGATAAAAAAATTAATGGGGATAATAACACCTACTTCACAGGGTTGCTTTGAGGATTAAGAAAGATAATGTATGTGAAGTGTTATGTGCATGCCAGTATATAAGAGGGGTGAGCAAAGCTAAGCTTTAGCTAAGAATGGTTAGCTTAGGGGCCGTGCAAAACAGCTGGTAGGTTGGATTTGACTCACTGGTCGTAGTTTGCTGACCCTTGGTTTATATTACTAAACTATTTTTAAAAACTTGGATCCACCAGGCAACTTTCTTGAGAGCAGGGGAGGTTGCATTTTTGTCTTTATAACCCTAGCATCTTGCCCAAGGCTTGGCACACGGTAGGCATTAATAAGTGCTTATTAAATAGAATTGAATTGAATATGAGCACTTCCCAACGACCAGAGTCTATCAGCCCAGCAGCTTCCAAGGTAGCAGGCATTAGGTCAGTTAGGGCAGGGTTAGGACAAAGGATGGGTGAGGAGTCCATTGGGGTATATATTTTGGGGGATATGTAGTTTGAGAGATGGCTGCCTTTCTACTAAGAACTTGTGGAAGACATTCTAGAGAATCAAAAAGACTTTAAGATGTTGTGGCTTCAGCCAAAGTCATTGTCACAATGATCCCCTGATATTGACTCATTCTACCTTATTTGACCCTCTGGGATAACAACCACACTGGCTTACCCAGGATGGCTTCTAGTGCAGGTTCTTTTACCTGCTTCACTAGGAAAGCAACTTAAAAGGGATCAATGATCTTCTTTAAACAGAAAAAAAAAAATACAAAGAAGAGAAATAAAGACTAACCTACAGGGCTCTACTACCTGAATCAAAGCTTTACATCCATTCACCACTGAATTGAGAGAGCCTTAACCTCTGAGGAGTGGGAGAGCTCTGAACATACAGTCACTCAGAGTCTTGACCAGGGCATCACGACATCTTTCTCATAAGCAAACCCCCAAAGCAAAAGCTCGCCTCTCAGAATATTTACTCTTTAGGCTCGGTGCCTAATTAGAAATTAACAAAAGGTGTGTAAGCCTTCCTACAAGCAAGCAAGCTTCCCTTAATGAGCTTCACATGAAGCCTATTGATGGGCAGGGAAGATCTTATTCTCCATTAACCTTACACCCTCCTAATTCTAAGAGGTTGAATTAGGATTGAACATTTAGAACTGGGTGTAACTTTACAACTCATTTAGTCTTTCCCTCTTCCATTTTACAAATTGGAAAAGCAATTGAAATGACAGAGCAATGAAATGACACACAGGTAGTATTTATCAGAGCAGAGATTTGAGCAGCGCAATGGATAGAGTGCCTGCCCTGGAGTAGGAAGACCTGAGTTCAAACTCAGCCTCAGACACTTACTACCCGTATGACCTTGAGCAAATTGTTTAACAGTTTCCTCATCTGTCAAATGAGCTGGAGAAGGAAATGGCTTGCCAAGAAAACCCCAAATGGGGTCTTGAAGATCCATCTGACATGACTAAACCATAACACCCTCTGGTTACGTATCCAGTGCAGACCGAGAAATGCAATTCAGCAAGTATTGATTAAATACAGCGTCATTAGTCCTCTTTGAAAATGAAAGACAAGCACCACCAGCAACAATTAAACACCAAGGGTATGTTAGGAGTTGGAATTGCTAAGATAAAAATGAATACTGTCTCTGCCCTTCGATATGATTCTGGGGTAGGGGGAAAAAGATGGCACATACAGAAACAAAATTTATATAGTAAACACAAAGTTATTTTTAGCTTGGTACTGAGTTGAAAGGGATCCAGAAAGGACTCTTGAAGGAAGTGTACTCGAACTGACACTGGACTGGAGCTAGGGATTCCAAGAGGCAGTGGTGAGGAATGAGAGGTGAAAGGGAGCGGCTGGTTGCAAAGGAATGAAGGCAGGAGCTGAAACGTTGTTTGTGGAGAACATGAAGGTCACTTTGGCTGGAATGTAGAATGAAGAAGAATAATGTGAAATAAGCCTAGAATAGAGGTTCTTCCCCTTTTTGCGTAATGGACAACTTTTGACAGTCTGGTAGAAAGAAGCCTATGCACCCTTTCCCTGAAGAATGTTTTCAAATGCTCAAAATAAAATACATAAGAAACAAATTCTATTTAGTTATTAAAATATTTGTTTAAAAGTACACAGAAGTTAAGATCCCTTGATCTAGAAGTTAGATTGAGGAGTCAGATGGTGAGAGGCCTTAAATACCAAATAGAAAATAATAAATAATAATAATAACCCCTAACACGCTAAGCACTTTACAGTTATTACCTCATTTGATTGGCACAGCAGCCCTAGGAGGTAGTGAGGGGAGTGAGGCAAACTGAGGTTAAGTGGTTTGCCCAAGGTCACACAGCTAGAAGTGTCTGAGACTGGATTTGAACTCAAGGCTTCTGGCTCTTGCCCTAGTACTCTATCCACAGAGACAAGTAGAAAAGTTTGCATTTTATTCTGGAGGCAATGTTGTTGTTTGTCCTTTGTTTTCGAAGAGGACCAATGACATCGAGTCTTGACTTCCTTATGAATTAGATTTAAGTGGGGCAGAGTTGCACAAAGTCTTCAGCTTCATTCTCTTTTTCAGAATCATCGAAGTCCAATGGTGAGACAAAAGGCAAGATGGCTCGCAGTGGTCAGGGATGAGATGGATAACCTTGGTATCATTGTTGTCTGATCAAACTTTAAGCCCTCCACAGAGCCTGCTTCAGCCACCTTCACAGCCATTGGAACAAATTGTTGTCATCTGCCCATTCCACCAAGCGGAGTCTTCACTTCCTTGAGGTAGACATACCCCTAACTCACCAATGTGTTTGAGGCCTGTCAGTTAGCTTCAATCTGGTTTAGCCTGTTTGCAAAAAGGTTTACTGGGGTGTGGTCACTGCAATGCTATAGCTTCTTGAAGCCACAGGTGAGAGTTGAGTGCTAGGTAGATAGGAAAGGTGGATGAGAAGCCCTGAAAAGGACTCAGCAAGCTCTTGCACCAGAAGTTCTAGTCCTCCTTGAACACTCCATGCAGGCAATAGGGAGCCACTAAATCTTCTTGAATAGGGGAGTAACATGGCCAGATCTGTGCTTTAGGAATATCATTTTGTCATCTGTGTAGATAGATTGGGGAGAAGAGAGTTTGGAGGCAGGAAAACATTGTAAGGCTCTTACAATACTCCAGGTAAGAGAAGATAAGGGCTCAGACTACAAGTGTGGCTGTGTGAATAAAGAGGAGACAGATGCAAAATAAACCATAGAGATAGAAGCAATAAAAGCTGGCAACTGATTGGATATAGGGAATGAGGAAGAGGGAAGAATGGGGGGTGACTCTGAGGTTATGAACCTCAGTAATTAGAAGGATTGTGGTGTCTTCTATCTAAATATAGAGGATTAGAACTGGCATGTGGTTGTTTTGGTTTTGAGAAAGATAAGGGTTTTGCTTTGGAAATGTTCATCTAGATTGAGTCATCCCAGTAGGTAATCGTGGGCCTGGAAATAAGCGGAAAGATGAGGTCTGAACATATAGATTTGAGAATTATCATTTGCAAAAATGGTAATGGTGTGGGAGATGATGACATCACTGAGATTTCTCTCATAGTGTGAAGTGGGAAGAGAAGACTCAGGATAGAGCCTTGGGGTATATGCATGCATAGCAGACCAGATAAAGATGACTATCTAGCAAAAGGAGTCTGAGGAGTGGCAAGGTAAGAAGGATCCTTGGACAATGAGCAAAATTTTAGGGTCATGGGCTTTAGAGCTAGAAGAGGTCTTGGAGATCATTTAAATCAATAAGCTCACTTTACTGATGAGGAAACTGAGATCCAGAAAGGTCCAGTGAATTGCTGACAGTCACACATAGTGTCTGGGCCAAGATGTGAACACAAGTCTTTTGACTGAAAATCCAGAGCTCTTTTTCTCTCTTTCCCACTAATCTCTTAGCAACAATATTCCCTTGGAACTAAATTAGTGGAAGAAAACACAGTAACCCTGAGGTTCTACCAAGATAATCCAAATTCTCTAGAGAGTTTCAAGGACTGATCTTGACTCACAAAGGTTCTACACAGCACCAAGTCAATATGAGGCCAGGTACTGCAGTATCTTGAAACTGAAGTGGACCTACCTTCCTTCCCCATCTTTAAAATCTTTTAATTTGTCAATACATAAATCCTAGGGCTATAGGTATGGCTTAAATTCTGGGAATTATGGTTAGGAAAACCAATAGACGTGGCATACGCTCAAATGTGTTTCACATCTTAAAGGCTGAGGATATGGGTTGAATCTCTGTAAACTTCAGAGCAAGGGAAAATCCATGAAATATACTTTTTTTGGTGTAAATTTTTTATTCATTTTAAACTTAGATGCAAAATGAGAAACAAAAAAAAGAACATTTCCATGTATACAGCAGAACACAAGAGAGGATTCAATATAAAACAATAAATTTCTATTTTAGAAATATACTTTCATTTCATTTAAATTCAGGTTTATTCAACAAATATTTATTAAGTGCAAGAGTTGTTTTCTTTTTCTTTTTGTGTCTCTCCCCTTTCGCTTCCATTCACAGCATCTTGCATGCAGTATGTGGTTCATAAAAGCTTGCTAAACTGAATTGAATTAAATGGAAAGCACCAGAGATACAAAGACCAGTTCCTGCCCTTAAGTAGCCTACATTCTACTAGGAACCTGCATTCTACTTTCCCATTATAGACTGATTATGCAGTCTACTCAGGGCCAAGAGAGCCACATTCCATGGTAAAAGCAGGTTCTGTGTCTCTTTTGTGTGTGTAGCCCATTCATGATGTCTTTCCAGTATTACATGGAAGTAACAGGAGGTCAGTTAGTCAGCAAGTATTTATTAAGTGCCTACTATTCGCTAAGAGCTAAAGATACAAAGAAAATCAAAAGACAGTCTGCCCTTAAGATGATTCCAGCAGAATGGTCTGGAAGCCTTAGAGAGCCATCTTTTTTTCTGCACTGTACTAGAAGGACAACTGAGCAGAGCTGGAGCATGAAATTCAATTCAATAAACATTAGGTTCCACTACATAGAATGTGAGCTCACTGAGGGTAGAGACTTTCATGTTCATCCCTGTATCCTTATAATCTAACATGTCGAGATTGTTGTTGACCAGATCTGTGATTTCAGAGCTGCAGGGAGCTTCTTGAGAATTATTTCCTCTCCAAGGCAGATTGGAACTTTGTCTGCAACTTGTAGTCTTGAGAATTGCATGAGGAGCTCAAAGACTTAGTGACTCACCCAAGATCGCATAGACAATATGTGTCAGAGGCAAGATGAATAAATGTTTGCTAAAATGAATTGAGTTATTATGTGTAAAGCACTGTGGAGGGGCATAAATCCCTCTAATTAGGTTGAAGGTCTTATTCAATGACTGCCAGTATGTAACAGACAAAAAGGAGCTCTGGAGAACAGAGGTGTGTCAATTTTTGAGGAGACAAAGCTGGTCCTGGGCCCTAGATGTCACAGGCCTACTTCCTAGAGCCATAAATGGGATGAGAAAATTGAGGCTTTGCTTCAAAGTACCCCAAACTAGGGGAGGACTGGCATCACTCCTTTCCTCATCCTCCATGAAGGACTGAAATTTTAACCCAGATCACAATGAAAGTATCATGCCTTGGTGAGCGTGGAATCTCATGGTCTTCCCACACAGTTTAATCCGATCCTGTTCTATCTACCTCCTCGGACACGGCCTTGGGCATATCCAGAGGTCTGTGCCTCCTCTGACAGAGCCCTTCCCTTTGTCTCTCCCACAATGAGGCCTTTGTCCTAAGTCCAAAGTATTTCTGGACCACCCATGCCACCCCACCCCCCGCCCCCGCCGGCTTCCAGAATAGATAATTATGACTCTCCTGGTTCATAAGTGGCAGGAACAGACAGTAGGTGAGAGCAGCACTAGCTAAGTGAGCCAATAGGTCACTCCCATCTAAAAGATGCAGCTACCATCCTTGGGCTGTGTGTTTCAATGGGGAATAAGGCTGTCTGTGGTTCCATTTTTGCACTCTAGACTGGAGGTCTAGGCCCACGACATTCCTGGGTGCATCCTGAACCATATTAAAGTGTAATTGGGAAATATTGAAGAAAATAAATAAAAATACAACCAAAACATAGATAATATTAATATGTGATTTTTTAAGTCAAAATGTGACCCATAGGGGTTCTCATGTCCAGTTTAGTGGCCTCCATTTCTATTTGAGTTTGACATCACTGCCCTTGACTATTGCCTCTTAACTTTTTTGTGTGTCATAATGGTATGGTAGGGAGGCCTATGAACCCCTTCTCAGAATAATGTTTTTAAATGCATAAAATAGAATACATAGAATTTCAAAGACAACCAAAGGTTAGTGAAAATAAAGGTTAGTGAAAATAAGGATGTATTCTTTTCCCCATCACAGTTAACAGTCCCCTGAAATCTATCCAGACTCTTTAGGGATTTGTGGAGCTCGGGTTATGAACCTCTGGTTTAGATTTTAAATGTTCTTAGTCTATGGCCCCCCAAAAGGTCTCAGGAAATACTATGACAATGGTAGTACTAACAATCATTTGTTGATTGATCTTGACATGTTAGTAAAAGAGGACTGGATTTTCCAGAAAGACAAATTTCTCCTAGTTTCTGAATAGGAGTTTAAGCCACTAAAAGCAGCACAAATCTCTAGATTGTGCCATCAATCTGTGTTGGCACAAGGGTGGAACATAAAGCCTATCTGTCCCAGGAAGGCCTTCCCTGCGCAGTCATAGGTTAAGAGAGGCTAAGGTGAAGGTGTGTACTTGGGGGAGGAGGGCAGAGAAGACAGCAGACAGTAGTAAAAAGCACACTGGAGGTGAAGTCAAAGGACTTTAGTTAGAATTAATATTCTATTAGGTACTAATCTTTGGAATATTGGGCAAATTACTTGCCTTCTCTGGTGTTTGTTTTTTTTATTTGTAAACTTGGAGAGGGACAATCTTTAGGGTCCTTTTCAACTCTAAATCTTATAGCCTGTTTCCCTAATTTTCTTTGCTGAAAGAGGATGAAGCCATAGGGCAGAAGGCCAGCAGGTGTAGGGAGTGGATATTCAAAAACAAGACTTACAGGTAGGTCCAGTGAACAAATGCCAAGATTGACTAATCAGAGGAAGGAGCTGGGCAAGCGGTTAGTCCAGGTTATTCATAGGTAGGAACCAATAAATTCAAAGTAAGAATTTCAAGGAGGGAAAGGGTAGGTCTAGCAGCTTGGGAAAGGACCAGAGCAGACAGGCCTCAGGGAGAAGATTCTATATTAGAACATAGGCTAGAGGTTTACTGTACAAAAAGATGCACCATTGACAAGCCAAGATAGGACAGGAGAGAGAAGCTGACTGGGTGGTGAGGCAAGGACTAGGCTGAAGTTAAAGGTAATAGTTAGGATTTATTCCAGGGCTATGAGTTGTGAGGTTTATTGTCTATTATTTCTGGGCCTCAGTTTCCTTATCTGTAAATTGAATATTTTAGACTACTTGAATTCTAAATTTCCTTCCAGATCTAAACCTACCATCCTATGAACCTTGACTTTTAACAAGAAACTATTTTGGGAAATAGTTTCATCTCTGGCCTGGCAACTAGACGTTGATGCCATGCTGAGTCCTTGTGTCAAATGAGTTTGGGCACCAATAACCCTCAGAGAAACAAGGTAAGACTTGCAGAAACAATGCAGAACAGAGCCCGTACAAAACAACATATGCAATGCCTATAATACTCTAAATGGAAATGCTAAAAGACTGCTGAACTCTCATGAGCTGTGATAACCAGCCTCAGTTCTAGAGAACAAACAGATGATGAAACATTCCTTTCTTTTCAGTAGTGGTGTGAGAGGGCTATAGGGGATAGACTATCAGATATCGTTTTATTGATCAGCATCGTTTAACTGCTTTTCTTTCTTATATGGGACAGAGGGAAATGTGAGACCCGAGTTCAAAATCTTAACTTAGATATATACTAGATGTGTAACCTTGGAGAAGTCACTTAACCTCTGTTTGCCTCAATTTCTTCAACTGTAAAATGAGGTTATAGTAATAATAATGATGATGATGATAATAGCCAGTATTTATATAGAGCTTCCTAGGTGACAGATACCGGGCTATGCACTTTATTAAGTACCTCATTTAATCTTCCCAACAACCCTGGGATGTAGGTGCTATTAGTATCTTCATTTTACAGTTGGAGAAATTGAGGCAGAGGGTAAGTGACTTGTCCAAGGTCACACATCTATTATGTGTCTGAGATGATGATGATAATGAAATGACTGTGGTATAAAAGCAAAGGCATCAGTGACACTTAAAAATTAAAATAAAACAAAACAAATAACCTTTCAGACCCTCAGGGTTATCAATTTCCAATTTGTACTCTGGGGCCAGGACCAGAGGACCTGTACAGACTGCATGTCCAGGGGCCTGATATACTCTCGATAATGAGGAGTAATAAGAAATAAGATGAAATTCACAAACCTCATTTTAGTCAATAGCTTTAACCTCTTAATAATAACTAACCTTTAAAAAGAATTTTAATAGAGAGGAACTAATTGATTATCTTGTCCCCAAGGTAGTCCAGGTGGCTCCTCAGAATTACACGTGTCTCTTAGATACCACTGAAGAAAGGAAGAGCGAGTTTGTGTAATGATAATAACTGACATATACAGTGCCTTCAAATTTGCAAAGCACTTTATCTTCATTATCCGATATGAGACTTATAACTATCCTGTAATGTAGGGACTATTGCCATTTTACAGATAAGGAAAATAAAGTACAGTGAGGAAGAATGACTCGCCAACGTGATACAGCTAGTGAGTATCAGAAGCCAGATCTGAACTCAGGACTTCCTGACTCCAAGCCTATTACTCCATCTGTTCTGCATGCCCTTTATATAGTATTTTAAGGTTTACGAAATACTTTTCTAGAAGCAACTCGATGAACAACAACCACAAGAAGCATGTATAAAATGCCTACTACGAGCCAAGTACTGTGCCTTAGCAATAGCAGCAGGGACAGTTTCTTTTTTTTTTTGATTTTGTCTTTGATCTCTAGCATCTAGCCAGTGCCTTGCATATCCTGGGTGCCTAATGAATGTTGATTGAACTGAATTGAAATACAGAAGCTAAACAATGATTATTTCAGCAAGGGACAGAGAGAAACCAGGAATAACCAGCTAGTTTTCCTTTCCTGTAAATCGAATAAGCAGACATCAGGTATGATTCACTTTAAGAAAACACAACTTTCTCAGTTTTTACAGTACAGCGGAAAGAGGGCTAGATGTGGAGTCTAGGAGCATTTTAGTAGCCTAGCCATCGGCAAGTCATCTGACCTCTCTGAGTCTCAACTGTCTCATCTGTAAAACAGAAATATCAATAGCTAAACTTTGCCTTAAAGGACTGGTGCGAAGATTGAATGAGTAAAATACTCTGCAGACCTTAAAGTGCTCTATAAATGGCAGCTATGAGTGACAACCAAAAATCCAAATTTGCTAAATTGGCCAGAGAATAATGCTTGCCATTATAAAGTAACTAATTGAATCCTAGATTTCAAGATGGAAAAGCCTTTAGAAATCAAACTCAAATCCCCTCAATTACAGATGAGAAAACAGACTCTGAGCAATGATTTGCCTAAATCTACAGAGGTTATATATGTGTGCATATGTACAAAGTATGTGTGTATATGTACTTATACCTATATTCATTTTTTTTGCATTGGCCTTTTGATAGGAAGTTGCTAATTGTCAGTCAAAGGCCATCCAGCCAGTTGGCTTCATTTGCAGGAAAAGGCAATAGGACCCCTATAAATAAATTAAGCCCAGTGAATTAGTCTCCAAGAAGAACAAGTATGGCCTATAGAGTTTGCCACAGCAGCTCCCTATGAGGGTTGGCCATCCAGGTCTGCCACCAGGAATAAGTCCACTGAAGACTGAAACTTGGTTTCCAGGAAATGTAGAAAACAAGGAATGTTTTGCAGAGGCCTGTATAATGTGTAGTGTTTGTCTTTCTGCCATAGGTAACAACTGCTATCTATGTTCAAAGGGCAGATTGGTCTTCCTCCTAGAAGCAGATAAGGTTTTACTTAGATGAATGCTTCTCTAATCTCCAGGTTATCAGAAAAGATTAAATACCTTCTTTTCAAGAGTGGGAAAAAAAAAAAGAGTTTCGTGTTAAAGCAAAAAGATCCAAAGAGGTAGAATTGAATTCTGACCTCTGTGGATTATTTTCCATTGATCCTGTGTATATTTCATTCTTACACAGTTGTTTTCATTTTGTTTTCCCCATTAGACCAGGAATTTCTTGAGAGCAATGGTTATGGGTTTTTGTTTTTTGCCTTTCTCTGTATCCCTAGTACTTGGCACGGTGCCTGGCATGTAGTAGGTGCTTAATAAATGTTTACTGACTAACTGACCTATGGCAGGAAGTTAGAGAGGAGAAGAATGTGACTAGGAGGAGGAAGAGAAGATGAACCACTGAACATATGGGGTTAAGGAATAGTTATGAGAAGCTTCTTAAAGGAGGGGTGAGCTGAGTTCTCCGAGGAGAAAGCAGTTATTTTCATTCTAAGGAATGATGTTTCTACATACGCCGACGGGAGAAAGATCATCCTGTAATACTCAAAGTAATAAGAGGCAAATGGTGGTAGTTGCTTACTCCCCTCTGAGAGGTTTAGAGGTATCTATTTCTTGACCTGTTGAGCCCTGTTATCTCTTTGGAGTGTGTATCCGGAATGTGATATATTATTTTCCTAAATTTGTCTGATGATTATTGTCTATTTCTGGTCATTCACATGGAGACAAATAGTAGTGGATAGTGGACTGGACCTGGAATCAGGAAGATCTGAGTTCTAATCTGGTCTCAGACACTTATCAGCTATGTAATTCTGGGCAAGTTACTTAACCTGTCTGCTTCGGTTTCAACTGTAAAATGGGGATAATAACAGCATCTAAACTCCAGGCTTGTTGTAAGGATTAAATAAGATCGTATTTGCAAAGCACTTAGCATGGTACCTGGCTTATACTAGGTGCTAAAAAAACAACTTATTCTCCTTCCCTTTTAAATGGAACCTAGAAATCATTGTTAGGAATTATATATGCAGTCCTGGGCAAAAAAAAAAATACAGAAAACTTACAGTTATAGATGTCTTTTTGTTTTTATTTTTCATCACAGCTACTGATCAAAGGCAGGGTCTTCAGAAAATATAGGCAAATTTAGAAAACGAACAGCAAGTTAAGAGGAGGTTCCTTTAGAACAGGATTTAAGTTTCTGGGGCACAGATTAAAGTGGAATCATTAGGAATGATGGGTCCTCGGCCAAGGTTGGAGTGGACTTAAGAAGGGCTGTTGAAGGTGTATTTGCTGGTAGGCTTGCAAATCTAATCAAGGGGGAATTAAATGAGATGGGAGGGAAAGAAAGACAATGGCTTTCGTGTAGCTATCAAGCTGGATACGTAAAGAATAGTGGCTGTAACTCTGGGCCCATTACCTCACAGGGGACAAAATCCAGGAACGGAGTTATCTGTAAATACCATGACTTCAGATGTTTGTGTACAAATTTACAGTGTATGGATAACAAACAAGGTGACCTAGAGGCCCTGACACAAAGACGGGAAATTGGAATGGGTAGGTAATGGGGCTGTCCTTTAGGCTGAGGATCAATTATCTCTTTGCTTCTTAAAATCTCTAGTTTCCTTCAAAGCTCAGTTTTAGTGCTCTCTTCAACAGGAGGCCTCTGCCACCTTGCTAGAATCATCTCTCAAAAATTACCATGTATTTATTTTGTCTATATTTATTGTAAGAGACTGCACGGTAGTGTAGAAGACCTGGCTTTGTACTCAAGGTCTGAGTTAAAAGTCCTGCCTCTGACACATAGTGACTGGCTCTCACTGCTCTGGCCCACGTGCCAACTAGGTGCCAACTTAGATTAGGAGAGAAAGATTTCTCTTTGAAATTCTATAGAGCGACAAAATCATAGGTTCAGTCCTTATTTCTGGTCATACATACATACATACATATGTTTGCATATATGCATACATATATGTGTGTATGTATATTGTACATGTATCTATCAATTGATCGATTGATTGATCAACTGAGTCTCTTCTAATAGCACCGAAGCTTCACAAGGGGCTGGAACTGCCAGCGAATTAAGGGATGAATTAAGATTTCACATAAGGAAAAACTTCCTAAGAATGAACACTATCCTAAAATAAAAGGGGGCTACCTATTCAAAGAGTAGGTTTCCCCTCACTGGAGGTCTTCCGGCAGAGGTTGGATAATAGGTTGTTGAGGGGTAGAGGGGATTGTGGGTCACCTACAGGTATAATAAATAAATAAATAAATAAATAAATAAATAAATAAATAAATAAATGACAATGACGTTGATGATGATGATGATGATGGTGACTAGCATTTACGTAGTACCTACTATGTGCCAGGCGCCATACTAAGTGCTCTATAATTATTATCTCATTTGACCCTCAGAATCCCATATGGCAGGTGCTGTTATTATCCTCTTTTTACATTTGAGGAATCTGAGGCCCCAAATCACAAAGCTAGCAAGTGTCTGAGGCCAAATGTGAGCTCAACTCTACCTGACTCCAGATCCAGCATTCTATTCACTGATATAATGATGATGATAGTGGTGATAAAAAAATTAATAATAATAAATCAGTAGCAAGTTCTTGCTCAATGCTACATTAAGAGACATTGGTAAAATTATATTCAAATTCCAGATTATACAAAACACAGCTAAGGGAGTCAAACACTTATGGGAAGGTATGGGCATTTAGACCCTATTTACTAAGAGTCTATAAAGTGGAAGGGGCCTTTCCAGAAGTCTGCCACATTTCCACAAACCTTTGGGATTAGGGATGCTTTGCCTCAGGAAGCCATGAATGGGCACATAGCTTGGGAACTCCTTTAAGGTAGGAAGTTTTGAAAGGAACACTGGGGGAAGCTGAGAGTTAGACTGTGGGGAAGCAATAAAGGAGAAATGGCACAGAGATGCGTCAGGAGACAGAAAGGAAGGTATATGAAGATCCTGAGCTCCCCAGTGTTCCCTAGAGCCAGGGTTTCTGTGATCCATTATCAGATTTCACAGATGATCGATCCAGTGCACCATTGTGGTTGTTTTGGATGCCACTCCAATACCCTCCTTGCCATGCTGATGAGCCTGCTCAGGGAGTGGGGGCATGTGACCTCATATTTTTCTTGTTCTAGTTTATGGTACTGGGTTGAAAAGCAGAAGCTGAAGTCTCACAAACTATATTTATTGGAAGCATGAGAGGAGGTAGTTTGGGAAAATGGTTGATAGAATCGCCCAACTTGACTTCCTTGCCATTTACTTTGTTTTCTGTTTAAAGTTAAATTGTACCTTTTCACCACTGCAATATGATGTCATATGATGAATATAGTGGCTGGTGGTGGGGATTCAGAGAGAGAGGAGGTGTGGGGGGAGCAATAATCATGTCCCAGAGCACAACTGGAGCTCCCATCTGTGGGAAATAGGAGAAAGGAATCTGCTGCACCGTCAGGAACCTTGTGTGTTTTATTTTTAGGAAAAAATAGTCATTTAGGGTCACGGGAGCTTGGGGATGTAGCCATATTACTATAACGTCCTTCTTTCGTTAAAAAAAAAAAGCAAGAGAGAACAGATGAGCCAAAGGACATGACTGTGCCATCACTTTAATCTATCATTTTAGCAGGGTAGGTACTTTACTTGTGGTTGTGCCAGAGAAAATTTGCTAGAAGTTGAAGAAAAACAACCGAGAAAAACTTTTGATGCTAAGTTGCCCTGAAGTCTCATGATTGTTTTGGGAGGAATATGACTCCTGAGAGCTCAAGGTTAGTTATAAAGAAGCAATCTAATTGAATCCAGAAAGAAAATGAGAGGTAGATTAAGCAGTAGTTAATAACAGTTTAATGCAATGAACTTGAGCTTCCCAGAAAACTTTAGGGCTGACTTGTATGTATGTAGGCAAGTGTTCTCCCTCCAGACTACAGCTCTTGGAATACTTTAGGGCAAAGAGTGTGTACACCCTGAAAATGACTTCCGACATTCTTTGTATGCACAGAGCTTGAAGATGAAATATAGACAGAGACACAGAAACTTGGTAGCAATGGAGCATCTCTCTGATCCAGAGTTTATAGCACGGGTCTAAGAATTCCCTTGTCCCACTAAACCTTTAGAGGTACACAAATATGAACTAGACCATGGAGGTGGGTAGCCCAAACAAACCATGTGGCCAGTGGAAAAGAAAGTGGCTTGTAGGGGTGACCTGTGGTGACCTGCATATGCTACGTGCCCCAACAAGAACAAAACAGGACTCAAGTTACAGGTGCTGTATTCACTAGCATGACTATTTTAATTCTCTGCTCCTTCATTGGACGGATATGGAAGTTTTGTTTTGTTTTGCCTGAAAGAAATAAACTTCTTCATTCTCTTTCTTCTTCACAGCCTAGGAAACTAAAAAGGGTAGAAACAGATTTGAATCTGAGTAAAAGGGTAGAAACAGATTTGAATCTGAGTAGAGTCTGCCTGGAGGTTAGAGCTGGGAAGTGTTTGGAACATTACATTTTATGATTTAAGTGACTAATACTTGATTTTTACCATGTTTTCACTAATCTAATGTTTGTTTAACTATAACCTTGAGGCTTAAATGACTGAAACAACACAATGAGTGTAGAAGAAATAGGTGTGGCCAGTGGGCGGGGGCTGAAATGAGTGGCAAGTTGTGCTGACAGGTGTTCCCTGAATTGGGTTTCTTAACTTGAGGTCTGTAAACTTGTTGAAAAATTTTTTTGAAAACTATAATTGAATATAGTTGGTTCCCTTTGCAATTCCACATATTTTATGTGTTTAAAGACATGATTCTGGGAAAGGGTCCATAGGTTTCACCAAGCTTTGTCCATGACCCACAAAAAATTAAGAATCCTTGTCCTAGACAAAAGAACCTAGGACATAGGAGGAAGGGGGCAAGCATGGGTGATTGACAATAACCTGTCCTGAAGGCAAGGGAAAGCAGTATCATAAAAAGTACTGCACATGGCATTTGTTACATTAAGAATTAATGAATAAGATACCACATTATGCCTAGATCCTTTCTTAATCTTGCTTTTTTCATAGTGGAGACTTTACCCTATTGTGCATGCCTACAGGGGCCACCCCACAGAGCATGCCCTAGCAGCTTCCAGGGATGTGAGTGGCTCAACATTGAAAGGGCTTGATGCTTTGAAATAACGAAGTAATCCCCTTGCTAGCAGGAAGGCCCACTGATTCAGTTCTCTCTCTCTCTCTCTCTCTCTCTCTCTCTCTTTCTTTCCCCCACCCCAATATGCTTTCCCTATTTCTCACCTTTTCCCCTCCTTGTTTGCCAAGCATATCAGGACTAATGGAGACTCTGGAGGAATGGGACAGGCTATTGCCTTAACCTCCCAGGTAATCAAGGCATCACCATCACTTTATTCCTGGATGCCATGCACCCTTCTAGTTCGTTCATCACTGGAGAATGGCACAGCTGTGGTAGACGTAGGTCAAACTCCAGACAATCCAGACACAGTAAGAAAATAGTATGAATACGAAGGAAACTGGTAGCTTAATCTGGCAAAACAGAATTGATTACCCTTTCTTCTAGGAAGGGGTTGATTGTCTGGTCAACCAATTTTTGGGGGGAGTGGTCTGTGCAGAAGTTTCAGGTGGTTAACCAGACTGTCCATTTTCCATCAACAGTTCAATTTAGTTTCCCATTCCACCATGGAACAGGATAAACTGATCACCTGAAAACTCACCACCTTACAGATTGACTCAGTTTTGATTCTCAACACTATTGGAATTCCCCTAATTGGAAGACAGGAGGGTAGAGCAATAAATTCCTTCTGAAGTCTTCCTATATAGAGGACTCAGAAATTTCTAGGTAATTCTTCATGTTCCATCAGGAGCTCAACTTGGTGACTTCACAGTAAATCATGCCCCTTCACAGTGTACCCACTGCTGGTCCCCCCACCCCCAGCTTTTCAGATTCCTTTTGTGGTTGTCTTCTCCAATTAGATTGTAAACTTCTCCAGGGCAGAAACTGTTCTGCTTTTTCTCATTTGTAATCCCGTGCTTGGCACAGTGTCTGGCATATGGTAGGCAATTAATAAATATTTATCGAATTGAATTGCACTTGATCTGTAAGGCTTCCCCAGCTCAGTAATTACCCTACCCCATCCCATTCCTACACCACCTCCCATGCAAGTCTGGTTATACAGTGAGCAAATCTGGTTTGTTTTTCATTTTGTTTTGTTTTGTTTAGCCTGGAGGTCCTCTATCTCCCCAAAAGTAATCATCTGCCACCAGAATGATGTCATTATGAGTAGAAATAGAGGAAAAAAATAGTAAAACCAGTTATTGGTAATTAGTAGTAGAGACACAATTGTTACTGAAAAAGTTTGCATTGGTCTTCTTAGTGATTGATGACGTAACACTTTAATTATTGCTACAGAGCTCCATCTGTAGGTTCAGTCTGCTCTTTGGACTGGGGGCAATATGTAGAGGAGAGCTGATGTTACACAGAAGGCAGTGACCAGTGCGGATGACAAGTGTGAGATTGGAACATGAAGCAGAAAGTATGTGAAGTGGAAAGAAACTCTGGATTTGGGGTTGGAGGGTGTGGATTTAATCTTGGTTCTGCCATTTCCTATTCGTGTGACCTTGAACAAGTTACTTCATCTTTCCAAAGGTCGGTTTCCTTTTCTGTAAAATGAGAGGGTCAGACAAGATGACCTTTAAGGGCCTTTTTAACTCTAAATTATTGATCCTATAACCTAGTGACATCTTACTCTAATTGCAAGCAAAGCACCTACAATAAAGAATAATCTTTTTTGTACCTGAGATTAATGGGTCTAAATGTTAGTGTCACCCACAAAATTTAAGTTAAATTAAAATAAATAAAGCATTTACAGAACTGTAATATAAGACATCAGTGTGGTGTACTAGAGAGTATCAGACTAGAAGACCAGATATCACAGCTCAGCTTCTGGGACAACCACTAAGTGGCTGATGTCCTTGGGCAAGCCAGTTAATATGTCTGGATCTCAGTTTCCTAGTCTGTAAAATAAAGATGTTTGCTAGATTCCTTCCATGTCTAAAAATTCTATGATCAAGGGAAAAATAAGGATAATGAGGCTTATAGAAAAGACTTGAGGGGAGACATGGTGCTTGGTGTTTGTTTAAGTCATTCAAGATTCTCATATGAAGACACTGATACCAGGAAATACATTTTTTGAGTGAATCACTTTTTTTAGACTTGGACACTTTTCCAAATATAAAACTCACAGCCCAGACATTCCCATATCAGCCAAAGTAATTGTAAAGATGCTGTGAAGGCATAGTTTTAGCTCCAAAATAAAAGCAGGTATAATTAAAACATAGCATTATCAAGAATCATTCTATATAACAAAGAAATATGTTCATGTCTTAGCGAATGAATCAGTGCTTTGTTTATCTGGTAATATCAAATTGTCTACAACAGATTCTTCTGTACAAAAACTGTTTTATCTGGTTCTTGTCTATGGCCCAATAGCTCCTTTAAAATAAAGTACCTGATTGTTTGCTGTTTGACTCTTATTAGCTCTGAGACTCTGAGCAAGTTGCTTAACTACTTTCTACCTCAGTTTCCTCATCTGTAAAATGGGATAATCATAGCACCTACTTCCCAGAGTTATTGTTAAGAGTCAATAAGATAATATTTATAAAATGCTCTGGAAACCTTAAAGCTATATACAGAGTGTCTCAAAGATCTTAGGACCATTTTAAGCTTTCACAAAATGCAATAAGCTTAAAATAACCCTAAAACTTTTGGAGTACCCTGCATAAAAGCTAGCTATAACAATAATGACAATAATGATCATTAGTGGTTATAATTAACAATGATAATAATGATTATCATTATTAATTGTAATAATTACTATTATTATTACAGGGAAGGGGAGAACAGAGGAATTACAGCTTTTTTTCTCCTTATGCTACATTCACAGATCTGTTATCCTTTCATAGAAACACAGAATCATAGAGTCAAGACAGACCTCAGAGGTCATCTAGTTATTGTATCTGAATATGTCGAATGTCTCACTTCTATGTTCAAGAATTCTGAAATCCCCTTATCTGCACATATTCTATTCGCTTTTCCCTTTTCCTGCTTTTCCTTTGAGATGTCTCTAACTGGATGTCTAGTAGACATAGTAAACTCAGTATGTCCAAAACAGAACTCATCTTCCCCTCCCAAAACCCTTTCCCCTGTGTTACCTTCCCTATTACCATAGAGGGCAACAACATCTTTCCAGGACCTCGAACTTAAAACCTAGGAGTCATACTAAATTCCTCACTATCCCTCACCTCCCACCAACCTCCCATATCCAAGCCATAGATTAAAGCATGTCAATTTCACCTTTGCAATTTCTCTTGAATATTCCCCTTTCTCTCCTCTGATACTAACTCTGGTCCAGGCCCTCATCATCCCAAGCCTGGACTACTGTAATAGCCTCCTGGTGGTTTGCTTGCCTTAAGTCTCTCCCTATTCCAATCCATCCTCTCTTCCGCCACTAAAGTAATTTTCCTAAAGTGCAGGTCTAATCATGTCACCCTCCTGTCAGTAAACTCTAGTGGCTCCCTGTTGTTTCTAGGAGCAAATACAAAATGCTCTGTTTGGCATTCAGTCTTTCATTATCTAGCCCTCTCCTACTTTCCACTTTACTCGCCATGTACTCTTTGATCCAGTGGTACTGATTTCCTGGCTGTTCCAAGCACAAGACATTTTATCTTTCAGTACTTTCTTTCCTTCCTTCTTTCCTTCCTTCCTTCCTTCCCTCCTTCCTTTCCTCCTGCTCCTCCTTCTTCTTCTTTCCTTCTTCCTTCCTTCTCTTCTTCTTCTTCTTCTTCTTCTTCTTCTTCTTCTTTCCTTCCTTCCCTCCTTCCTTTCCTCCTGCTCCTCCTTCTTCTTTCCTTCTTCCTTCCTTCTTTCTCTTCTTCTTCTTTCCTTCCTTCCTTCCTTCCTCCCTCCCTTCCTTCCTTCCTCTCTTTCTTTCTCATTTCTTTCTTTCTTTCTTTCTTTCTTTCTTTCTTTCTTTCTTTCTTTCTTTCTTTCTTTCTTTCTTTCTTTCTTTCATAGTATTTTATTTTTTCCAATCATATGTAAAGATAGTTTTCAACATGCTTTTTTTAAATAAGATTTTGAGTTCCAAATTTTTCCCTCTCTCCCTCCACCACCCCTAAGGTGGCAAGCAATCTGCCTTGGGTTATACATGTGCAATCATATTAAACATATTTCCATGTTAGTCATCTTGTGAAAGAAGAAACAGAACAAAAGGGAAAACTATGAAAAGAACCCCGAAGTGAAAATACTATGCTTCAATCTGCATTCAGACTCCATAGTTCTTTCTCTGGATGTAGACAGCATTTTCTATCATGAGCCTTTTAGAATTGTCTGGGATCATTGTATTGCTGAGAAGAGCTAACTAAGTCCATCACATGTGATTGTCACACAATGTTGCTGTTCCTGTGTACAATGTTTTCCTGGTTCTGCTCACTTCACTCAGCATCAGTTCATATAACTCCAGCTTTTTCTGAAATCTGCTTTCTCATTACTTCTTATAGCACAACAGTATTCCATTATATTAACATACCACAACTTGTTCAGCCATTCAGCAATGGTCATTTTCTCTGGCTATCTCTCATGCAGAGAACATTCTTCCTCCACTGCTCTACTAACCTCCCTGGTTTCTTTTAAGTCCCAATTAAAATCTTACCTTTTACAGGAAACATTCCCTAACCGCTCTTAATTCTAGTACTTTCCCTCTTTCAGTCATTTCCTATTTATCCTGTATATAGCATGCTTTGTATATATTTGTTTGCATGCTGTTTCCCCAGCTAGATTGTAAGTTCCTTAAAGGCAAGGACTCTATTTTTGTATCCCTATCTCTTAGCGCAGTGCCTGTTATTTGGTAGGCACTAAATTACTGTTTAGCGATTGGATTGGCTATGAACCCCATGTACAATATGCTCAACAATCTGTCATCCAGCCCTAGCTTGAAGTGCTCCAAGGAGGATGAACTCACCATTTCCCCAGTGACAAACCATTCCACGTTTGACACATTTAGTTGGTAAGTTTTTCCTTACATCATACCTAAATTTAAACCTTTACCACTTCTTCCCAATGCTTCTAGGGGCCCAGTAGAACAAGCCTGTCTCTTCTACATGATAATCCTTCAAATACTGAAAATGGCTCTCATATGCCCATTAAGTCTTCTCTTTTCCAGTCTTCAAAATCCCCAGTTCTTTCAACAGATCCTCATAAGACAAGTTCATTAGTGATCTAACCATCATGGTTGCTTTTTTTCTTAATGCTCTCTAGTTTATCTAGGTCCTTCTTAACATGTGGAGCCTTAAGCCATCAACCGGGACACAGTATACCATGATTATTCCTTTCTGCATTCTGGTCACTATGAATCACTTAATATATAGTTCAAGATAGTATTATTAGCTGTTTTTCCTTTCATATCATGCAGCTGACCTATCTTTATCTTGGAATCCATAAAAATTCCCAGATCTTTTTTAAAGGAATTGTTGCCTAGTCATATAGCCCACTTTTGTGAAGTTGACTTTCAGAACCAAAGTGCACATTTTACATTTGTTCTTATTAAATTGTATCCTATTAGACTAGGCTCATCCATCTAGCCTGTCAAGAATGTTTTTGTAGCTGGAATATGTAATTTAATCAATTAATCAACAAGGATTTATTAAGTGCCTAATACATGCCTGACACTATGATAGGTACTAATGTCTTAGCTTTTCTCCCGGTGTTGCAAATTTGACAAGCATTCACTCCCTTCTTCATTTCCCACTCTAAATATGACACCTGTTCCCAGAAGAAAAAGCCAGTCATGTGTCCTCCGCCACTTAAAAAAAAAAGCCATTGTCATGGAGAGCATGCAGATGGTGGGGGGAAGCTTTGTGCAGCAATTGCAAATTTAGAGGAAGTTAGAGGGTAGAGATCACTTTACATGGCCAAGCAAGAAACATGACTCTTTCTCTGTTGCCAACAAATATGATCAGATCTCCGTCCTTGAAAAACCATCACTTGCCCTTATTAACTCCTTAAGCATGCATCCAATCTTTCTTCGTTTTCATAGCCAACATCTAGAAAAATGGTTCAGTATTCACTGCTTCCACAGTCTCACCTCCCATGTACTTATCAGTCTCCAGCATTCTGATTGACTTCTGTTGCAACCACTCAACTGAAGCAACTCTCTGCAAAGTCACTATTATTCTTGTTACTGCTATGTCTAATGACCTTTGTCTATTCTTCATGATTCCTCTACAGCTTTTGGGCATTGTTTACCACCTTTTCTGAATACTCTCCTCACTGGGGTTTTGTGGCACTGCTCTTTCTTGGTTCTCTTCTTACCTGTCTGACTTGGGAATTGATTGTGTGACATGGGAGACACTGGCACAGGACCACTCAGCATGGTGTGCCTACATCAGAGAAGGTGCTGTCCCTTCTCTGTAAAGCTCTGTAAAGCTCTGTAAAGCAGAACTGAAATAGCTCAGGAGAAATGTAAGAGGAGCAAACTTAGAGAATGCACCCCAAATGTTCACTGCACTATTTGTGCCCAACATGTGGTAGAATATTCTGAGCTCACATTGGTCTGATCAGCTATAGTCTGACACTCTAAAACTTGACTCTAGCATAATGATGTCATTTTGGTCCTCTTCGAGAACAACCAACCAACTTGTCTGAGTGATCCTTCTCTTTGTCCTTTGCAAGATTTTCAACCAAGGCCCACCTACTAACTATGAATATACCACAAGGCTCTTCTGTCTCCCTATGCTCTCAGTAATCTCATCATGTCCTATGGATTTAACTATCCTATCTATGCTAATGACTTCCGGACCTAAATATCCAGCCCTCATCTCTCTTCTGAACTCTAGTGTATATGTCTAACTCCAAGAGGGACCTCTCTACCTTCATGTTCCATAGCCATCTATAATTCATCATGTTCAAAACAGAATTCATTATCTTTCTCCCTAAAGGCACTCCCTTTATTAACTTCCCTACTTCTGTCAAGATCAATGATCATTCTTCTAGTCACCGAGGTTTGCAATTGAAGAATCGTTTTTGACTCTTCACTCTCATTCGACCCTCTGAATACCACATGTTGCCAAATCTTGTTGACTCTACCTCCTCCATTTCTCTCATATCCATCTCAGGTCACCACCACTCTAGGTCTGGACTATTGCAATGGCCTCTTGCTTGAACTCCCGGCACTAATCTCTCCTCTCTCCAAACTGTTCTCTGTACATCCTCCACACAGCTGCCAAACTGATATTCATAAAGTATAAGATCTGACCAATTAATTCCTCTCCTCAAGAAGCTTCAGTAACTTTCTATTGCCTTTTGAATGAAATACAACGTCTTCTGCTTGGCATTCAAAGCCTTTCACAGTCTGGATTGACTATCTTTCCAGATTATTTGCATATTACTCTTTGTCACGCACATCATCCTTTGGCCAAACTGTCTTACTTTTTTTGTGCCCCATACGTGACATTCTGTCTCTCATCTTCCAGTCAGAAGAGCAATCAATAAACATTTGTCAAGTACTTACTCAGTGCCAGGCACTGTGTTAAGCAATGACGATACAAACCAAATGACAGGCTTTTTCCTGTTCCTGGAAGTCTCTCTTCACATCTACCTCTCACAACTCTTCGCTGCCTAAGGCATCCAGTTTGGGTGTTACCTCCTTTAAGTTGCCTTTTCTGGTTCCCCCAGTTATTAATCTCTCCCCTCCACATCACTTGGTATTTATTTGTATGTAGTCTATATTTACTGATTTGTGAACTGCATAGAATGTAAACTCCTCAAAGGAAAGGATTGTGTTGCTTTTTCATTTGTATCCCTAGCAGAGTACAGTGCCTGCTACATAGGAGGCACTTAAGAAGTATGTGTTGATTACTTGATTATGACAGGATTTTCCTGGTACATTAAGTGTTTGCACGTTCAAAAGCTACATCTGATGAAAGAAACTTGGTCAGATTTACAAGGAAGAGTGAGATTTCTCTCTCCCCATGCCCCCTGAGAATTCCTTTAGAAGGTATACAGTAATGGAATAAACCACTGACTAAAAGAGGCAAGGTTACTGACATGAGAACATGTGGAAGAAGAAAAACTGAAAAGAAAATTCTTCCATCACCACAGAATCTTAGCTACTCCATGGCTCAGAAACCCTTCATTACCCATTCTGTTTTTCTTAGCTCTTGAATTATTCCTGTCCACACGTATCGCCACACAGGTAGATGATGGGCATATGAGTGCTCTTTTCTCAATGGCCCTTTGCTTTCAGGAAATAAGGCTTTATGCTTCTATCGTGACAATTTATTTTGAAAGCAAGGACGATTTTATTTTCTCTTTAAATTTGCATGTCTAGCCTACTCTGCAATTACATGCAAAATGCCATGTTCTTTTCATTCGAAAAATGTGTCTGATGAGTTTTATTGCTCATGAAAATGAAATGATCCCTTCAGAAAGAACTATGTGGAACTCAGACAGAGAACTGGTGGTGTTCCTCAGCTTCTGAACTAAGCCCTAGTCCTCTGACCCATATCTGACAATCTGAGATCATTTTAAGAAAAGAATGATGGTCAGGACTAGGGAGATGATACTCCCTGCTTTACTGTTCTCTAGTCAGACCATATCTGGAATATCACATTTCAGGGTGCCACATTTGAGGGAGACTGATAAACTGGAAAGAATATAGAGGAGGGCAGCCAGTATAGTGAAAGCTCATAAGTTTACAACAAATAAGAATGAGTTGAAGAAACTGGGGATGCTCTGCTGGGAGAAGAAGAAATTTGAAGGATACATAACAGATGCCTTCCACTATTTGAAGGGCTGCTATATGGAAGACAGATAAACATTTTCTTCTTGAACACAGAAGATAGAAGCAATGGGTGGAAGACATAAATTGGCAAATTTAGATTTGATTATGTAGGGTGAAAAAGCCCTTTAATTAGCTAGGGCCATCCCAAAGTGAAATTAGTGGCATTGCGACATACTGATTCCTCCTCACTGGAGAGTCTTCAAGCATAGGCTACAACTTGACCAGGTGTAGAGTTGTTTGTAGAAGGGATGCTTGTCCTAGTATAGGTAGGAGCAGGTGGCCACTGAGGTCCCTTCTAGCTCTGAGATACTATGACAGCTCCAACTTCAGTATTACAGTCCCTAAGAGACTTGGGATCAATTGTGTGGCAGCTTTGATAGGAGATTCAACCAATCAATGAACACCCATTTATGAAATACTTCTTATATTCCAGGAACTGTGCTAGACATTGGGGATACAAGGACCGAAATGAAACAATCCATACTGTCTAAGGGTTTACACTACTTACTGATGTTTCCTTTCCCCTCTTTCATCAAGTCCTATTGTTCAGTAGTTCTGAAGTTTACCTCTGTCTCTATGCAGCCTAGTTCATACCCAGAGAAAGCTGCAGTTGATGTGGGATCCACCTGTCAAAAGTTACCCTTGCATCCTCCAAATAATGAACCCCTTTACAACTCTATTGCCTTCCAGAGAACAAAGTTAGGCATGTTGAGAGAGACAGAGAAAGAAGAAACTTGAGCAATTAAAATAGGCTCTAGTTATTGTGAATACAACAGATAAACAGATCTGAAATCTTCCTGGGGAGAGAAGTGAAAGAAAGGGAGTTAATATAACATGGTGCTCCTCTCTGGCTGAGTATCTTGCTCTACCAAATGGAATAAAAACAAATATTAAATGGATTGGGTGTCAGGGGACCTGGACTGGAGTTTACATTCCAAATACTACCGGAGTGATTTGGGGCAAGCCCCTCCTAAGTCTTCTCATTGGTTGGGTTCCATGATCTCAAAGGGCTCATCCAACTCTAAATCTTGCAATCTTTGAGTTCTCATTTAAAACCCTAACATATGCTTTTCCTTCATAGTTAAAGAAACTCTTGATGAACAGACTCACCAAAACGGATGAACACATTTTTATAGAATGTTGTTTTTGAGAGAGTATCATGGTCCTTTCAAGCTTTACTAGATAAGCTGGGCAGAGCTTGCCAAACCCAGAACCCAGTAGCTGCAGAATATGTAGTCTTCTCTGAATTGTACCTACTAAGGAAATTTAACCTTAGTGGGTGACAGAATTCAGAGATTTTCCACAGACTTTTTTTCATGCAGTTTTTCCTCAAGCTACTGAAAAAGAGGTTGGGAATTCCTGCTCAATGTGATAGTTTCCCCCAATCAATTTGATAAGATTATAGAGCATTTGTTTGGAGGTATCTGAGGATACCTCTCTATGAGCTATGGACATGGAGAACATTGGATGACTGCTTGCTTGAATTCAGGAGAAGAGCTATCCCTCTCCATAGCCTATAAAAGCAAGGTGGTAGAACAGTTCATTCTCTCTTTTGGAATCTTTTGCCTTTTCCTTTGAGACTTTCTTTTAGGGTATAGCAAAAGTGTGTGATGGTAGGGAAATAGGAGATTTTTTCTTCTTCATCTCCCCATCCAAGAAATGGAAAGCATGTGGGAGTTGCATATACTTTCAAGTGGTCTAAGAGGAACAATCCCAAAATTGGGATTGTATCCTTGGATTGTATCCAAGCCATTGAGATGGCACCTTTGGGTACATTGATAACTTTAGCTAAGAACTTGGAAGAAGTATACTACGTCAGGAAATGCCCTTCCTTCTCTGGAAAGTCTTATCATTGAGTTCACAAACTTGGGGTTACCCAAGAAGCAACCCCTCAGAGTGACATTACCCAGGAACTTTCCTTTCTCTGATTAGAAGTCCAGAATGACAATGCTTAAGGAATCCAAAATCCCCTTTTCTTCACCCAAGAATTAATGGCTCATGAACTTTGTCCATGAACTATCCTCTCTGACAGAAACTTTCCCAAAGTTCCTGAGTGGCATCCTACTTAGAAAGTAAAACTAGTGAGTTACTCTGACAGCATAAGTCCTATCACAAAGTGAACTCCCAAAGTATATTTACCTTCAGTAGGAACCTGAACCACAGATTGATAGTAGAAGTCTTGGATTTCTGTGTAGGACTGTGTAAGGAAAAGGGACTTACCAGAATGTCAGAGGGTTGCCCTAATAACAACCCCTAAATCAGTTTCATTCTGACGAAGGATCTATAAAATGAAGCCTAGATGGCTTCTGAGTTCCCTGTGATCCTAAATTCTTAGATTGTGCCCAAGGAAGCAGATTTGGTGTATCACTAGGATTTTTCTGTTGATTCAAATATGTCCCTTTTCCTTTGCATTTGATGAGATCACCATACCCAGTGTCTATAGCATGAGTACAGGTAGAACTGAAAAGTGATATACACCCAGCAGGACCAGCATGCATCTACAGATGATGTTAATATGTCACTGACATTCCAGAAGCCCAGCTTTCACAAAGTCTGCTATAAATGTTCTTTCTCTCCTCAAATAATCATATATGTACTTACCTGTTTGCATGTCATATCCTTCCATCAGAATGTAAGCCCCTGGGGATCAGTGAGTACTTTTGGCTTGCATTTATGGCCCAGGACCTAGCACAGTTCCTGGCACATAGCAAGTATTTAATAAATGGTTTTGGATTAGATTGGATTGATATAGTACTAACCACTGGAAGGCTGTTTCACACAAATGCATACACAAACATTAATGTGCTTACATAGTATTGCTGGATGGACAGACATGAAGTCAAAAGAAATGGCTATCTCTAATTCGGAGGAATATGTCATGTCGACATCCTTGTCCAGCTCATTAGTTAGAGTAGAGGTGTGACTGTGGAGCCAAACGAAAACAGTTAAATTCTCTAAAATTACAATTTTAGCCAATTTGCAGACACTGTCCAGGACAGAGATATAACTTGGGTGAGGTGATCAGGACCTTGGCCTAGTCTACCAACATCAATGGTACATGTTTTCTCTTCCACTTGCATAGTACCTAATCTTGGGTCAGTGCCCCAAAGGTCTTATCATCGTAATGCCACGGAGTTTGCGTTTCCCCTTACTCAAACCCCTTAAGCATTCCTATTCCTGCTTCTGGGAATAGAGGTGGGGTAAGGACCAAGGACTGTGCTATATAGGCACAGTTCTTTCTGGGGGATGGTCTACCTATTTTTGGTATAAGAGCCCATGAAGCAGACTATCCTCTATACACATTCTTACCCAAACCCAATCTATCAGTTGAGTTTTCCCTAGGTATAAAAATTCCTAGTTAGAGCTCTAGGCTAGAGTCCAATCACATTTTAGATTTCCAAGAATGAAGCAGGACTCCCGTTCTTTTTCTTTCTCTCTTTTTTCATTTTAACTATATTCAGAAATATCATTTTATTTTATTTTTTAATATTTAATTTACTTTCAGTTTTCAACATTCATTTCCATAAGCTTTAAATTTTCTCCCCCTCCTTCCCTCCCCAAGACGGCTTGCAATCTGATATGTGCCATTAAATACATTTTCACATTAGTCATGTTGCATAGAAGAATTATAATGAGTGGTAGAAACCATGAGATACAAAACAAAACAAAACAAAACGAAACAGAAATGAGTCTGCTTCACTCTGCATTCCAACTCCAGAGTTCTTTCTCTGGACGTGGATGGCACTTTCCATCATGAGTCCTTTGGAAAAGTTTTAGGTCCTCGAATTGCTGAGAAAGGCTAATTCTATCAACATCAGTCCTCACACAGTGTGATTGTTACTATATACAATGTTCTCCTGGTTCTGCTCACTTCACTCAGCATCAGTTCATATAAGTCTTTCCAAGTTTTTCCCAAGTCTGCCTGTTCATCATTTCTTATAGCACAGTAGTATTCCATTACATTCTTATAGCACAACTTGTTCAGCCATTTCCCAATTGATGGACATCCCCTTGATTTCTAGTTCTTGGCCATCACAAAAAGAGCTGCTATAAATATTTGTGTACATCTGGGACCTTTCCCCATTTTTATGATCTCTTTGGGATGTAGCCCTAGAAATGGTATTACTGGGTCAAAGGGTATGCACATTTTTATAGCCCCTTTGGCCTAGTTTCAAATTGTTCTCCAGAATGGTTGGATCAGCTCAGAACTCCACCAACAATGAATTAGTGTTCCAACTTTCACACATCTTCTCCAGAACTTATGGCTTTCCTGTTTTGTCATGTTAGCCAATCTAGTAGGTGTGATGTGATACCACAGAGTTATTTTGATTTGCATTTCTCTAATCAATAGTGATTTAGAGCATTTTTTCATATAACTATAGATAGAGGATTCTCTTCCAACTGGCTTCTGATACAACCAATAAGACTAGTCAAACTCCAAAGGATTTGGCCTTCAAAATTTTTAAAATGAAAAGAAAATAATTTGAATCATTCCTTGGCACAAATTACCAATAAGTCAGCATGGTGCCCACCAAGGTACCTTTCAACAGTAAGGAGACACTAAAGTGGAAGAACTATCTTTTGAAGGCTGTATCTAATTTGTCTATTAATATCATCCTCTGAGGTCTCATCACAGCTTAAAAAGGAGTTGAATTAGGGCAAATTTCATCAAGTCCTACTGAAGTGGAAAAGCTTCCTGTATCGGCCTGACAATGTACCTGATGTCTGCCATCTGAGGATCAGTGAAAAGAGCAGTGACTAAAGGCTCATTACCAAAAGGTTGGCCAATTTGCAGTGGAGGCACAATGATTCACGAGCAATCATTTACTGTGACTTGGGAGGTTGTGAACTTCGTCAATGGTGAGAATACCAACATGGCTAACATCACAGTAATTTTGAAGCATTGTACAATTAGCCTGAAGTTTATTCTTGAAATTTTTCCTCTGGCAAAGAGGTTTGGAATGATAAGGTTGGGTGGAAGGTTGTTTGTTTGTTTTTTCTCCCTAGTTTTCCTTTTTGGCTTTTGAAGTCAACGAAGGATTAAAAGCCCATGTTACAAAGGGCACCATCTTTCATTTCTAACTCCTGGGTAATAGGTAATGATGTTCGGGGAGGCTTGTATGCCTATGTGCAGCTGCTTTCTGTGTTGTGGGGAATGAAGCTTCCTTTTTTATCTTGTCATTGCAGTCTCTCATCACCATTTTACAGCCTTCATTCCCAAAGGGTTTTCCCTTGGAGTCTTTAAGACAACTGATCAAAATCAAAGGAAGAAAAAAATTTTAATGCACTTATTTTTTTTTTTAAAGAAGAAATTTCAAGCCTCGTAAATCAGTGCCACAAAACCTGTTTTTAGAAAAACAGCTTTCTACAATGTTTTTTAAGCCCTTCCATGTCTGGGGCTTTTCTCCAGACTTCAGTTCTATAATTGGATTGCCATCTTGTCATTTCTACTTTTATGCCATGAGGTTTTTTGCCTTTTCCTTCTTCAAAGCAAAAATATAACAACAAAAAAGACTGAAGTCAAGTGGCCACTGGGCATATTTCTGATTTACTCTGGGGCGGGGGGGGGGGGCGCGGGGCAGGGCAGGTGGTGGCGTTAGTAGCATATGTCAAAGGAACCACATCTTTTTCTTGGGTGTTTGTTTGGGGCTAGAGGGACCTATTGGGAAACAGAGGGAGTGGGAAGAAGGACAGAAGCTCTCTCCTGGCCCAGAGGACACCAGCCTGGAATGCCAGCATTGTGAGTGACTAAGTTGTGTGCATGACCCCCAAACCAGTTAATTTCCAAGATAGGTCCAGGCCAAGCAAAGCAAAGGCTAGAAGATTTCTATAGAGTAACTCTGGAGTAACCCAGCACCAGCAATCTGAGGGAGAAATATATTCATCTCAAGATCTTCTTGGAGAGGCAACACAGAAGTAAGCAGGCTAGATTGTCTAGAGATTACTCGAGACCAATCTTGAATGGCGTCACTGAAGTCCAATTAGAGCCATGTGGATTGCTGAGTCATCATTTCTTTAGCCTGGTCTAATGGGGAAAACATGGAGTCAGAAATCCAAACATTCACAGATTCACTTGATATGATGTAAGCAGCTATGCAGGGGTTCTTTGTTTAAAATTTTTTAATTTAAATTTTTTAAAATTTATGGAACATAACAAGCATTTCCATAGTATAGTACAATAAAAAGATGGTTATACATGAAACTGCAAATCTACTATGCATAACTTGCTATTCCTTTCACATATACAACAAAATTATCATGTAAATTTCTTTTTTTCTTCGCTCCCCCCACCCTAGAGATGGCTACCATTAGACTGCATATGTATATGTGTATGTATGTATGTATATACATATGTATATATACATGTACACTTGTATATATACATATCCATGTATGTATGTAAAATTATTCTATACATACTTCTATTTATCAGTTCTTTCTCTGGATGCAGATAATGTCTTTCTTCATATGTCCTTTTTAGTTAACTCAGTTATTTATAATAGACAAAATAACTTCTTCACTTAAAGATGTTCTTTAAGGAATATTGCTGTTACTATATACAATGTTCTCTTGCTTCTGCTCATTTCACTCTTCATTATTTTGTGCAAGTATTTCCATATTTTTCTAAAATCATTGAATTTATCATTTCTTATAGCGCAGCAGTACTCCATCACAATCATATGCCACAACTTGTTCAACCATTCCACAATTGATGGGCATCCCTCAAATTCCATTTCTTTGCCACCAAAAAGAAAGCTGCTGTAAACATTTTAGAACTTATACCTTCTTTTCTTTTTTCCTTAATCATCTTTGAAAATAGACCAAATAGGGGGGTGGAGCCAAGATGGCGGCTGGGAAGCAGTGACTGGCGTGAGCTCCCCACCAAGTTCCTCCAAAAACCTATAAAACAATGGCTCTGAACCAATTTTAGAGCTGCAGAACCCACAAAGTGGCAGAGGGA
>CM053623.1:347874796-347893159 GCA_028646595.1 Phalanger gymnotis
GGAGGGAAGGGCAGACTGGGGAACAGGGCAACCAGAATGTACGCCATCTTGGAGTGGGGGGGGAGGAAATGGGGAGAAAATTTGTAATTCAAACGCCTGTGAAAATCAATGCTGAAAACCAAACATGTCAAAAATAAATTAAAAAAAAAAAAAAAGAAAATAGACCAAATAGTGGTATTGCTAGATCAAAAGGTATAGGTAGTTTAATAACTCTTTGGGCATAAATCCAGATTGCTCTCCAAAATGGTTGGATCATTTTACAATTCCACCAACAATGAATTAGTGTCCCAATTTTACCACACCCTCTCCAATATTTGTCACTTTCCTCTTCTACAATATTAGCCAATCTGGTAGGTATAAAACTATTTCTTAAAGTTGTTTTAATCTGCATTTCTCCAATCAATAATGATTTAGAGCATTTTTAATGACTATAAGTTGTTTTGATTTTTTTCATTGGAAATTGCCTGTTCATATCCTTTGACCATTTATCAATGGGGGAATGACTTCATATTCTTATAGCTTTGACAAAGTTCTTTGTGTCTTTTTGATATGACACCTTTGTCTATTAAACTGTCTATAAAAATCCCTCCCCCACACCAATTTTCTACTTTCTTTCTAATCTTGGCTATACTTGTTTTATTTGTACAAAATCTTTTTAATTTAATGTAATCAAAATTATCCACTTTGTACCTAATTTTGCTCTCTATCTCTTGTTTATTATTAAATTGCTTACCTATCCATAAATCTGATAATTAATGTATTCCATCCTAATTTTCTTGTAAAATCTCTCTTTTTATCTATGTCATGTATCCCTTTTGACTGTACATTGGTAAATGGTGTGCATGTTCAGTTTCTCTTGCAGGGGTTCTTAACCATTTTGGTACCATGGAACCTCTTTGGCAGTATGATTAAGCCTATAGACCCTTTTTCACAATAATTTTTGATGCATAAAAATAAAACATGTATTACAAAAGAAATAATATTGAAATATAATTACCCACATTTAAAAAAGTGAGTTGATGAAGGCCTGGCTAAGACTTCCTGAATAGAGGAAAGACTCTTGGATTTGGAGTCAGAAGAAGTAGATTTAAATCCCTATTTGGCCATTTAGTTTATAACATTGACAGACAAATCACTTCATTCCTTAGAGCCTTGGTCTTCTCTGGCAAATGAGAGTTGATGGCTTTTAACCTCTTCCGGTTCCAGCTTCATTGTCAGTGTGATAATGACATCAGTGTTGTTGCTTATGATATATTTTATAAAGATTATCTCTTGTCATCTATTCTCACAGCTCCTTGAGGTAAGTATGAGAGATACTCTATCCATTTTACAGATGAGGAAAAGGAAGCTCTGAGAGGTTAATTGATTTGCCTGGAGTCACACAGCATCCTCGGTCTCTCTTGATTTTAAGGCCCATGATGGGTTCCACAACCCCACGCTGCCTCCTGTGAAAAGTGGGGATGGTAATAAATACTACCTGAGCAGAATGAGATCAACAAGAGTGCCGGCTTGGAATAGGGGATAGGGTGCCTGCCTCAGTATCAGAAAAATCTGGGTTCAAATCCCATCTCTGATCTGTAACCATTGTGGGACACTAAGTCACTTAACATCTCAGACCACATCTCCAGCCTCTGCCCAGCAGCCTTGTCCTACCTTGGCAAGGCTTTCACTCCTCTCTGGCTTCCTCCCCTCTATGGTGAGTTCGTCCCTAATGTTCCATTTGAGGAAGCACTCACGCCACATATCTCGTTCTCTGCAAACTTAGACCAGCCCATGACACCCCAAACTAGTCCTCCATGTTGCCCTAATTCTGTGCCTTCTCCCCACCCTGCTTTGCAACTCCCTTTTAGGTGTCTTCCTCCATTAGAATGTTAGCTCCTTGAGGGTGGGGACTGCCTAAATGCTGACTTTCCAGCACTTAGCATAGTGCCTAGCACATAGTAAACGTTGAAATGATTCTTTCCCTCTTCTCACTCTCCCTCTGTCTCTCTACATCCCTACTTCTCTCTCTCTCTCCCTTTCTTTCTCTGTCTCAGTGTCTGTCTGACTCTGTCTCTCACGCACACATAAATAATTGTTGCCTATATGCATCTGTAGAGGAGTCACCAAATCTGGACTACCCTGTACTTCAAAATCAAAGGTTCCAAACAAACAAATGAACTAACAAACGAATAAAACCCTTACACACAAAACAATCCCCAACATTTTGCATAATGGTGGTATGGCAATCCCTGTATGGCCTTTAAAATGTGACATATGAACTACTATTAAAAATAGAAGATAGCTATGGGGAGAAAAACTTTGAAAAGTAAAAAGGATTAGAATTTCAAGGCATTACTGTTATTATTCGTCTGAGGCCTTCACATCTCATTACCCTCCTGACTACTAATAAGTTCTGATCACTTCTGTCTCGATTTTTCTTTCCTTGTAGCAGTAAGATCAAACCCCCTCCAGAGAGCCTTTGTAAAACCTGGATAGTGCCTCTAAACTATTCCTTCCTTCATTCTTAAATTAGCCCTTTGACATTCCTCCAGGGACACTGGAATATTTTGCCAGTAGGACCTTCAAAAGTTTAAAGGCGACATGCTTTGGGTGGAGGGTTGGGGGGAAGGCTGAGGGAGCACAGAGAGACAGGAAGGTGCTGGTGGTAGATGCTGCTGTTTTTTTAATCCTGTGCCTGAGTTAAAAACAGCAGCTGTATCATTTTACTCACTTGGGAACACTATTCTAATTAGCTGCAGGATTTGCTAAGCCTTGAATATCAAGAGCTCAGGCCTGGTTGCCTCAGTGGAATTCAGTTCAATCCGATCCAAGCCAAACCAACCTAATCCAATCTATTCCAATCCAAACCAATCCCACTGACAAACAATTAATTAATCCTTATATGTGCCAGATGCTGTATTAACTACTGGGAATTCGAAGACAGAATGAAACATTATCTACCTTCAAAGAGTTTACAGTCTACTGAGTGGACACAAGGTGCACAGGGAGAGAGGAGCAAATAAAAATTTTAGACATGTTAACACATAGGATTGTTTACAAAGGAATATCTACTTCAAGAGGTAGAATCATCAATATGCAAATTTACTCCCCCTAATATGTGATAGGCATAACACCCCTTCCCCCTGTAACATCTCAGTCTTTGAGGAGGGGAAGAGGATTAAGTTTATAGTTTAGCTCAGTTCCTGTGCAGAGAGCACAATCCCAGTTACAAATCTAATAAAAACAAAAAGCTTGAGTCCCAAGCACACTGGCTCCTCAAGGTTCCATGCTGGACTGGCTGGCTGTATCACCTAGACTACAGTCCTGCTCATCATGACTTGAACTCCCTGGTCTGTGAAGGTCTAACACCTGACACTGATGACAAAAAAACCACAAAACAGAAACATTCCTCCCCTCCCCCTTCCGTATTATGGGGGAGTCAGCCAGCTTCGTGTTAGGCAAACTGGGTATACTCAAAATGCCTCTCAGGGGTATCTCCCTGGTACAACTAGACATACCCAGAAGTCCAGGTTACACACAAAATAATTTCAGGAGGGAGAGAGTGCTAACACCTAGTGGGATCAGGAAAGCCTCCAGTAAGAGGTGGCCCCCAACCTGTGTCTGGGGGGGCCTCTCCCTCCTCATCTTCCCTGGCTTTCTTTAAGTCTCAGCTAAAATCCTGCCTTCTACAAGAAGTCTTTCCCAATCTCCTTATCTGACTCTGTTAAATATTTTAAGTTATCCTGTATGTAGTTTGTTCATACATAGTTGCTTGCAAGTTGTCTCTCCCTATTAGACTGGGAGCACCTCGATGGCAGCCACTGTCTTTTGCCTTTTTTTGTAGCCCTCATGTTTAGCTCAGTGCCAGGCATGAATTAGGCACTTGGTAAATGCCCATTGACTAAGGCTCTCAACAGAAGGGAAAGTGTTCCATATGTGGATACCCACCTACAAAGGAATGGCTGTAGAAGATGGAATCTTATGTACAAGGAATAGCTAGGAGGATCATTTAGTGGTTCCAGGTTGAGAGGAAATGAGGTCTTCTCTCAACTCTGCCACTTACTAGCTGTGCAACTCTATATAAACCATTTCTCCCTGGACCTCAATATCTCTATTCGAAAAATGAAAAAGTTTGACTAGAATTCAGAGGTTCTTAACCTGGTATGCATGAACTTACTGTTTTTAAATATTCTGATAACTGAATTTCAATATAACTGTCTTTCTTTGTAATCCTATGTACTTTATTTTGTGCATTAAAACATTATCCTGAGAAGAGGTCTTCACAAGATTGTCAAAGGGGTCTCAGAAATACACACAAAATATTAAGACTCCTAGACTTGATGACCTCTAAGGTTCTCCTTGTCAGCCTCAGCTTATTCTGAGCTTTAACTCTCCTGGCCCTCTTGGTACAAGACTCAGCTGTGTTTCTGCATCCATTCATCTGATCTGCCCTGTGTTTATCTTCACTACACATTTAAATATCTTGGTGCTTCCTATGAGTTTACCCTGAGATTCCCTTATATCTGATGTAGAGGGGAGAAAGATGGGTTATCTCAGCTCCTATCTGCTCATGGTACAAATGACAACCTATCCATGCCTTCTAACCTAGTGTGATTCTTAACCATGATCTCTCATCAATCATCTCTCATTCTACTTAACATGTTGGTGGGGGAGGTTCTCTAAGTTAAGAACCTGCGATTTATGAACTGGTATTTTTAAAAATATCTTGATAACTGCATTTCAATATATTTAATTTCCTTTGTGATCATTCATATTTTATTTTATTTTATACATTTAAAAATATTATTTTGGGAAGGGATTCATAGGTTTCACCAGATCATCAAAGGAAACAATGACACAGGAAAGGTTAAGGATCACTATTACAGATATTTTCTCCTTTTGGGGTTTTCATGACACTGCTCTCTCATATTTCCTCTCCTAATTTTCTGGTTTCCCCTTGCTTTTCTTTGTCGGGTCATCACCCATGTCTCTACTCTATAACTGTTGGGTGTACTCTAAGACTTTGTCCTAGACCTCTTCTTCCTTCTTCTACTCTCCCTCAATGACCTCATCAAGTCCCAGGGGTCCAATTGTTACCTCTATGCAGATGACTCCCAGAACTATATAACTAGCACTTCTCTCTCTCCTCAGGTCCAGTCCCACATCAACAACTACCTATCGAACTATTCTAAATGGATGTCCATAGGCACTTCAAATGCAACATGTCCCAAACAGAACTTGTTACACCATCTCCCCTCTCCCACAACACAATTTCTTCTTATCTTCTTTATTTCTACTGAGGGTACTCAGGTCAACTTTGGAGTAATTCTTCACTGTTCACTCTCCATCCCCCTCCATGCAATGAGTTGTCAAGTCTTATCAATTCTACCACCACGTTGCTTGCATCCATCTCCTTCTCTCTATTCATAAGACAAGCATCAATAGAATTCTAAGTGGTCTCTCTGTCTCAAGTTTCTCTCCTCTCTACTTAGCTTCCTTACACTACCAAAAGAGTATTCCTAAGGGATAGATCTGACCATGTTACCCTGCTGTAGCTCCTCTCTTGAGGTATCCAACTGCCTTTACGATAAAATTAAAACTCCCCTGTCTGGTATTTATAGTCCTTCACAAGCCAGCTCCAACCTATCTTTGCAGTCTTATTACCCATGACTTCCCTTTATATGCTCTAGGTTCTAGGGAAACTGGCCTACTGTTTCTCACCATCTCACCATGCCTTTGCATAGGCTGTCCTTCATGCCTACAATGCCCTCCTTCCCCACTTCTGCCTCTCCTAGCTCCCTTCAAATTTCAGCTCAAATGCCATCTTTAATGGGAAGCTCTTCCTGACTCTCCCAGCTATTAGTATCCCTCCCCCCACCTCCAAATTGCCTTACATTTACCTACCTGGCAGACAGCAGGCAAGGCAAGGCAAGTCAACAGGAATTCATTAAATGCCTACTATGAACCAGGCATTTAATAAACACTTGGTGATTGAGTGAGTGATGCATTGATCCTATGAATTCCTCATACATATCCTCGAGCTAACTGAGCAGGCTGTTGCCGACTCCACCATGCTATTGCTTCTGTTTCTATCACCTCTGATCTTCAACCAAACATTTTCCATGATGCTTTCTCCCTTGGGTTCATAGATTTCTACATAGCTTAATATCTACCTTATAAACCATGTTCTGTTTTCTTGATAGACAATATCCCTTACTTAATTTGTTCCTTTTGAACAGATAGCAAGATAAAAATCTTGCTATATTTTAATTGTGACATATATCATGTCTCAGTGAGATCCCTTCCCAGTCGATTGATAAATCAATGGATAAGCATTTATTGAGCAGCTACTATGTGCCTGGAACTGTGCTAGGCTTTGAGCATGTGGCAACAAAAAAATGGAACAATCCCTGCTTTCAAAGAGCTTGCAGTCTAATGGGGAAAAAACAAGGACATACAGAAATATATACAGAATAAACAAATAAATACGAAGGCAATAAATACAAGTTAGTTTGGGAAGGATACTAATAGCTGAGGGGTGGGGGATCAGGGAAGGCATCATGTAGGAGGTGGTGTTTGAACTGCATCTTGAGAGAAGAGATTTTTTGAGCCTGAGATGATGAGGGAGGGCATGGGGGACAGACAATCAGTACAAAAACACAGAGATGAGGTGTTATGTGTGAGGAACAGAGTGGGCAGACTAGTTTATATTTTATCCTATCCTATCCTATCTTATTATGTTATGTTACATTATCTTATGTTGTATTGTGTCATACTGCAGAGTCAGAGTTAGGATTAAAGTCAATAAACATTTCTTAAATACTTACTATGTGTCAGGCACTGTGCGAAGCTCTGGGGATACAAAAAGAGGTACAAGACAGTTCCTGTCTTTAAGGAGCTCACAATATAATGGGGGAAACAACACATAGAAACAGAAAAGGAGGAGGAAGGTTACCCTGCTATGGGGAATGATGAAGTCTTCCAGCCAGAGTGATCTGAGGAGGTGAGTTTCTAAGTTGATTTCATCTTGCAGAATAATGAATTTCTGGAGATGATGAAGTCCTGGAAAACAGCCCAGTCAGAAATGATGAGAATTCCCTTTTTGTTGCGTGTTCCTAAATGATGGTTCATTTCAGAAGAGCTCTGTAATGTCCATGCTCTACCCCAGGGGTGGGGTCCCTGTGGCCTGAAGGCCACATGTGGCCCTCTAGGTCCTCAAGTGCAGCCCTGTGACTGAATCCAAACTTCATAGAACAAATCCCCTCAACAAAAGATTTTGTTCTGTAAAGCTTGGACTCAGTCAAAAGGCCACATCCAAAATCCTGAAAGGCCACATGCAACCTCAAGGCTGCAGGTTCCCCACCCTTGCTCTACCCTCTCCAATCAGAGGGAAGGAGGGATCCCAGGGCCAGGGGATGCTGAGAAAGTGTGAATTTCTGAGTTGATTTTATATTGTCGAATAATGAGTTTCTGAAGATATGAAGTCCAGAAAAGCAGCTGGGTGAGAAACAGGTATTATGTTGTATGGTATAGTTTATATATTATATCATATTATACCATGTTATATCATGTTATATTACATTGTATTATCATATTATATTTATTACATTATATTATGTTGATTGGACCTATGATTTCATTGGTATAGGGGACTTCTGGTAAGCAACTTCCTCACCAATGCAGTTTGGAACCTTTACTGCCTCTTAGAGTCTCATAGCTTTCTAATTTATAGAAAGGTTAAGTGACTCGACTAGGATCACAAAGCCAGTCTAGGAGAGGCAGACCTTGAATCCATATTTTTCTGAGTCTGAGCCTAGTTTTCTATCTAGTATACTGCATCAATATGTTATTATATGTGGTATGATAGTATATGATATTTTATATTTAGGTATGCTCCCACCTAAGATGAATGGGACAGGGGAAATTCTTTGCTTTCTGGAGTTCTGACTGAATCAGATTAAAATGTAATTAGGGAATATTTAACAAAATAAATGAAAATACAATAGAATATGTGATTTTCTAAGTCTCTATGTGGCCCTCAGGGATCTGTATATATAGTTTAGTGGCACCTTTTTCTATTTAAGTTTGACACCACTGCTCTAGACCAACAATATTGGCAGGGGAAGGATACAATTCTAGTTCCATATCCCTGTTGGAAACTGGCAAGGGAAGAAATGAGCACTGAGTTTCAGCCCTTATTCTGTTGCCCTCAAGGTAGAGATCATAATCTCCCCTGGAAAGGGGTTAGCCAGATTATGAGCTCCATTTACAGAATTAATATGGACACACACATCTTACATGGGCACAAACATCTTACATTTATACCGATGATATGACTTTCCCTAAGGGTTAGCTGAGTATTAACTAGATTCAGAAGCATAGATATTGGCCTATGAAAAGGCCAAAAAGATAGATAAAGATATAGGTTTATGTGCATTAGGAAAAAGTTGACATGGTTGCTGAGAAAAGGAATAAAAGTAATTTTCTTAGTCCCAACTTTCCCTCACCCTTTGTATCTGCCACCTGAATCTTCTGTAGTGGAGGAAGAAGAAAGAAAAAAAAAGAATAGAGGGGGAGAAGAACAGAGGAGGCAGTGAAGGCAGGGAGATCAAGGGTATCTTGGTGCAGTAGACAAACCTCAAGATCTGTTGTAAGAAGGCCTAGGTTTGAATTCTGGCTCTGTTATGGCCTGACTGTGTGACCTTGGGCAAGTCACTTCCACCTCTTTGAGTGGCAGCTCTTAATCCCACGTTCTGATTTTCCATTCAGAAGGACACAGGACACAATGAAAACTACCCCCCCAAAAGTTGAAACATCAGTTCTTCTCCCTTTTCCTCCGGCTCTTTAGCTGCGAGGACCATTGAGAGACACGTGCTATGAAGAAACAGGAGTGTATTGTTGTGAATTATCACTGAACGTGTCTGTTAAATGAAACTGTTGGATGGCAAGATTTGTATGAACTGAGGTGGAGCGAAATAAGGAGAATCAGTGGAATCACATGTGTGATTACAAAAATGTAAATAAAAACAAGACAAAAAAGGAGAAAAGGGAAGAGAATGAGTATCCAGTGCATGCTAGGCTTCAGACGTTGTGTTAAGTGTCTTTCAAATATTATCTTATTTGATGCTCATAACAACCTTGAAAAGTAGGTGCAATTATTCCCATTTTACAGTTAGGGAAACTGAGGCAAATAAAGGTTAAATGACTTGACCAAGATTTCACTGCTAGTAAGTTTCTGAGGTTGAATTTGAACTCAGGTATTCCTGACTTCTAAAAGGAAGCCAAACTATAAGTAAACTTAATAACTAGTTTTGATTTCATAGAATGAATAATAAAACACAGCGTCCTTCTCTTGGCAGAGAAGTGAGGGACTATTGGGGCAGAATGTTGCATACGTGATCAGGCATAACCACATATCCATGATTTTTGCTTAGTTATCTTTCTTTGTTACAAGGAAGGGCATTGGAACTAAAGAAAATTATAACTAGAAATTACAGGGATATAAAAGACAAAAACGTAAAAAAAAAAACTGTTAAAAGAAATACAAGGAAGAAAGACAAACCACTGGAAATAGACACTCAAATGCACGTGTGACCTCATTGATGTGGACGTTCCCAAAGATGTAAATCACAAACCACTCGTGTAGATCTATCCTGGACAACTTCTGTCAATGTCCTCCTGTAATCTCACTAGAAGAAGCCTGGTCACCTTCCCTATTTTCGACATCTAGAGCTCACCAAGGGAGCATAGACACTGTCATTCATTGGTTCCCTGGTACTCACTCTCACCACAGGACCAACCCACCTTCTTTTTCAACCATATCTGTCTTTGATGATATCATTTACTCTAGTTTTTTCACTTAGATCCTTTTTTTTGTTATGTTATATATGTAACCTCCTGACACCTCTCCAGTGCCCTACGAGTGATATTCATTTTTATTTCTTCAGAGGCTGCAGCATTGTCTGTCTCAAAGATATATAAAAATAGCGGTAGACTATTGGTATTAAAAAAGACAGGCCTTTGTTTATGGGAGAAGTATGAGGATATTAAAGGAGCTTTGCGATTTCTCAAAAGCAATTTATCCCATGCTCCTCCTCCTCTTTAATTCTGGGCTCGACTTGTGTATTTGCAATGTCTGTCTGAAAATATATGCTGATTGACAAGGCTTATAGGTTGTCCATCTGACCATGCATATTCTAGACCCAAGGTGTCAAACACATTGCTTGTGGGCTGTGATTAAAATTACAAGATTAGACTGTAACCAGGTTAAAATGTAATTGGGAAATATTTAACAAAATAGCTAAAAACAATAAAACATAAGCTAATATTACATTTTAAAACTAAGTCAATATGTGGCCCATGGGAATCTTTCTATACAGATTAGTGGCCACCATTTCTATTTTAGTTTGATATCACTGCTCTAGACAAAATAAAATGGGTTGTGTCCATTAGATTGTGAACTCCTTGAGAGAAGACACTATCTTTTGCCTCTTTTTGTATGCCCAGTGCAGTGCCTGACACATAGTAAGCACTTAACAAATGCTTACTGATTGATTGATTGATTGATTGAATCTGTCCATCATTGTCCATTGGGTATGTGTCCTATGTCTGTAAGTTATGAGTGGTGGGAAATCCATTCTATCACCTACTTAATGAAGATAACCATTTTATTCCTAAATCTTGTTTGACCTCATGTTTCTACATTTAGCAAATCATCAGCTGGTCTTTGGTTTGTCCCTGAAATTGATTTTCTTTTTTTTTTTGGAGGGAGGAAGGCAGGGCAATTGGGGTTAAGTGACTTGCCCAAGGTCACGCTGCTAGTAAGTGTGTCAATCCTCTGAGGCTGAATTCGAACTCACATCCTCCTGACTCCAGGGCCGGTGCTCCCCGATTTTCTTTTTACTTTTCTCTTGCCTTCTTTCTATAACCCAAAGTGACAGATTCAAGGGTGGGAAGAATGGTTGAGACAGTGGGAGTCAAAGTTGATGGGGAAAGAATTGTTTTAATTCCTTCTTTCATCTCCCATATCGAATCTTTCCCAATATTTCTATGCCTGTATCCATGCTTTCTGCCTGGCAGGGCTAAGCTACCTATTTGTTTTTACTTATGGCCAAAAGATTCAACAGATTCAGTCAATCAATAAATGAAAATATATTGAAACAACTACCTTGTGTGCTATACAGACTCTAGCAAACCTTGGCAGTCCTCAATCCATCTATGTTGTTGTCATTCAGTCATTTCAGCTGTGTCAGACTCTTTGAGAACCCATTTGGAGTTTTCTTGGCAAAGATGCTAGAGTGGTTTGCCATTTCCTTTTCCAGATCGTTTTACAAATTAGGAAACTGATGCAAACAGCATTAAGTGACATACCCAAGGCCACACTGCTAGTAAATATCCGAGGACAGATTTGAACTCAGGTCTTCCCGACTCCAGGCTTAGCGTTCTATCCACTACCACCTAGCTGCCTACTCAGTTGGTCTGCTCCAAATCTGAGAATTTCCATACACATTTTAGGTGCTCAGCTACTTGAACTAGGAGTGAATAAACCATTCTAAAATGCCATTCTTTTGTTCACCCATTAGGAAAGTCGAGGGTATATCATGTTCTGGGGTACTGGGCTGGTAAAGGTTAGGATTAGACACATAAGTTCTGTCTTCTCAAGGGCAACCAGTGGCAACATGAATTTGAATGCTGATTCCTTCTATGGCTGTTTTTCCTTGATGCAGGTTGCTTTCCTCTGGTCAGACCTCCCTGCTTCTCCTTCCTTATGTTTCATTCATGATCTTGCTGCTGCTCAGAAGCTCTCTTGTTATCTTGGTCTCCTCACATTATAATACCTATAAAGCCAAAAGCAGGTTTGCTTTATGCTTACACCATCTTGCCTGTCCTCCTGATGTTTGCATGCTAGCTGCCCCAATATTATTGCTGCCCCAGCTCCCTGGCTCTTAGAATAGCAGCAGGTTTACGGACAAGGCCAACCCCAAACTCCCTTGCTCATCAGATGGGGCATAGATGTAACCCCTGCTACCAATTGAAAAGACTCCCCAAGCATCCCTGACGTTGAGGGAAGAGCCCTCTTCCCTGGAAGTCATTTATTTTGCTATAGTTCTTAACAACTTACAGTTATATGGAACTTTAAGGTTCACCAAGCCCTTTATAACAATCTTGTAAAGGAAATTGTATAAGTATTAATGCTCCCCTTTAACAGTCAACAAAAGCACAGAATGTTAGAGCTCAAAAAGACCCTAGAGCAGAGAGCTTAATATGGTACCTGGCACTTAATAAAGGTTTATTGAATTGAATTGAATTTTTGTGTATGTCACAGATGGTTTTGATGCTCTGATGATACCTATGCACCCCTTCTTTTTAAACAAATAAATTAGAATACATATAATTACAAAGTAAATAAATTATATTAAAATAGAGTTATATATAGGTTTGTGTATACACACACAAATAAACTTAAATACATACATACATAGATATATACCAAGTTCATAGAGCATGGATAAAGAATTCTGGCTTTGAGAGCTGGATTAGTCTGGACCCAAAGAGAGAAAGTGATTGGCCCAAGGTCACACAGATAGTCTTGAACATAAATCTCTTGACCCCAAGACCAGTGTGCTTTCCAGCATCTTACCTCCCCTCATCCAAAGGGAAGGATGCCCTTTCTGAAATAGTTGGCTTGGGGGTAGCCTGGGATTTGAACATCAGCCTAGAGGTGATGAATGGGAAAGAGAGTGCAGAATGAACAAAAGATATTGAGGGAGAGAAGAAAGAACAGACAGTTTAATTCAGCAAACACTGATTACATGTCTAATATGTGTAAAGCACTATGTTAGGCACTAGGGGTATAAAGACGAAACCAAAACCCCAAACCTAATCCCTATTCTTAATTATATTCTAATTGATAATGCATAAAATGAAGAGAAAGGGAAAAGGAAATGATGAAGTCTGCCCAAAATCTTTATTGGGTCCATTAATGATAGATTGGATAGAGGGCAGGACTTGGAGCCAGGAAGACCTGAGTTTGAATCTTAACCTGTGATATTTAACTGACTGTGTGATCACAGGCAAGTCTCTTAGCCTAGCTTAGCTTTAGTTTCCTTATATATGAGATAGCCTCTAAGATCCCCTCCAGCTCCAAATCTATGATTCTTCTTAACTATGTAGACAAGTAACTGAGCCTCAAAAGAGGGAAGCCATATGGTAAAATGGAACAAGTGCTGAATTTGGAGAAGTAGGCCCTGAGTTTGAATTTTGGCTCTGCTACTTACTACTTGTGTGACCTTGGGCAAGTCACTTAACTTCTCTGGGCCTCAGTTTTCTCATCTGTACAATGAAGGGCTTTGGACCTTGGATAACCTCTGAGATCTATGATGCTATCAGTGTGGGACTTAGAGTCAGCACAGCCAGCTCCAAATTGTGGCTTTGTCACTTACACTACTGGTGTAATCCTTGACAAATCACAAGATTTCTGAGCCTCAGTCTTTTCCTTTTGGAAAACGGAGTGGGGGGGGAATGAGAATACTTGCACCAGCTATTGACAGAAATGTTGTAGGGAGAGTGCCATAGAACCGTGTGCTATGAAGTCTTACTTCCATCACATCCAGACACTGCCAAAAATACCTGTCTAGGCCCCTGAAGTTATGTGAGTCTTCCTGCTGGCTAGAAAGCCGTTTACGAGCTGTTAATTGGCACTATTGAGAAACACCCAACCACAAGCCACAGACTCCATGTAAAGTTTTTGTGGCAACCTGTTGGGGAAAAGTATCGGGTTAATTCTACTTCAGTCCAGGTTTACAGTAAAAATGGGATAGGATGGCTCCCTTTGGATCCCCGTGGAGAGCAATACCTCTTTAACTCTCACGAGCTTCAAATCAACCCTTGAAATTCAGTTTTTCTTCTTCCTCACTCCCCGCCTCGGGTCTACGCCAAGCTTGACGCTTCCTTTGCCATGAAGTCACACTCTTCCCTGCAGACAGCCATAGTTTTCTGCCAGCAGTACTAGATAATCTGGTTTTTCTCCCAGAAGCTCGAATTCATCCCACTGTTGCTTCCAGATCCTCAAGACAGATCATGCTCTTGCCTTAAGCCCCAAGCCCCATTTCCCTCCCTTCTCTCCACAGGAGCCAGAGAGAAGTAGCTGTAGCATTTGTTTTACTCTTTCCTTCTGGGAAAGAAAGACAGAAAAGGAGGAGGAAGTGTATGGGGTGACTTGGGGTTATGCCTCAGAGCACCAAATTCACTATTAAAACTTTTTATTTTTAAGATAGAGGGTGAATATAGAGCGCTGAACTTAAAATTAAGAAGACCTGAGTTCACAACCTGTCACCCTGGGCATATCACCTAACCTCTTTAGGCTTCATCTTCCTCATCTGTAAAATGAGGAGGTTGAACTCAATGACTTCTAAGGTCTCTTTCAGCTCCAAAAGCTTCAGAAGGTGAATAAAGTCATCTTGTAAATGATTCCTCAGGAAGAGATTTTCAGGTATGTATGTCTGGGTCTTTTTTTTCCTTTCCCCTCCCCTTCCTTTGCCTTCCCTCCCCTTCCTTTCTTTTCTCTTCCTTCCTTTCTCTTCTTTTCCCTTTAAAACTTTTTTTTTAAGGTGAATGCAGAAAACTGTCCTGTTGGCTGCAATGGTTTCCTTCCAGGTGGGAACACTTTCATCTGCTCTTCACAAATAAAATTAATAGTCAGTCAATAAACACTTATTAGGCACCTACTAATTGCCAAGCCCTGTACTGGTAATACAAAGAAAACACAAAGAACATTTCCTGCTCTCAAGGATCTCACAGGTATAGGAAACTTAGGATAAATGAAGATAATCAACAGATGGAAGACATTAGCATTAAGGAGGATCAAGAAAGATTTCTCATTGAAAGAGAGATTTTCATGTGAACTTATAGGAAGCCAGGGATAGAGACCTTAACAAAAATATAGACCTCAACATACATCTGAGTTCATAGGTACAGTTATCTCTGAGGCTCAGAGAGTTGAAGGAACTTGCCCAGGGTCTCACAGGTAGTCAGTATCAGAGGTAGGATTTGAATCTAAATCTCTCCTAACTCAAGGTTCAATTCTCTTTCTACTACACTAAGCTGCAGCTCCATGAAACCCCAAAATCATTTCACTCACAGATAGAAATAGTTCCAGATAAAGGGTTTTTATTTTTCCTGGACTGAGAATAAAAAAATAGTCCACATTTCTATTAACAGGTTCCTCTCAAGGAGGAGGTAGAGAATACAAGAATTGTTATCCCCATTTTACAGGGGAGGAAACTGAGGCTTAGATTAGAGAGGTTCAGCTACTTGCCCACATAGCTAAGAAGAATCATAAATTTAGAGCTGGAAGGGATCTTAGAAGCTATCTCATATATGTGGAAGCCCGGCTAAGTGACTTCCTGTGATCACACAGTCAGGTAAATATCACAGGTTGAGATTTGAACTCAGGTCTTCTTGGCTCCAAGTCCTGCCCTCTATCCTCTATATCATAATGGGGCAGATCCAGAGCTCAAAACCTAACCTGCTTAATATTAAATCTAGGGTTCAGGGGTTGCTGACTGGCTGCTGTTATCAGCTAAGGCAATGGTATGAAACTTAAATAGAATCAGGGCCACTAAACCATATACAAGGATCCATCCAGACCACATATTGATCTAGAGAACCATATGTTAACTTCATCTGTGTTCTATTGCATTTTCAATTATTTTGTTAAATATTTCCCAGTTATATTTTAATTTGGCTGGGGCTGCACTTTCATGGGCTCACAGGCCACGTGTTTGACATCTCTGAGCTAAGTCATTGCAATGGTCAATTGGTCTAAATCATCATTCCTCTTAAAGCAGGGGTTCTTAGCCTAGGGACCAGGACCCTAGTGGACAGATTTAATGGGGCCTTGAACTTGTGTGGGAAAAGCAATTGCATTTTTATTTCAATATAATTGGTTTCTTTAAATCATATTTTATTTTATGCATTTTAAAATATTATTCTGGAAAGGGATCTATAGACTTCACTTGACTGGCAAAGGGGTTTAGGACACAAAACAGGTTACGAACTCCTGCCCTAGAGTAAAGGTAACAATATCCCATTTGTATGACGCTTTTAAAGTTTACAAAGTTTTTTCCTCACAAAAACCTTCTGAAGTTGTATGAGGTAGTAGGGGGATTTTTATGTGTCTAGAGCAGTAGTTCTTAACCTTTTCCGTGTAATGGAGCCCTTTGACACTCTGGTGAAATCTTTGGCCCTCTTTTCAGAATAATGTTTTTGTTTTGTTTTGTAACAGAAAAAGAACTTTACCATAAAAAACTACTACAGTTACAGGGAAGACCAAGACACAAGCTCAGAAAAGATGACAATCTGAAAACATTTACAAGCAAAGCCTCAAAGAAAAAAATGCAAATTGGACACAAAACCAATAATATATTAGGTCTAGTGAGTGCAATAGAAATTGAAAGAATCCACAAAGTGCCCAAAATGAGAATTCCCAGGAATATCATAGCCAAATTCCAGAGTTCTCGGATCAAGGAAAAAATATTGCAAGCAGCTAGAAAGAAACAATTCAAATATCATGGAGCCACAGTCAAGGTCATACAAAATTTAACAACTTCCACATTAAAAGAGCAACAGGCTTGGAATATGAAATTCCAGAAGGGAAATGCAATTCCCACACAACTGAGAATAACTCACCCAGAAAAAATTGAGTATTATCTATCAGGAGAAAAAAAATGGATATTTAATGAAATAGAGGACTTTCAAGCATTACTGATGAAAAGACCAGAATTAAACAGAAAATTTGACCTTCAAACACAAGACTCAAGAGAAGCATAAAAAGGTAAACATAAAAGAGAAATCACAAGGGACTTAGTATAGTTAAATTGCTTACATTTTTCTATGGGAAGATGATATATATATATATATATATAACTCCTATGAATTTTATCTTTTTTATTTTTTTAAATTAATTTATTTTTTAGTTTTCAACATTAATTTTTGTAAGATTTTGAGTTTTAAATTTTCTCCCCCTTCCTCTTTTCCCACCTCCCCAAGACAGCCTACAATGTAATATAGGCTTGACATATACATTCATATTAAACATATTTTCACATTAGTCATATTGTTGTAAAGAAGAATTAGAAAGAATTAGAGCCAATGCAAGGAACCATGAGAAAGAAGAAACAAAACAAAACAAACAAACAAAAACAAGAGAGCAAATAGTTGGCTTTGATCTGCATTCAGATTCCATAGTTCTTTCTCTGGATGTGGATAGCATTTTCCATCATGAGTCTTTCGGCGGAATTTTATCATTATTAAGGCAAATAGAAGAAGTCTACATAGACAGAGGGCACAGGTAGTAGTCAGTTATACTGGGATGATCTCAAAAAATTATGGAGTGAGAAGGAGGGATGTACTCTTCTTCCTTTTGGAAGAAGAGTGAGGAAGAAGAAGGAAAATTATCTCGCACAAAAGGCACATATGGAAGAACTTTCACAATGGAGGTAAAAATGAGGGAGGGTGGTGGCAGGCAATGTTTGAACCTCACTCTCAGCAGAACTGGTTCAAAGAGAGAAGAATATATACACACTCAGAAGGCTATAGAAATCTATCTTACCCAACAGGGAAGTGGGAGAAGAATGGGATGAGAGAATAGGGTATGTGATAAAAGAGATTAAGGGAGGCAGTGGTCAGAAGCAAAACTGACATTTGAGGAGGGACAGGGCAAAAAGAAAGAGAGAAGGATAAATAGAAGAAAACAGGATGGAGGGAAATACATAATATTCGTAACTGTAAATGTGAATGGGATGAACTTACCCATAAAAAGGAAGTAGATAGCAGAATGGAATAGAAATCAGAATCCAACAATATGTTATTTACAAGAAACATACTTGAAATTGAAAGACACATGCAGAGTTAAAATAAGGTGCTGGGATAAAATCTATTACCCTTCAGCAGAAACGAAAAAGGCTGGGGTAGCAATCAAGATCTCAAACAGAGCAAAATAAAAAAAAAACAGACCTAGTTAAAAGAGATAATCAGGGAAACTGTGTTTTTGCTAAAAGGTACCATACACAGCAAAATAATATAAAAATTTTTGCAGCAAATTTCTCTGACAAAGGCCTCATTTCTCAAAAATACATGGAACTGAGTCAAATTTACAAAAATAAGAGCTAGTTCCCATTTGATAAATAGTCAAAGGATATGAACAGGCAGTTTTCAAAATAGAAATCAAAGCTATCAATAGGTACATGAAAAAAATGCTCTAAATCACTATTGGTTAGAGAAGTACAATTTAAAGCATCTCTGAGGTACCACTTCACACCTATCAGATTAGCTAGTATGACAGAAAAGGAAAATGGCAAATGCTGGAAGAGAAGAAAAAAA
>CM053623.1:347893659-347915947 GCA_028646595.1 Phalanger gymnotis
GGGGAAGGGAGGGAAGAAAATCTGGAACCCAAAATTGTGTAGAACTGTTTGTTGCAATCTAAAAATAAAAAAATTTTAAAAAAACTTGAAAAGGCATACAAATTGATACAGACTGAATAAGAGCACCAGAGCAGAACCATAAGATTATTGTACATAGTAACCCCAATATTATAATGATGATCGATTGTAAAAGGCTTAGCTACTTTGATCAATACAGTGATCTAAGACAATTACAAAGGACTCATTCGGAAAAATGCTATCCACTTCCAGAGGGAGAACTGATGAACTAAAATGCCAATTGAAGTATATATTTTTTTCCACTTTTAAATTTTTCCTTGCTTTTTTGTGATGTGGCTAATATGGAAACATGTTTTGCATGATGTCGCATGTATAACTGATTGCAAATTGCTTGCCTTCTCAATAGGTGGGGGAGGGGCTATAGGGAAGGAAAAAATCAAAAACTCACAATAAAAAAAGAATGTTAAAAACAAATAAAATAAATTGTTCAATCATTCACCAATTTATGGGCATCTTCTTACTTTCCAATTCTTTGCCACCACAAAAAGAGCTGCTATAAATATTTTTGTCAGAATCACATTTTTAAATATATTAAATAAAACCCATTGGATTACAATGGATTTGCAAATCCATTGGTTTCCAAAAGAAACCAATTATATTCAATAGGGTCTATCATACACAGGGAGACTGTGATTATATGCAATCTAGTGTTGGGTCTAATAACTACAGTAATTTTAGAGTAGTGATAGATATAAGTGATATTTTGAGACATTTGCAACGACTGTAATATGATATGAAAATATCTGTGATTTCTGCTGATGACAAAGTCACAGGAATAGCTGATACTACTGTGATTTGTTGCCTACCTTCATAATTGGAGGAAATGATAAATTTCATTTAGAGATTAGTGAAAATAAAGATATATATATATTTTTTTCCCATCCAAATTTATAGATCTCCTGAAATCTATCCATAAATCCCTTAAGATGCAGAATCCCTGTTCTAGGAGGATCAACTTAATGAACTTTCATGGTGGTGAGGGTATGGGGCTTTCCCATTCTGCCCATTAGCACTGTTGGACCTGGTCCAACTTTACTGAGGATGAATGATTAAGTTTCAAAGATTGCAGATGATTGTATTGGCTTGGATTGTTGCAGGATCAGTCAGACCTTTATGCTAGGCCCATAAAAGGCAATTCTCATTATAGACTCAACTCTTTTCTTTCTTCCTTTCTTCCTTCCTTTCTTTTCTTTCTTGATCTTTCTTTTCTTTCTTGATCTTTCTCTTCTTTCTTTCTCACTCTCTCTCTCTTTCTCTCTCTCTCCCTTTGTCTTTCTCTCTCTCTTTGCAGGGGGGGAGGGGTCCTCTTTCAGAGAGCGCAACAGGATTACAGATTTAGAGCAGAAAGATAATTTATGGGACATCAAATAAATCCCCTTCATATGAGGAAACTGAGGCACAAAATGACTTACCCAGGATCACATAGTTAGCAAGTTGCTGAAGTTAGATTTGAACCTAATTTTTTTTTGACTACAAGTCCAAATCTCTATACCACCAGAAAACAAAAGAGATAAGAATGGACCTGAGCTCTGTGGTACTAGGATGGGGAAGGAAGCCTGTACATTCACAGGCTCCCCTACCCTGAAAGCTGATGCCATGATGAGGAGTTTGCTTCTCCAACAACCCCAAATCTGTATACTGTACACAGGAGATCCAAATTGTTAGAGTAGTGCCAGAAAGTTAGAGGTCTATCTAAGTCTTTGGGAGGAAAACTGGGACCCAATGGAAGGAATGTCAGATGAGTTGCTTTTCAGTAACCCAAAGTTAGTTTTCCTTGCAAAGGTGTTGAAACCAAAGGATGTTGCTAGCTGTCAAGGGAACTGGATAGAACCCCAAAGAAAAGAGGCAATAGAATTATATTGGTTATTTTTGAGCAGCTCACGTGTTATTATGTTTTCTGTATTTTCCTATAGAGTACAATAAAAGCTTTTCTACACCTTGTATCATAATATGCATTGTTACTTTTGTTATTTGTACAGGACCTGGGAACTCCTTTACTGATATCTTTTGCGGAGCTAGACCCAAGCTACATTTGAATTATTTTATGAGACTTCTCAGAAGCAAATATGGATGGAGGCAAAACAACATAAAGAGTCATGATTTCTGGGGCTACTCCTAGAACTGGATCTGGTCAGTATTAGCCCAGATCATGGGATGCAGGGCTGTATGATTATGCTAACTTTGCACATGAGAAAACTGAGGTCCGGAAGACTGGATTATCTTACCCAGGTTACCCAGCTAGTGAATATCAGAGCTAGAATTTGAACCCAACTTTCTTGTAAGTGAAAATTTCCTAACAATTAGAATGATCCAGAAAGGAATAGCACTATGGTGAAGTAGTAGGCTTTCCCCCCTTACCAGAGACCTTCCAACAAAGGCGAGAGGATCACTTGTTGGGATGGCTGTGGAGGAGATTCTTTTTCAGTTATGAGATGGACTAGAGAGACAAAGAAGTCCCTTCCAAATGTGAAATTCTGTGGTTTTGCCCCATCGAGTGCAGTAATCTATCTCATTAAGTTGCATCCCATTGATCCTGGGGAGAAGAATGGGAACTTAATGTAGAACACTAAGCACTAAATAGGACTGGAACACAGAAAGCATCATCTATTTACTAAGAGTCCCTAGAATGAATGAAACAGACTCTTTGGGTTTAAGGGAATAAGAAATTACAGTTTACATCTATTTTATATTGCATTTCACGAGTAGCAGGCATGCTTAGGCTTGCTCCAAAAGGAGGTGGGTAAGGTCTTCCTCTGTCTTCTGCCTCTTTGATAAGGGTTGAATTGCCTAGTCAAGGTGATAACCCTCCTGACCCCAGAGTTCTCTTGCCACACTGGTGAGATCTGTCTTTGGCCACTGACTCAGCTTTGCAATCTTGGTTCACTCACCTAAGCTAGACCCCTGGAAGGTTAGACTGAAACAGGGAAGTCAGACAGGAAAACACAGAGAAAAAAAATTGGTTCAGTGAAGAATACACTTGTTTTCCTTGAGAGAGGCCTGAACATCCATTCTAAGACTCCTTTAGTGATCAGGTATATTAAGGAACCAGTGACAGATGGGGACATATACCAACAAGGAGTCAGAGACACAGAACTAGCTAGGCATTGGCCCCAAAATAAGTCCCAGAAAGGTCAAGTGTCCCTTTTCCTATGGTGCCATAAGTGTCAGATATAGGCACATGGAAGAGTAGAGCTACCAGGTTGCCAACCACATGGAAGTCATGCTTTGATTGCTCCCACTGCAAATAGCTTAGGGCACTTAGCAGGGGAGGGAGAAATATTCTGAGAGGCTGAGCTTCTGACATATTGGCAGTGGCTGCTGAGAGAGTGTCAAGTAGTTTCTAGAGCCAGCTAGGAGCTGAGATGACTGGAACAGTGCTAGGAGACAGGAAAGCCCTGGTTATCATGAGAGGGGAGTGGCTCCCAGGACCTGGGACAGCTGGTGAAGAGCTGAAGAATACACAATCCAGAGAGATGAAAGAAGAGGGCTGGTGCAGGACTGACCCTGAGACTGTTCAAATAAGTTGAGTTGGAGCCAGCAAGTATGGCAGCATGTTTAATAACATTATCTTTTCCCCGAGATAAGTGCTCTTCCCCCTGATTTTTTATTAACAGATTCATTATGCTTGGATCATAGGGTTTTGTCTACTTCGTGGGGCGAAGAGTTTTGTCAAGCTGTAGCTTTCCCTTACTAAATTAAATGGGCTCAGATGCAAGTTTCTTATGGTTCTAAATAAACCTATTCAACATTTAAATGTTTTTATTGGCCTGGAGTGCTTGCAGGGGATTGAGGTACCTAAAGCATTAGATATAAGACAAATTTGGATATTGCCAATGTTGATTTGGGGGAAAGGAAGGAGGCAGATGTTTGTTATCAGAGAAATACTCCCAAGATTAGACTTGATTCATGTGAGCCCAGAGCTGAGGTTCTGAGTTATAGTAGAATGTAAGCCCCTCAAGGACAGGGACTAGTTTAATTTATGTCATTGTCTCCCCAGCACCTCTTTCTGTGCTGGGCACACGATGTCTTCTTGATAAATGCTTGCTAAATTAAATTGAATTGGGCCACAGGTTACATACGCATCTTTTGCAATTCCTAATTTGCTCAAGGCACATAATAGCTGGAGTTTATTTTTAACTGACGGTCTCATTTTCCTCTTTAAATACTCTTAAAAACCCCACCTTTCCATCTGGTTTAAATGGAAAGCTTAGGGTTGGCTTCTTTTCTTCCTTCTTGCTCCCTGACTCAGCTGCTTTGAGTAATTCAAATGGATAGGAACCTAAGAAAGGAGAAGGAAGCACACAGAGTAGGCTGGAAGTGAATCCAGTGAGCTTTTTCTCCCTTAGGCTGACTGCTGTTAATTATTTAATCCCTTATCAACTGTGAAATCCTTCAGTGACTATCTGGAGGAAGGCTTGCTGCTTTAGGGTGGTGCTATTCCCCTGGTGTGTGCTCAAAAGAGAGTTTGTATACAGATCCTTGGTTACAGAAAAGAGCCCCATGGTCTGAAGGTCTCTGGAGACCCTTCTCAGCTCCGAGATTCTAAATTGATCTGAAGATCATGTGCTTAGAGCTGAGTGGGACCGTAGAAGTTAGAGTCCAATTCCCTCTATTTACAAACAAAAAAAAACAAAACTGAGATCCTGAATTTGACATGCCTAATAGTAAGTGACATCCAGGACCTGAACCCAAGTACCCTGAGGCCTAATTTGTGCCCTTTCTTCCTACACCCTGCCTCTCAAATCAATCCGAACTTGTTTAGGGCTAGAATAGTACTCACTAACCTAGGTTAGTTCATTTCACCCGTATTAAGAGGCGGAGAACACTTGGAGCCGATGCCTCACACATTGGAGATGCTTAATTGATTGATGTTTGTTGGGTTGAACTGAGTCAAAGGGCCACCAGTGAGTGCAGTGGCATTGTCTACAGTCAACATTCATCTTTTCCCAAAGATTGGTGCTATTCCCACTGTCCTCTTCCTAAAAGGCTCTCTATACTTGGATCACAGAATCTTACCTTATCGAAGGAATACTATTCATCCCCTAGTCTGGCGCTTCTTAAACTGTGGGTGCTGATAGGGGGCAAGAGTGGAAAAAGTTTAAGATGCCCTGCTTTGTTCCATCTTACCTCCTAGTGTAGCAATGACCACCACACTATCTTCAACAGATGGTCATCTAGTGTTAGGATCCTGCCTACTTAAGTATCTTTGGTAATACTCTAATTATTAACTAATCACAGATTAACATCTCATTATCTTCTAGCTCTTTAGAATAGGGGGAAGGGGAGGGATAACGATGCTTTTCTAAGTTTCCACTGGAATATATTCTATTTTATTTTTTCCTATTAACAAAACTCTACTTTCTCTTCTCCTCCCCCACTCTATCTCTCTTCCTTTTTTTTTAAAGGGGTGACAATAATAGAGTGATGGGGGGTTTCTGTAGTTGACAGTGTTCTTGTCTCCTTGGTTCAAAATCTACCCATTTCTTAAAAACAGACAGTACCCCTAGTGACCCACAGATCTGTCCTAGGGCTTGGTAGGTAACAGATGCTGTCTTCTTCTCTTAGTGTGTGCTGAGAAACAGGCCAGAGAAACTAATCAGAAAAAAATGTATTTACACAGACTGTAACATCACTTCAATGTCTAAGAGCAAGCTATCCAACCAGACATCCAAAAGCATTTTAGAGCAATTGTTAGGCAACTCCTCCTGAAATTGGGTCAAAATTTTCCTCTCTGTAACTTCTTCCCATTGATTGTAGTTCTTCTCTTTGAAACAATGTATAATGTCTATCCTGTCTTCCATATAACAGTTCTCAAATATTTGAGGGCAGTTATTAAGTCTCCTCCCCCATGTCTAATTTTTCCTGGACTGAAAAGCTCCAGAGACATTTTCTGGTTTGTCATTGTTCTCCTTAAAGCATGATGCCCAGAAGCATCAAATGGACAGACAGTATACTTCCGATAAAGTTTGATACTAAGCTTAACCAGTCCTGCCATGCCTTTGACAAAGTAATAAAGGCAGCTGAGGGCTAATCAATATCCCACTGTTTTCCTTTCAAAACAATAGGAATGGCCTACCATGCAGAATCTTCGTGAGGGAATTTAAAGGTCTTCTACCAAACCTAGGAGGCACTGAAACTACTCAAGAATGTAATACAGTTAAAAATTGACCTGATATCAGCTCAAGACTCTCGTTGCAGCATGACTGAGGAATTGATGAAGTTCACTGCTTGGCTCCCAGATTGATGCTTCTCTCCAACTCCCCTCTCCTCTGCCCCCTCCCTTTTCTGGCAGATTCAAGTCAAAGTCAATGGCCCAAAGCCCAAAGAGGCAAAACTTTAGACAGATCTAGAGGGAGATAGGAAAAAAAAAAGCATGTCCTTTCAGTTGTTTATAATTCGTTCTTTTGGCTTTATCTTGTTAAATTTAAGAGGTTTATGTAAGAATTTACCCATTGTTTTGTATACTGATATGAGTCTTTTGTGGATGATTATTAAGTTTATAATAAAAAAAATCAAATCTATGTAATGAAAACATAGATTTTTCCTTCTAGTTCAAGCCCTATTCCTGGGTAAAATATAAGGACTTGAGCTGGAAGGAACTTTACAGATCATGTAATTTCCTTATTGTACAGGGGAAGAAACTAAAGCCAGAGAAAGGATATGACTTGTCTAAGGTTATAAACTAGTAATAATGATAAATAATAATTAATTATAATTATAAATTAATAACAATAATAACTGACATTTTAAAAATACCTGGCATTGTAAAGTTTACAAAGTACTTTATATTCATTCTCTCATTTGAACCACACCACAACCCTTTGAGGTGGACAATACAGATACCATTCTCTCCATTCTTACAAATTAAGAAACAGAGCCTGAAAGAGAGCAAATGACTATGCCCATGGTCACAGAGGTAGTGAGTAACAGAGCTGTACTTCAAACCCAAGTTTTCTAACTCCAAGGTCATTGCTCATTCCAGGAGGCCCTGCTGCCAGCCCTGATTCAGGTGACTAGGAATGTCTCCAAATCACTCACCAGGACAGACTGGAGCAAAGTTTAGCCAATCCAGGATTATGCTAGCATAATGACAAGACCCAAAGAGAGGAGCCAAGAAAAACAGGTCTCCCTATGCTTGAGGTGCCAGTTGGTTCCTGTCCCTGTGGGGATGAGAGTCTCTGCAATTCATTACTGAGTGTCAGTGTTATTTGAATGTAGCCCCTCTCTTGCAGCACCCTAGCTTTTCTTTTCCGCCCAGCTGCTCAGTGTTCAAGTTTTGATTGCAGAAAGGAAGTGTGTTACAGGAGGAAGAATAGAGGTCCAAAGGTCAGAGAGATGCTGAGGCAGCATGTGGACTGCAGGTTTGCTTCCTGGAGATGGCCTTTGGGTCCACTCATCCTCATCTGTAATGAACTGTGGTGAAAATTGGTTGGAGATCCCTGCCAGCAACAGGACAGTCAAGGCCAGGAAAATCAACCAACCTTTAGGAATTCTAATTAGTAGAGACTCAGTTCTCTGACCCTTGAAGGAAGAGGCCTCTAATCCAGAATTCTTCGATTTTCACCTGATGACCAGTCCTACTAGATGTATAAGTTGAATATTAATTAGGAACTCTGTTATCTTGTCTACGTTCCTTTGCCCATTTGAAGAAGGAGAGACAATGGAGACAAAGAAAGCTGAATTATGCATTTCCTATAATCCCTGGTCCAAAAGGAGCTTATGTACTCTATAAGGACAACCAGGAACATAGTCAAATAGTCAATAATGTATTTTCCAGTGCTCTTATTGCTATTATGTGTTGTTTATTTGTTTTTTATTGACACTTTGCCAAGAGTAAATGCTATATACGGTATCCAGGGCTATTTGTTCATTCAATCAATCATTCAGTCAACAATCACTCATTCAGCCCTTATTTGTGCCAAGGAACTACTCCATTATGCCAAGGTCCCATGACTGAGGATCACTGTTGTACAGCAAGTTTAGTGAAAAGGTAGGGCTTGCCAAAAGTAAAGGCCCATGGATCCACATCCCTTAAATGAGGGAGAAGGTAGTCAGTGCTATCCCATAGATAGAGGTGGAGCCAAAGAGTAGGTCATCCACTCTCTGAGAACCACAGAGAGCTCTGTATTTCTTCCGGCAGGGTAGATGTGTATAACCCCCAAGGTGAAAGTGTAGGAGCTCCCAAAGACTGATCCTTTCTGTTGAACAAGACACAGATAGTAAGTAGTTATTAATGCTACTGGGTCAATTAAACAAAGGACATTACAAATTGTAAAATTCTCTTCCTCTCATATCACTGTGTCTCACAAAAGCAGTGTTATTTAGGAGAGCTTATTTCTCTTATTGGATTTTGAAGTTTCCATGACTTACTTATTCCCCATGCCCACCTCTCCTCCACACTCATTTTGACAACAACTTCTACCCTGGGCTTTGATACTCACCTACTCCTACTGTTTGTTCCTGTTCCCCTGCCTGAGTGAAATTGAAGTGGATGTGGTCAGAGCCATAGGATGCTTTAGCCCCCTATCTGATGATCCTGAAGATCTCTGGCTCAATAATAGAGGAAAGAAGGCCTGTCTGAGTAGGCGGGAGAAGGCACTGGCGGGTATGACTGAGGCTGTGAGCCAGCAAAAGAGAGCAGCTGCCCAAAAATGTCGGGAACCAGCAGGCTAGAATGCAGTGTCAGAGAACTGAAAAAAAAAACAAGTTGTGACTAGAGACCAGAGCCTGGGAAAAGATCCTGGAGTCAAATTGCAGCCCTTACTTAGGGGATTGAATTTTCCATCCCAGCGATGGGCCATGCCATTCAGACCAAGAGAGGATGAGGGAGCTGTCAGAGGAGATAAACTGTCTACATGCCAATATTTGTATCTTCTACTTGAACCCAACAAATACTTTACGGCAGTCAGAGCTGCCTAACGAATACAAAGTATGCTGAACAACTGCTATGTTTTAGCTGATTTGGAGACTCCATCCTGGGCAGCAGAGAGAAAATTAATCAGCTCCCTGCAGGTGGTGTGAACCTGCCAGGAATAGGCCACCTGTGGTAGAAGGTAGACAGCCCCAATCCTTCACTCATGGTGGCCTGGCATCGTTGGCACTAAATGGAAGCTCTCTGCTTTCTCCCTCTAGCACACTACATTACCTAGAAAGAAAAAGGCAAAGGGAAAGGATGTGATGTAAGGGAGGAGCAGGTATTTGGGGGACAGAGGGGTAGATGGGTGAATGACCACTGAAGATCCGTTTATGCTTTAATGAATATTTAATGAATGCTTTTCTACCAAAGAATTTATTCGATCACTCACCATGCGGATTGCCAGACACCATGAACAAGACCATGGCTCTAACCCTCAAGGGATGCTAAGAAACACAGATATTGAAGAGATTCTTCTGCAACAGCTCCAGTTTTCCTGCTGCAGCAGCTACAGGCTAGATTGAAAAGCAAACAATATTTAACCCAATATCTTTACCTTCCTATAGATCCCATACCAATGCCCTGTTGCCAGACTCTTCCAGGCAACAAAAATGGTCATCAAACCTCAATGTTCCAGCAGCCGGGATTCCCAGACGTCACATGCTTTTTGTCAATAAGGAAATAGGCCACCCTTTTGGAAACTCTGCTGTACCATAATCATAGCTGACATAAAATATTTTACGGGTTTTTTTTCCCCCATTGCTATGGGATAATTGAATTATAGAAGCTTACAGTAAAGATAACAGCTAGCATTTCTATAGCACCTACTATGTGCCAGGCACTGTGCTAAGTGCTTTGCAAATATTATCTCATTTGATCCTCACAACAACACTGAGATATAGGTGCTATTATTATCCTCATTTTACAGGTGAGGAAACTGAGGCAGAGAGAAGTTAGGTGACTTGCCTAAGGTCATACAATTTGTTGGTGTTTGAAGTAAAATTTGAACTCAGATCTTCCTAACCCCAGGCCCAATGCTCTGTTCGCTGCACCACCTAGGTAACCTTTTAGGGGAAGGTACTAGCATCTTGAGGGGGGCAGGAAAGGCTCCCAATTTCCTGTTGTCCTATATCACCTCCTCCTCCTCTGCTACTATTTCTAAAGAATGACAATTGAGAATCATCTAAAGGGCAAAATAGGATGTGGTAGAAATGAGCAGGCAGGAACATATTACAAATAAGGGATTATGAAGGAGAAATCAATCAATTAAGCATTTATTAAGCCCCTGCTATATACAATGCGAGCCAAAGGGATACAAAAACAAAAGCAAAACAGTCTCTGCCCTCAGAGAACTTTTATTCTAATAGAAGAGTCTACCTGCACATACATAGGTATGGGAAAAGACCAAAGCAGATACAAGGTAACCTCAAAGAGGAAGAGACTAGCATCTTGGGGGAGGGCAGGAAAGCCCCCCAATTTCCTGTTTTCCCCCTGAATCACATTCTTGTCCTTGGTCTTCCCCTCATGCTTGAAATGAGCCTCGAAGGAAATTGGGGATTCTAAGAGTTGAAAAATGAAGTAAAGGACATCACTAGAGAAATGTTTTAGCAAAAAGAAATGGGTTGATCACATGGCAAGAGTAAAGAATGAGCAACTGACAGACCATGTCAAGAAAAAGAGAGGAAAGTCCCCAGCACATTGGAGGGACTCCTTGTAGCAAATTTCTGGGAGGACATCTCTGAGAATTGTACACAGGCAAGCATGAGTCAGTTACAGTCTGAATCATGGGAGGGAATATCCCCATTGAGAAGAGCTCAGCTCCATCTGAGCATTTAAGGTTCATTGATTCCTTTATGTACTTTTTTCATTCAGTCCTCCCAACCACCCTGTGAAATAGAAGCTACCATCATCATTCTTCTTTTATAAATGACAGAGGCTCAGTGACTTGCCTGCTAGGGCTTCTGGGTCGTATAGTGGGCTGGACTTGGATTCCAAAAAACCCGAGTTCAAATCCTACCTTAGACATTTACTATTGGTGTGACCCTGGGTAAATGAAAATCTCTTTCATTCTCAGTTTCCTTTTCTGTAAAATGGTTATAGTAGGGTTGTTATGAAGATTAAATGAGATATTATATATATTTTACAAAAATATAAAGGACTCTATAAATGCAGCTATTGTGTTTTAAGCATTTGTTATTATCACCCAGGGTTACAGACTAAGGACCTGAAGCAGGAATTGATCTCAACTATAAATCCAGAACTTATTCACTATGCCATGGTGGTTACCAAGCTTAATGGTCAATGCTTCGTATCTAGTCACCAACCCAGTAGGATATGAAGTATCACCAAAAAGAAGGAAGTTATTGGGTAAGGCCAACACCAAATAAGTTAGTGAGCATAGAACATGGCAGCTTAGACTCTGAAATGAATGAGCTAATAGCTATTCCTCCTGCACCCAAAACAAATTTCTGCTGTAGTTATATTGGCTTCACAATGTATTTGAGATCACAAGGCCAGCCATGGCCCACATCCAAAAGCTCTCATCCATCCAAGTTCAAGGTCCAAGGAGAAAAAAAATGCCACTTTTTCTCAGAGGATGAAGAAAGAGAGCTACCACAAGATAAAATAATGTCTGTTTGGCAGTCTGCATATGTACATTGATTTCATCACGGAAGGGAGAAGATCCACAACAAAAGGGCATCCTGAATCAGATTCTCCTAATTGCTAAGAGTCTTCCTGATGGGAACTGAAAAATTTACCAAACATTCCTTTAAGATCACTGTTCTGAAAAACTAAGTGGTCCCCTAGTGACCTAGAATAGTTAATGCAGCTTCCAAATTTTTTAACAAAGAAAGGGTCAGATTGTCTATATTTGTCATCTCAAGCTTCTAAGCTTTAGAAATTTTCCAGTATCGGGTTAGAGTCCTCCTGTTAGGAGGCTAGGATGACTTGCAGGCAAGCTTGGATGACCTCAGTAGTAGTATGGTCAGTGGCACAAAAGGCATCCCCATTTCCTCCCCAAACATTTCTGCAAGGAATTGAAAGTGGTGACTGTTAAGTTTCCAGTGGGAGGATCTAGTTTCTATTCCCAGCTCTGTGATTTAATAGTTGTGTAACCTTGGACAATTCACTTCTTCTCTGTGAGTTTTAATTTCTGAATCTGGGACTTTAAACTTTTATTTTATTTTTTAATAATATTCTATTTTTTCCCCAATTACATGTCAAGACAATTTTTAGCATTCATTTTTATAAGATTTTGAGTTCCAAATTTTTCTCCCTTATTGTTTTCCCTCCCCTCTTCTGAAAATGGTAGACAATTTGATATAGGTTATACATATGCTATCATATAAAACATATTTCCATATTAGTCAGAGTTGTGAAAGAAGAAACAGATCAAAAGGAAAAAACCATGAAAAAGAACAAAATAAGTGAAAAATATATACTTCCATCTGCATTCAGAGTCCAGCAATTCTTTATCTGAATGCAGATGGCATTTTCCTTTGTTAGTCCTTTGTACTTGTCTTGGATCATTGTGCTGCTGAGAGGAACTGAGTCATTCGTAGCTGATCATCACACAGTGTTGCCCGATACTCTGTACAGTGTTTTCCTTGTTCTGCTCATTTCACTTTGCATCAGTTTGTTCAAGTCTTTCCAGGTTTTTTCTGAAATCTGCTTGTTCATCATTTCTTATTGCCCAGTAGAATTTTGTTACATTCACCTACCACAGCTTATTCAGCCATTGGCCAATTGATGGTTATCCCTTCAATTTCCAATATTTTGCCACCACAAAAAGGGTTGATATAAATATTACAAAAAAAGGAAAATGATAAATGTTGGAGAAGATGTGGGAAAATGCATTGTTGGTGGAGTTGTGAAGTGATCCAACCATTACAGAGAGCAATTTGGAACTATGCCCGAAGGGCAACTAAACTGTGCAAACTTTTTGATCCAGTAATACCATTACTATGTCTGCATCCCAAAGAGATCATAAAAAAGGGGGAAAGATCCACATGTGCAAAAATGTTTATAAACTTTTAAAAGAATATTTTGATAAAAAAATATTTTGATAAATATTTTGATAAAAAAAATCAAAAAATATTTTGATAAATACCAGTCTGAATTTAAATTTTACTGCATAAACAATTGGGAATCACTAAAATTTTTTGAGCCAAAGTGTAGTAGAGTAGGGTGACATGGACAGATTATGCATTAAAGAAATTAAATTATCAGCTGTGTGAAGGATGGATTTGAAAGAGGAGAGACTGGAGGCACAAAAACATGGTTAGGAGGTTATTACAATGGTCCTAGAGAGAGGTGATGAGGGACTGAATTCGATATGATGGTGGCCTTTTGAGTGTCCACAAGATGTAAATGGCGCTGTGGACATAGAACCAATGGGAGTTGGCAACTGGTAGAGATAAGGATAGAGAGCTGAATGAAAGGGAAGAATCAGAGAGCTTCTCTGCTTCTCCAGTATTCTAGGGGAGACCTCAAAGACTTAGCAGAAGAGCAAAAAAAAAATCATAGACTTACAGCTAGAAGGAATCTTAAAGGGCATCATCTCTAACTCCCTCATTTTCCAGAAAAAATAAACTGAGGCCCAGAGAAATGAATTGCCTAAAGTTGCACCAGTAACAGTGTTTTAAAGTTTGCTTACATATATTATCTCATTTAAGCCTCAAAAACACTTTTCAAGGAAAGAAAAGGAAAGTGAGTCTCAGATTAAGTAACTTCCTTAGTGTCACTCAGCTAGCAGGTATCAGGCAGGATTTGAACCCATGACTCCAAGTATAGCACACTATCCATTATGCCATTCTGTATCTATAATATTCCCTACTTCTAACCATAGGATATGGTTAGGACCTCTACATTTCTGCCTCTTAATACAGTGTTATTTCTACTTTATCATAACAAAAGTCTCAAATGCACTGTCTTGACTTCCACTAGGTGACCTTGGGCAAATCCATTCTCCTCTACAAGCCTCTGTTTCCTCACCTGTAAAATGAGGGGGTTGGATTAGCTCTCTAAGGTCCCTTTCTGCTCTAAGCCGATGACTACGAATCTGACTCTTCCTGTTCTTGCTTTGACCCACCCAAGCATCTTGTTTGTTCAGCTAACTCAGCATGCTTAAGATCATTCCAACAACGTAGTATTATCATGTGGTTTTGGTTGTAAAAGTCACTATGTAAAAATAGCATCTTCTTCCTCAGCATGTCTGCTCCCTGTGTGCCTTTGATGAAAATCAGACTTTAGCACAGACCGAGCCAATATAGCTATCGAGGAGGAGGAGACAAGACTCTCGTCTGCTTCAAGCTTCGTCAGCCAAATTCACTAACGATGATACTGACAGTATGAAGGACAATGCTGCGAAAGGGACCAGCAATATGGAATAATTCGGCTCTGATCTACCACATGTCAACAGTGGTTTCCTTGAGCAAGCCCTGTGGAGAATTTAGCCAACTGAGGGTCACAGCAGCAATGAAACAAAACTTAACAGCCAGGCGAACCAAACTGGGGGAAAGAAAAAAAATAATCAGAAACACTCACGAAGTCTTCTACCCATTTAAAAACAAACAAAGAGAGATTAACACACGTAAACTGAGCCATCTGGCAACATAGTAGGTTGCTTCTTTGTCACGGATGGGGTTTCATTCATTCTAACTCTGCCTGAATTCTATTACCATGTCCTATGATTGGAAGTGGGAGAGTTATAGATACAGACAATGAGAGAGTAGATAGTGTATTGTACTTGGCATCATGGGTTCAAATCCTGCTAGCTGGATGACGCTAAAGAAGTCATTTAGTCTGAGAATCAGTTTTCTCTTCCTTCCTTGAAGGTTGGTTGTAAGGATCAAATGAGACAATAGATGTAAACAAACTTTAAACTACTGTCAGTTATATACTTTAGTGATATGAAAAGAAAACATGACATTGAAAATATTGAAGATACTAAAACAAAGGTTTTAAGCATTATATAATTTCCCTGGGGTGGGATGGGGGTGGGGCTTTTCAGGTTTTGTTACTTAGTATTTTTTTGTCCCAGACCAGTTATCTTGTCTACGTAGAGAACTCCTAGTATGCAAATTCCTTCATCTAACATAAAGTCGATGTGACAACAATGTTGCTAGCAGCTGCTGAGGAGGTGTAAGGCCAATAACACCAGCACACAGGAGGGCTGCTAGCACAAGTCCTTCCATCTGCTTTTCTAAGGAAAGCAGCTTTAAGGGCTTTATAATCTTACTCTAATCAAACATACATTTATCATTCACTTATTTCAGGGGGAAAAGCCAGCATCCTGACCTTCAGAGCAAATACAAACAGAAATTACAAACGCAGAAAAAATAGAAACAGAGCAAATAATACAAACCAGTAGACAGGCTTCTAGCTGTCTTTCCAACATCTGGTTTTCAAAGCTGGGGGGCTCCTCGATGGCTACCTAGAATCTCCACACCAACACTCTTCCAATGAGTGAGCTGCCAAAGGCAAAATGGTAACCTCTGAGTTTGTATACACTTCTTCAGGGTCAAAAGGCATCACAATCATGGGACTCAAACCCAGGTGACTTAGGCCTTCCCTTGACATAAGCAGGTCATCAAAGACTCTTGATTCAATCAAAGATTCCTTAGTGCTGAGAGGCACTCCAAAACAAAGACAACAAAAAGTCCACCTTGCTTGCTATTCATTTGAAAAGCAAAACTCATTAAAGGTACTTGATTACCTCAGCATTCCAAAGGAGAAAACAGTGAAAATGTCCTACTCTAATTACCATAATAGTTCACAATTGATAGTTTTAGAGTTACCTGGAGTTAAGGAGAAGCTGGAGAAGAATGTGAAGGCTGGCTTAAAAAAAAAGGACGCTCTGGAAGGAGCCATCCAATTAAAAGGAAAGGTCACAGGGGTGAAGGGGACTGAGTGAGAATTCTCTACCATTTAAGAATGGTAGAGAAAGTCTGGGTTGTAGCCTAGAGGTGAGGGTTGGTGGGAATGAGACATGGCCCACATCCGACTACTAAAAGTTTCAATTTCATTGGCATGAGAACATTGTTGGCCTGACTTAAAGAATCATAGCTTTAGGGTTGAAAGGGATCTTAGAAGTCATTGAACCCAACTCTCTCATTTTACAGATGAGGAAACTGAGGCCCAGAGAAGTTAGGTTACTTGCCCAGGGTCACACAGCTAGCAAGCATCTGAGGTAGGATTTTAACCTTTAATCAAGGATCATACTCACAGTTTTGGAGAGAAGGGAGAAGGTAGCATACTTCTGACTGCCAAAAATCTCAACCAGCAAGCTGCTTCATCAAGAAAGGAAAAGGAGTTCTAATGTGATCAAAGAATCCTCTCAATTCAATTCGATAAGCATTTATTGAGTTACTACTAGGTGGCAGGCACTGTACTAAGCACCAGGGAGACAAGGAAGAAAATAAAACAAAGTCCTGACAAAAGAACTTGCATTGTGCTGGGGGAAAATGACATCATACACAGGTAAAATAGACACAAAATATATGTGATAGAAATCTAAAGTGATTTCGAATGAGAGAGGGCCTGCTAACAGCTGGGGGATTTTGAGGGTGTATGCAAGTCTTTTGTTTCTTGCTTATTTGCAGGAGGTTGCACTTGAGGTAAACTTTTTGAGAACCAGAGGTTTCAAGAGGGAAGGGTAGAGGGGAGTAGTCACAGCAGATGCAAAAGAATGACTACTGGAGGTGCAATGTAGTGCACTGGGCACGCTGAGAAGGCTGGTTTGGCTGGAATATAGAGCCCATAAAGAAGAGTGATTAATCAGCTTGAACAGATAAGCTTGTACCATATTGTGAAGGGCTTTAAATATTAAACAGGATTTTGTATTTGCTTCTAGAGGCAAGAAGGAGCTAGGAAGGGTCTTGAGCAAAGGACTGATATGGTCAGACCTTTGACCTCCTGCACCTAAAATCAAGGTTCCCTCAAAGGACAAAGTTTTCTTTTTGGAAACCTCTTCGAAGGTCATTTAGGGTGTTCATCTCTAGCTAGTTGTGAGAAGCAACAAGATTCCTAGCTTGCTAGAGTGACCAGTGTTTTCAGGAGTCTCATTTTCCCTTTCTGATGTTATCAGATCCTCTGTCTGGCTATTGCTGGCCATCTGCAAGAATATCCATGTGTATTCTGTATCAGCAATTTGATCAGCCTCTTCAACTCCTGATCTTCAAAAAAAAAATTCTAGAAACAAGGTATTGAATCACGTATTTAGGTTGAAAGGAACCTCAGAGGTCCCTCACTTTAGAAGACCGAGGCCCAGATAAGTTAAATGGCTCACCCAAAGTCACACAAATAGCGAAAGCTAAAAGTCAGAATCTGAACCTAGATCTTCTGATCTTGAATCTTGTACCCTTTTTTTCTGTACCACAAAGAAGCCTCTTCTGTGTTCTGAATAGATCTCAGTTCGATATCTAAGATCTCTTTCTTCTAGCTCTCTCTTTTCTTACAAAATAAATTCCAATTCCTAGATAGTAATTATGGAAGAATTCATGGAGAAGGTGGTATTTGGGTTTGACCTTGAAGGATGAGTAGAATTTCAGTAAGTGCATATGTTGGTGACAAGAATACATTCTGGGCAGAGAAAACTGTGAGCAGTCAGGGAGAAAGGAAAGTGTATGGGAGTATATAGGGAATAGAAAGCTGTCTAGTGTGGTTGAAGCTTTTTTTGGTACGGTAGGAGAGTAGGGGAAGATAAAGCTGGAAAAATATATTGGGTCCAAGTAATGGCGGAGTGTCTTAAATGTTAGACTAAGAAATTTGGAATAGATTGGGGAGCTACAGGTTTTTGATTGGGGAAATGATCTAGGAAAGGAAATATGCTAGGAATATTAATCTAATAACTATGCAGGATGTATTGGAATGGAGGAAGTACAAGGAGAAGGTTCTTGCAATAATAGTTATTGTAAAAAATCAATGTCTGACTCATAAAACTTAGTTTTACCCAACAACCTCCAATTCTCCCTAGGTTATAGCTTTTCCTTCTTCTCTCTCTCCCATCCTTTTCCCTCTTTCCTTCCTTCCACCCCCTCCCCCTTCCTTGCTTCATACATTTTTAAGTGCTTACTATATTCAAGGCACTGTATTGGGTGCTGAGGATACAAAGATGAAATATTTTATTAGGAGATTTGAGGGATGGGAAAAGCTCCTAGAAATCAACTGATTAAGAAGTGATAGTTGACAGAAAGAGGGAAAAAAAGGAATAAGCATTTATATGGCACCTACTATATGCTGAGCACTATGCTATCACTTTTTTGCAAATATTATCTCATATGATGATATGATCTCATTTGAAAGGAAAGAAAAAGCATCACTAAATATGGTACTAGAAAAGTACAGCAGTTAGGAGAAATCAGCAAAAGGGCAAAATTGATCCTTAACACTTAGTGAGGCAGTGTGGTATCTGAAGTCATAAAGACCTGGGTTCAAATTTCCCCTCTGATATTTACTCTGTGGCCATAGACAAAGCACTTAAAGCTTCTGGCCTTCAGTTTCCTTAGCTATAAAATTGGGGTAATAATGGATCTGGTACCTACTTAGTCTTTATGAAACACAATTGAAATAATATAAGAAAAACAATTTGCAAACTTTAGGGTGTTTTATAGGCACCAGTTCACTTTCATAGACCCTAAGGGCATCGATGTGTTTCAGCCCAATATAATGGTTGCTGTTCTTATTAAAGACCATAAGTCATCAAGAAAAGATCAAATGACATTATTTAACAAGACAGAGAAGTGCACAATACATTTCAGAAATGTTTCTTTCAAAATGGTAAAAATTTAAAAATTTCAGCTCATAGATTAACTACATTTGGGATGTGCAAAAACTGCATTTCTTGACAATACCAAATAAATGAGGTGTGGCCATGTGTATATTCACATTGCATTAGAAGGGAAGGAAGAGGTGACAGGTGCAAGTACCTAAGCAAAAATCTAGGTGGGGAAGCCTAAATTTTGCCTTAAGGGAAGACGGCAAGAGGGTGTACTGAGGAGTGAGATAGTATAAATCAGGGCTTCTTAAACTTTTTCCACTCATGACCCCTTCAGCACTTCTTAAACTGTGGGTCAAGACCCCACACCATAGCCAGGCTAGGGCTGATTACCAGAGGGTATCCAGAGGGCCAAAAAGCACTAGTAATTCAAGGATTAAAGACAAGAGGAAAATCAGTGGTGACCAGGGACAAATGGCATAGTGGATAGGACAATGGACCTGTATTCTGCCTTAGATACTTACTAGCTAAGGCCTTGACGAGATTCATTTAACCAGCCTTCAGTTTTCTTATCTATAAAATAAGGGGATTACATTTGATGGCTTCTAAGGTTTTTTCCAGATATAAAAATCTATGATTCTATTGTATTCAAATTGGGGTTCAGTTGGGATTCAAATGTGTCATTTATGTACCAAGTCAAAAAGTTAGGATTGTTAGGCTCAAAGGGAACAGAAAAAGAGATTCTATTCAAATTAGGCTCCATAAAGCAATTTTGCAACTTTGTGTTTTATTTTTGTCAGCAAGATTCTTTCAGTCTATAATGCATTTATTTCCCATTTCCCCATTGCCAAACACTATCAATTACTCCCCCCTCCCACCACTTTTATTCAGCAGATACTAGACTGGCACCATCAATAATCTTGTTTGGCAATTTGAAGCTTCAGCTTTCTCTCTCTGTAAAGCATCTCTTTTTATCTGGTTTTCAAGGGGCACACTCGGCCTCTTAATCTTCCATCTGTTGGAGACCATCTTGCTGTCCATCTTGACTGTTGTTTCCTGGATACAGCATAATTATTGTCATCACAATTCTCACCACTGAAAACATTTATTGAGGGCCAACTTACTAGGAACAGTCACTGTAGTGTCTGCCCAGTGAATTTAAACATTTGTTTACTCCTGATTGTGGCAAGGTTGGCACTTCTTGTCCTTTATCCCAGCTCATCAATTCCATCATTCCGAAGGCCTGGATTTGGAACAGAATTTCACAGCATGGACTAAAACCCACATCCTGGGCTTTAATCCAAAAGCCAGAGAATCAGGCTCATGATTGAATAAGTACAACACCTTCGATTCAATTCTACAAACATTTATTGAGCATATACCATAGGTGAGACACTGTACTCATCCCTGAGGGAGACATGAAGATGAGTAAGACCTGGTTTCTATCCACAGGATGCTTACAGTACATCAGAGATTGAAAGACTACACACACAAGTAACAATACAAAGCAGAGTGTGATTAATGCCTAGTGAAGGTATGACCAAGTGCTCTGAAAATTCCAAGAGGGAGAGAGATCATTTCTAACGTAAAAGATCTTGGTTTGTTCTCCTAAATCTTCTAAAATTTTTCTTGTAAGCACTGCATAAATGCTAGCTATTATCATCATTGTCCATGTTATCCATATCTTGAGAGGTAAGGTGATACAGTGAAAACAATAGTGGGATTAGAATCAGAAGGACCTGGAATAATATCCATCCCCACGTACTAACTATATGACTGTGGATCATTCACTTAATCTTTCTGTGCCTTGGTTTCCTCATCTGTAAAGTAGGCATAATAAATAATAATAAATCTTACCTCATGAAGTTGTTGGGAGGATCAAAACTGTGTGGTGGCATTTGTTTGTGGGAGCAAAATAGAATAGTGAAAAGAATGCTGGATTTAGAAGCTGGGGAAATGCTGAATTTAGAAGCTCTACTATTTAATAGGCAAGTTACTCAACCACTGTGGGCCTCAATTTCCTCACCTATGAAATGACTTCTCAGGTACCTTTCGGCTCTAAATCTATGATCCTGACAAGCCAGCCTTCCTAGTGGCTGCCATAGCTTGATAGCTGGAAGGACTCTTGGAAGTCTTTTGGTCCCAATCTCATTTTTTCTGATGAGGAAACTGAGGAACTTTCCTTTAAGTTTGAACTAAAGTCCTCAAATCTTCAGGATTCATTAACATGTGATTATCGTTGAGGTTATCAAATCTTCTTCCAAGAGCAAGCTTCAACAGGAAATGGGAAGTAGAGCACAAGGGACCCACCACCTGGGAACGGGTGAGGTCAGCCCACGGAAGAGGGAAAAGGGGGCTGAAAAGTCTAAGTTGGGAGGACCCAAGACTTTGTCTCCTTCAAAGCTCTGACTACCTCCAGCCCTGTATGCAAAGATGTGGAGAATGTGATTTCAAAGCTGGTGCTGTCCTTGAGTGCCTTGGTGCCTACTGGTTTCTACTTTCTAGCTCTCTCTTTAAGAGTGGTCTCCTAGGTCCCATCAACTACTTCCTGCAGCACAGAGCTCAGGTAGACACACTCATTATGCCTCACCAGAGACCAGTCGTCTGCCATTACTTTGAGTTCCCCAGCCTCCCTTCCCTCTTTTCAGTGCATTTCAGATACTTCTTTCTTCACTTCCCCTTATACCAGGATATCAGGTTCCACAGATGATCTCAGACCTTCCAAACAAGAGATGTTCTGCACCAAAAGTGAAGTTATTTTCAAACTCTTTTTCATCTCAGCTTTTCTATGAACCACTGAGGCATCAAAGCCCAGCACTCTTCAGCCTTCTATAAATCAGACACACTGCACAAATGGGAGCCAGTACTATTGCTTTTGAAAAACAAGGGGTCGGCAATACCACTACCCTGCAGGAAGTGAAATAATGGAAAGACCTTACTCCAGATCCACCTTCCTTCTGGGCCTGCCAGAGATGACAGCTTTTCTTTGCTCAATCTGCAGGCTCAAAGGATTTTGAACTATTTTCGTATCTACTATGTCACAAAATCACAGGATTTAGAGGGGGAAATGGGACTTCCCCGAGATCATGCAGCTAGTATTTAGCCAAGTCAGATAGTGCTGTAATCAGGGTGGGGTGATTTTGAGCCTGGGTGTCAAAATTTAGAGGGTGCTGACAGCATCCACATTTCCTCAGCCGCTAGAGAAGCCCGAGCTTAACGTAGTTAGCAAGAGTGATTAGCTAAAATAAGAAAGTATTGGAGGCCAAGATGGGCTCTTCAACTTAGCTCCTCCTTGATCTCTATTCTCTCCCCACACCCCTTCCACCAAATGGTGACCTCCCCAATAGCAGCTCCACTACTGGTTTCCTGGGTCTCTACCTCCATGGGGTCTTATCTTCCTAGGTTTGAGGTCCCTCTCTCCCAACCCTCAACTGAATTTACTTTAAAGTTTATTTTGAGGTGATTTTTTTGTATTTGGTGATGCCTACTCTATGTGCCAGAACTATTAGTGAAAACTCTGTGGTCCCCTGATACCAACTCCAGTACTTCCTACAGACACCTTAGGTTTTTTTTTTTTT
>CM053623.1:347916447-347955804 GCA_028646595.1 Phalanger gymnotis
CGCAGCTTTTCCCACTAACCTTCTCTGATGTCTTTGCTCTTTGTGGGTTGAGAGGTCTGGTGGATGCCACAGCTCAGTAATTCAGCATGTTAGGGCACTCTCCGCTCATCTCCTGGTCTGGTAGGTCCGCGTCTGGTCTGTTTGCACTGTGCGCGCTGGGCTCAGCTCCGCTCCCCTCAGCTGGGGGCTGTGAGCTCCGTGCAGGACAGACCTTACCCAGAGACTATCCAGGGTGTCCTGAGCTGGAGCCCTGCTTCCCTCTGCCACTTTGTGGGTTCTGCAGCTCTAGAATTGGTTCAGAGCCTTTTTTTATGGGTTTTTGGAGGGACTTGGTGGGGAGCTCACGCCAGTCACTGCTTCCCAGCCGCCATCTTGGCCTACCTTAGGTTTTTTTTTAAAGGGCTTTGGGGATGGTGGTGGGGAACTCTAGAATGATCTACTAAGTCAGTTCTTGGCTAAGAAAGGACATATGGGAAAACGGTTTAAGAGAGAGTGAAAAGTAGCTCAAAGAGGGGAAGGAGATGAGACAGTAATAAAGAAGAAAAAGCACCATATTTGAAGTCAGAGCTTGAGTACAAGTCTCAGGTGCACAATTTACCACCTACCCTTTTGGCCCAAATCAGTTCTGTGCTCTGGGCCTCAGTCTGCTCATCTGTAAAATGAAGGGGTTGGCCTGGATGACCTCCAAGTTTTGTCTCAGCTCTAAATCACTGATTTTATGATGTAGTAGTGGTTAAAACAGTAAAACATCCTGTGAACTTGAAGACCAAGAAATAAGAAGTTGAACCTATTCAGGATGGAGTGGATTTTTCTTTCAATCTTTGTTCAGACCAAACCAAGAACAACAGTATGCTATGTAAAGAGAACTAGAAAAGAGGTCTGAATTGGTGATCTCCACTAACTAGCTTTGGGACCCTGGACAAATTATTTTACTTTTCTGAGGCTCAGTTTCTTTATCTACAAAACTAATCAGTCAACAAGCCATTTATTAAATGCCTATTACATGCCAGTCACTGAGTCAACTACAGGGAATACAAAGACAAAAGTAAAAGAACCCAAACCCTCAAGGAGCTTACATTTCGATGAGGAAGAGAACATGTACCAATATGTGTAGAACATGCAAAAATTAATGTTTTACTCTTGGGAGGGCAGGTACTAGCAGTTAAAGAAATCAGGAAAGGTTTCATGTAGAAGATGACACGAGCTAAGTCTTGAAGAAATCCAGGGAGTCTAAGAGGAAAAGGGGAAAAGGACATGCATCACATGTCAGTGCAAAGTCAGAGATGGGGGACAGAATGGCTTGTGTGTGCAAAAGCAAGTAGGTCATTATGGCTGGGCTGCAGTACTTGATGGGAATGAGTAATCGATAAGAAGACTGAATATGGCGAAAGAATCCTGGTTGTGAAGAACTTTATGAGAAAAATGTCGAGAAGTTAAAAATGACCAGACTTGGCAATAGATTAGACATGTGGGGTAAGTACAGGTAAGGAGTTGAGAATGTCAATAGAGTTGCAAATCTGGATGACTAGAAGGAGAGTTGTGGCCGTGACAGAAACAGCAAAGTTTTGAAGGGGGGTAGATTTGGGATGAAAGATAATGAAATATTATTAGACATGTTGAGTTTGAAATGCTTATGAAAAACCTGTTTGAAATATCCAATAGGCAGTTGGTAATAAAGGACTAGAGCTCAGAAGTTGGGTTGAATTTATAGATGTGGGAGTCATTTGCAGAGATATGATGAATAAACTTATGAGAACTGCTGAGGTCCCCAAGTATGAGTATAGGAAAAAAAAAAGAGGACCCGGGATAGAGAATAATTGATCCATAACTAGAGATTTTGGTATCCAGGGCAAGCAGCATGAAATCAACTTGGCAGTTTGTTAGAAAACAAAACAAAACAATTATTACTTAAGTGGGAGGGGAGGAATCAGCTATTCTTACAGATTCTGTTCTACTGAAAGAACACATGCGCTAAATTTCTGTGCCTTCTGTAGCCCACAGCAAAGCCCTAATAGCTCCACCTTGGTTACAGCTCTGACCACAGAACTCTCTTGAAACATTTGTGAAGCTGTCCAGGACTCCTCCTACCAGGTCTCTATTTCCTGTTTTTCCCTCACCCAGTTCTCCCCTAATGTGTTTCTAGCATCTGAGTATTTCACCCATCTGTCCCATGGGGGTTCCCACTTGGCTCCTCTACATTTGAGCTTCTTGCAATATTGTGCTGCTGAGGCACAGACTGTTCCTTCACCACTGAAAAAGGTCAAGCATTTATTAATCCATGTATCAACATGACAACAAAGGCGTCCTTGTAAAAATGGAATGTTCAACTTGGATAGAACACAGATGAGCGAGGCCCTCCCAAATCTGGCAAATTCTCTCCAATTTCCTATCCTTTAAATAGAGTATGTTAATGTCACCATTTCTTTCGGAGAATGTGGAGACCTGCTTTAAAGTACTAATCAACCCTTGAAGGAGCAAGTCTCTTCTGTCATCAAAACACCAAGCGTGGTTTCTTTTTAAGCTTGAACTCTCGATTGGTAATTCACACAAACAAACTCTAATATCCTGGGCAGAAGGCCATGGACTCTTGTGCGTGGCATATCCAGTGCTGTCCTGCTGGGGGAATGACGTCCCTTCTCAGTCCTGCCCCAATTTGATCTAAACAGGAGGCAAACCTTTCTATTGGGCAGTGACCTAGAGGAACTACAGCTCTGACTGGTTGTCTGGCAAGTGTAGTCATTCAGGGCTCCAGGCAACAGTCAATGTGGTGAGCAGCTCCCTGCAGTGTGGCCTCCCTGTAACCAGGTCCTAAAGGGAAAGCTCTCTTCCATTATTACTTGCTCTTTCGTTTCAAACTATGCCCTTAAGTGGCTCTCTATCCCTGCATTTTGTAACACCAAAGGACAGTTTATTTTTGTCATCTCAGAGTGCAGGGAAGTCTGCTGCAGTAAGGCACTGCCAGGGTTTAAAGCAATTTTCAAAAATCCTTTTTGTCCCTTTTAAAAAATGTAGTTAGTTCTGTCATTTAAAGCAAGACCTATCCTTGCAGTAGAAAGAATGCTGGATTTGAAAGATTAAGACAGGTCAAAATCTCTATTCTGTCACTTACCTTTGTGAGCTTGGGAAAGCTTTTCTCAGACTCAGTTTCTTCATCTGAAAAATTAGAGGACTGGACCAGATGACATCTAAGGTCCTTTCCAGTCTCTTTTCATATACCATGTGTTGAAGCGAGACTACCCCTCCTAACCCCATAACCCACCATTTTCTAGCAATAACGAGTGGTATCAAAAGGGTGCAAGCATTTATGAAGTGGCTACCATGTCCTTTGGCATTAAACATCCTTCACAATATAGCTTGAACCTTCCAGACTGATTTCTTGTAATTACTCAATATACATCCTACTTTCCATTAAAAAGCACTTGCTTTTTCCCATAAATAACATTATCTCCTTCCTCCAACCCTTTGAATAGGCTGTTTCTCATACCTGGAATGCCCTCCCTCCTCACTTTTGTCTCTAAAAATCCCAGGCTTCTCAAGCGCTCACTAAAGGCTCAGCTCATCTACTAACTCCTGCAACGGAAATTTCCTGATTCTCCCAGTTCTAAGTCCCCATCGGTATTCCTTTGGATTTCTTTTGTATTTACATATCTAGGTACATATTCCTTCTCCCAGTCCCTTCCCCAATAGAATACAAAAACTCTTTGCATGAAAGGCCTTTTATTTTTCATGTTTCATTTTATTTTATCCTCAGTGCCTAGCCCTGTGCCCGGCACATAGTAGGCTCCTAATTTTTTTTTTTTAAAGAATTCAAATTTATTCAGATTGGGGACAAGGGTAAGGTCACACACAGGATAAGTGGGTGTCTCGGAGGTCTGGGCTATCTAAGCCCCAGCTTCTTTTTCTCCTTTTGCTTCTTCCGCACAACATCCAGGTTGCGGTCCTTCCACATGCTCTTGCGGAGCTTGATAGGACGCGAACCCACGTACTTGCCGTTCATTTCCCTCATGGCCCGCACGTAGTCACCCGGGTCCTTGAAACTGACAAAGCCGTAGCCCTTGGTCTTGCCCGTGCGCTTGTCGCGGATAACCTTGGCCTTGAGGAAGGAGGGGAATCTGCCGAACGCCCGGGCCAGGATGTCGTCATTCACTTCGTTGCCCAGGTCCCCGCAGAAGATCCGGAAGTCGTCCGCATCCCACTCCAGGAGGCTGGGGTCTTCCCAGCTGCTGCCGGCCGCGGTTCGGATGCAGCGCTTTAGCTTCTCCGGCTTCCCTTTCTTCTTGTCCTCGCCCAGGGGCTCTGGCACCTCCAGGGTCATGAGTCTCGGGGGCGGCTGAGGCCGGGGCCGCGGCCTGGGCCGGAGGGATAGGAGCTCGGGGATTCGCAGGGGTGGGAGCAGGCCCCTGACGACTTCCAGGGGTAGAGGCAGGGGCTCGGGCAAGGGCATGGCCAAGGGCAGGGAGAGGCTGGGCCCAATGACTGCAGCGGCTCCCGGGCCCCCCACCGCCACACCGGCGTCTTCCAGGCCGGAAGCTGAAGCCGCTGCCACAGCAGCCGCCTCCTCCTTCTCCTTCGGCCCCAGGCCCAGGTCTAGCTCCAGGGGGGCCGCAGGCTCTTCTGGGAGAGGCCTCAGGGTCGCCATTGTGCCAAGTGGGGGTCCTGCGGCCCGGGCCATGAGTGACATCATGGGGGGTCCGACGGGACCTGGCAGGGGAGGCCCAACCAGGGCCTGATGTGGCAGCCGAAGAGCCAGGGGTCGGGAGCCCCCAGCCGCCAGGCAAAGGAACACGGCATCCCGGGCCTTGGGGCTGTCCAGACGCCCTCTATCTCCTCCGGGGCCAAATCCAACAGGCCCCACAAAGGGGCCGGAGGGACCTACGAGGGGTGCAACGACCGTGGCTGCCGCCGCTGCCCGGGCTTCCAGGCTCTGCTGGACCTGCTGGTAGGTGTTGGTGGCGATGATAGGGCGGATCACCGGGGCAGGCTCCATGGCTGCTACGACTGGCGCTGGAATCCGGGACATGGGAGCCCCCAAGACCTCCTGCTCAAACAGCGCCATCTCCGCCTCCATCTCTTTCAGTCGCTCCTCCCCGCTCTTCCCGGGCCCCGGCCCCGAAGACATGGCTCCCCCAGCGCCCGGGAGCGGCCTCGTTCCAGCCATCGCCGTCTTAGCCACGGCCGCTTCCGCAGCGCCCACCCGCAAGCGGGCTGTATGGGAGCACGCCGATGACGCAGGGCGCACGCTGATGACGCAGGGCGCTCGTGCCTCTTAATTAATTCTTGAGGACCTGAAATTATTATGGTCTTAGTGAATAGACAACAGACTTGAGAGGCAGAAAGACCTGGGTTTGAAGTCCACCCTCTGATCACCCCCTCCCATGCACACACACATACACGTGCTCACGCACACATGGGCACCCACTAGCAAGGTGAGCACAGGTAGACCAATCAGTGCTGTTGGCCGACTTTCCAAGAGCATAAATTTTGCTACGCTACCCACCTCCTTATAGGGAAGGGATGGACTCGAGGTAAAATGAACCGTACGTACAATTTTAGACGTGGCTAATGAGAATTTATTTTGCTCGACTATGCCTGTTTCTTACGAGGGTTTTGCGTTTATTTTCTTTCAAATTGGGGAGATAGGTGAGAGGAAGAGAAAATAAATGCTTGTTAATCGAAAAAGAAAATAAAATGAAAGAAAAAAATAAGGCTATAAATTATGGATGAGATGCAGATCTGGGTGAATGTAGGGAATTTTGTTATTCAGAGAACCCCACGCTAATGAATTCATTGACCTGATGGGACACAATGATGATTCAGCATTGAACTAAGCTGCTGGAAGCATAAAGACATAAAAACCAGAACTTACTTTCAAGGAACTTAGATTCTACTGAGGATCCAGTATTCATGTCATCTCTAAGAGGAAGCTCATTTTGACTTGTGCCCTTCATAAGCTACCATAGACTTTTCCCAAAGAACATGGCTTTTAGAACCTTGTGACTAGAAAGGCAGAAGGAGGAAAGCCAAATGGGACCTGTTTAATTTTAGCTCCTGTCCACACTGTCTTCAGGAATCACTGTGAGAACACTTAAGACGGTGGAGTATGGATTTTTCTTTCCTGCCTTATCTGACTTTCCATATCCTAACTAAGGCTAGGTACAGCCACTGTGGACTTAGAAAGGTGCCTACTGAGTATTCACTCACATCATTACTACAAAGTCTCTAATTCTACTGAGAAGTTATGTGCTACTGATTTTTAAATTTGGTGTCAACTGGTGTGATACTGTAAATCTGTGACTAATTTGTCTTCCTCATTGGAAACCTCGGGGAATCAATGGAATTTTACAGCGGGAGGGGATTTCCCTGGCTATCTAGTCCACCCCTTACCGGGATAAAAAATCCTTCTGTAAGATGTTTGACAAGTGAACATTCAACTTTGCTTGAAGGCATCATGTGAGGAGGAATCCTCTACCTTCCAAGGCAATCAATTCCACTTTTGATCAGCTCTAATTGCTAAAAAGTTTTGTGTCCCCCGCCCTTTTTTTGCATTTTTGTAACTTCAGGTCAACAAGCTTCTATGTTGTACCAAGCACAATGTTGAGGCACAGGTACTGAGGAACAATGTTAAGTGCTGAGAATACAAAGACAAAAAAATGAAACATTTGCTCCTCCTTTTGCCCCTCAGGGGCCAAACAGAACAAGTCTGATATCTCTTCCTGGTGACAGCTCTTCAAATACATTGTTGCATGGAGGTGGCCTTGGGTTCTCCAAAAGCTATGCCACCAGACCGCAAACTCTGGAAGATTATACAAAGCTAGAAAAGCTTTGAGTATGGGTCCAGCCTTGGGTTGTCAGTTTATTGTGTGAGGACTAATCCTGCTAAGTCTAGAAAGACACATCAGCAGAGGGTTCATTACCATCTGACCACACCAACTTATGAAGACTGTCTGCAAAGGTAAAGAGGGATTTGTGCTCAGCATTGGTGGGAGTGGTATCCTTATCAATGAAATCATGGATCCTTGAAACAAACATACATATGTGGCTAATTTAGCCTCAAAATTTACTAGCCTGATCATTTTAGCATAATGCCTAGCTCATAGTAAGCCCCTAATGTTTTTTGAAATTCATTCTTTTTTTATTCATTTGTTCCATAGGAAGTACAAAGGTAATCAGATTATATATGTGTGTTATATGTGTATATATATGCATATGTGTGTGTGTGTGTATACTTTTATATACTTATCCTATTTCCTCATTTTAAGTTGTTCTTGCCCTGGACAGGTGATTATTTGCCAGACTAGAATAAAGATTCGGTCACTCAATGGGACTAATCAATAAGGGAAGGAAACTCTCATCACTGCCCTACAGTGAAGATAATTAGGAGCATCATCAAACCTTACCCAAAAGAACCATGTGTTTATCTGACTCATCCTGGCTTCTGGGGGGATCCCAACATATGTCATTCGCAGCTTCGCTCCTGAAGGGAGGGGACTTCAAGGACATTTCAACTCCAGCCCTAAAGAAACCCCTGTACACAGCCCCTTTTTGCATCAAAGCAGCTAGGTAACTCCCTTCTCCAAGTGACTTTATGGGGATTGTTAAAGGACTAAGACCTTAGAATCCCAGAATCTGAAATGGAAGGGAGCTCAGTGAATCCAACAAGCAACTGAATAAAAATTCCCCTCTGCAACATTCCTGACAAATGGTAGACCATACAGATTCACTACTTCCCAAGGCACCCCCCATCTCTCATTCCTCTGTTGGAGAGCTCTAATTGTTGGGAAGTTTTTTGTTCACTTCAAGCTTAAATCTGTTTCTTGGTGACTGCTACTACTTGCACCTGCTTTTGTCCTCTGGAGGCAAGTAAAACATATCCAGTGTCTCTTTTGCATAATGACCCTTTAAATACTTTAAGACAGTTATTGGCCCTCCTCCCCACTCCCTCCGTGCTTCTCTACCCCAGGCTATATACTCCTCCCTTACAATTGATGCTTGCATAGTGTAGCTTTGAGTCCCCTTTCCTTTCTGGTAACCCTATACTGGACTCACTCGAACTTGTCAACATCCTTCCTTAAATGTGGTGTCTAGAGCCAAACACAGCATTCCAAATGTGACCTGACCAGGACAGAGTACAGCAGAACGATAATATCCCTCACTATTCCACATATTCTGCCTCTATTAATAAGGCCTTAAGATTACATTAGCTTGTTTACCTCCCCTGTCTCACAGATGACTCTTACCGAACTTGTGATCCATTGAAATGTCCATGGTAGGTATAACATAGACTTATAAAGCAAAGTACTCTGTGAGGTGAGCAAATACAATCCAGGAGGCCAGTCAAGGCTTTTTGGGGGAGGTGGCATTTGAGTTGGGCTTTAAAGGGTGGGTAAAATGTCAGGCATAGACAGGGAAGAAGGACATTCCACACATAGCAACCTGAGCAAAGGAATGGAGGTATGAGAGCATAGCGCCTATTTTTTGTTTGTATGTTTGTTTTGTTTTGGAGGGGATTGACAGAGAAAGAGAGACAGAGGGCTGTCTCATTTAGATAGAGTATAGAATGCACTGAGGGGAGTAATATTAAATAAAACTGGAAAGGTAAAGTGGGGCCAGTATGTACAGGGCCTCAAATGATGGGCAAAAGAGTATGAATTTTATTCAGTAGGTAAAAGGAAGCCACAGAAGATTTTTTAGCAAAGGAATGACAAGGCCAGATCTGCATATAAAGAAAATTATTATGGCAATGGTAGGAAGATGGATGGGGTTATAAAGAGTCAGATGCAACTAAAAATGACCAAATAATAATAGGAAGGTGGATGGGGGAGGAGGGAAGTGGACTTGTGAACAACCTGTGAGAAGACTATTGAAGGAGTAGTGAAGACCTAATCTAGGAAAGTGCCAGTGGGAATAGAGAGAAAGGTTAAGATGTGAAAGATATTTTGGGGACAGAATCAACAGATCTTGATAACTGACCAGATGTGAAAGGGAAGGGAGGAGTAAAAAAAAAAAAATAGCTCAAGGTTATCAACCTTATCCAAGTGAATGGTACTCCCAGAGAAAGAAAGAGTAAAGGTTGAACATGCTCCATTAATCACTATTCTTTCAGCTGGGTCATTCAACTAGTTTTTAATTTGCCTAATTGTACTATCATCTTGCTCATATCTTTTCATTCTATCCAGAAGGATATTTGCAAGAAACTTAGTCAAATTCCTACTAGAAACTTGAGTATAGCTTGCCTGTAGCATTATCCTGATCTACCAGTATAAGAATCTTCTTCTGGATTTGAGGATTTGAGCAATTGAGATTAGTTAACAAATGAACCTATGTTGGCTCATGGTGATTACCAGCTGTCTCTTTATAAATGCTCATTATCATGGCTAGATCTCTGCATAATAAAGCTTATTCTAGCTGTGGTAAGAAGGATGGTTCAGAGAGGAAAGACTAATGCTTTTTTGCAGGTGGTAGTAAGGCTCTCAACCAGATTGGTGGCAGTGGGCAGAGATAGAGGCAAATAATAGTTTATTCTGAAAATTTACCAGGAATCAAACTCAAGCTCCCTAGATTATAATTGGAAAAATGCACCTTCTTGCCCTTTCTGAAATTGAGACAGCATTCTACAACTACATTTCTTCTGTACGTTTCCCAGTTCTCATAATTTTCAGAGATTTACCATTTTTCTTTTACCAGTTCCTTCTGTACATTGGAGATAGAGTTCAATAGTCCTGATGACTTTAACTAAATGAAGGCAGATAAATACATATTTTGTTATGTCTTATCCTTTTTTGGGGGGAGGGGGTGATATTTGACTTCATGGATCATATAGAATGTATACTTCTTTGAATTACATTTTCGCTTTAAAGACTATGGATAAATTGCAAACATATAGTTAAATATACTCTTCCTGAACCCTATTAAATGCATTCCCCCTCTCTTTTAAGCTCTTGCATCTTATGCCCTTGTCCAGAAACTCCATTCCCATTCTCTGGCACCATTTTCCTGACTAGTTGTTTGCTTTCCTTATTCAATTTTTACTTCCGAAGGCACTGTCTTCTAACAGTAGCAGTAATGAGTTGATGACCTCTGCCCTTCTTTCTTGTCCAGGACTTCATAGTTCTTACAGATGGTTTTTAGGTTTCTTCTGGTTGTATCATCCCCCCTCAAAAAAATCAGGAAGGGCAGGTATTGGTCATCAGGGTTTACTTGTATTAGAAAGTCTTTATAATGTCTTTGGAAGAAATAGCATATCTCCTCATTGGTTACGTCAGCTTGACATCTGGCTATCTTGTTACCCTTCAGCATCAAGTTACTCATCAAGCACCAAGTTACCTTATTTTCTTGTGACCAATACTCACCGTCCTCTCTTATAGATGTACCTGCAGATCTTTGTCATTACTTATCGTGTTGATAGTAGTTATGAGGCAAATTATAGTTATTATAATTTAATCTTTACTAACTAATTGCCTCAATAAACACTATATAGATTTTAGCCATCCTTATTATCTATGGCACAAGATTTTCACCTTCAAGAGACCTTAGGCAAGTCCACCCTTCTCCCAGGGCCTCGGTTCCTTCCTCTATAAAATGAGGGAATTAGGCTAGATGACCCTGAAGGTCCCTTCAAGCACAAAATAATAGGATTATATGATCCTAAAATGGATGAAATTAATACCAACATAAACAGAAGCACATGTTTAAAAAGACCTTTCTTTTTCTCATTTCTTATTTTGGTTTTGGAAAGGAGAATAGGAATTACTGCAGTAGCATTAATTTGATGCTAGAATCTGAAAGTAGACAGAAGGCAGGTAAGGATTTTATCAATAATAGTGAAAAAAGATGTCATATCAAGTTGAAGTTCTTCAGGATACTGATATTCACTAAAGTATGTGTATGCAATGTATGGGGGTGTTTAGGGAGGACTGGCACTTCTCATATGGCTTTCCAAGCCCTTTTCAGGGCTGTTTATCCACCTTTGGGGTCCTCCTGTCACCCGACTCTCATCTGTGGCTCCAAGAAGTTGTAGCATGGGCAGAGGCCATACTCTGTAAACTTTCTCAGTAGACAGGCTCAACCCAGTTGAGGGTAACTGACAAGCCTCAGATCTATTGGTGAGGTAGGGGAATGTCTATGGCAAACATGTGAAGACTCCCATTAGTGGAATGGGCAGATAAGAAAACTTTGTTCTAACGGCCATGAACTGAAGAAGGCTCTGTGGAATGCTTAGAGGTTAGTCAGACATTGAAGGCACCAAGGTCATCTACTGCATCCCAAGCCCATCCCAGGGCACATCAGATGACCTTGGTATCTTCAATGTCTTACTAAGCTCTAGACATTCCACAGCTCCTGCTTCAGCTTCCGTAATGGTTGTTGGAACAAATTGTTTTCATCCTCCCATTCTCCGGAGGAAGTCTTCACACGCTGGGGTGGATACCCCACTAACTCACTGATGGTCTTGTAGCTCATTGATTCCCCTCAACTTGGTTTAGTCTGTCTGCCAAGACAGTTTACCAGGGTGTGGCCACTTCATATACTGCAGCTTCTTGGAGCCACGGGTGAGAGTTGGGTGAAAGGCAGACACAGAAGGTGGATGAGCAGCCTTGAAAAGGTCTTAGCAAGCCTCACAGCTAGTTCTCCTGGAACACCCATGCACCCCATTGTAGTAGGAAGGCCGAATTTATGATCTCAAATATAATCATGTATATGTTTGAATGGTCTGCAATCGCAAGGTATGAGAGATTCTCTAAGGAGAAAACAACAAGAAATTTATTTAGGCCCCACCTCAGCCAAAACTTGAACCAGCCTCCCCATTCCAACATCTTGACAAAAAGACTCCAGGCCCAGAAAGCCCATTTCACAAGGGCAACTAGGAGGCCAAAGAAAAGCAAGAGAGTATTTAGCCAAATCATGTTCACTGGCCTCACATTCCTGCTCGCACTCGGGTAAGCCCCGCTTCCGCAACTTCCTACCTCCGCAGCTTCTGGCTTCCACACCTTCCGCCGCCGCCGCCTCCGCCACCGCCGCCGCCGCCGCCGCCGCTGAAGTTGTCTGCCGGCTCACCCCGCCTCGCAGCCGAGCTTCCGGTGTTCTCAAGCCCCGCCTCAATGACCAGAGACCATTGGTTCCCAAGCTGGCCCCTCCTAAGTCACCAATCCACACCCACACAGGTTTCACACCTGACAGGGCCCTGGTCCTGGGGCTTAGCACTTAACAGCTGAAAGTACTTCCACTCAAAAGAAACAAAAGCCATGCTAATGAGACAATTTTGCTTAACAACACACCCATACACCCCATGTATATATGTGTGTGTATTATATATATGCATATGTGTACGCATATAATATACTTGTACATGTATGTACATGCCAGTTATCATTAAGAAGTCCTAGAGCTATTCTTTTCCAATAGCTATGACACTGAATGGATTTCATGTGGAAACTATGAAAAAATGAATGTATGAGACCATGGTCAGTGGAGGTGGCTCAAGCAAGAACATGGGTGGGACTTGTCCGTGTCCGAGGTAGTATATCAGCACAGGGGAAGAGAAGGGAATAAAAGCAGATGCAGGTAAAATTAGTAAAAGGCTTTGGTGAATAGAGTTGAGTCAAACAAATTCTTTTTGAGTCAGTCCAAATTCTTTTGAGTGGTTATAGATTTCTCCCAAGCAGCAGCTCTTACAAAGACCTGGGGCTTGTCGTTGGCAAAAGAAGTTTCTCGAAAACCTCATACCAACTCATTCATATGGAATTCTTCTTCCATTTGAACTTTATATTGGATCTCTTCCGTCATGGTGACATAAATACCTTTATGATTGTGACATGTAGCTAGATGGACAACCTATAGAGCCCGTCCAGCATACTCCAACAACAATGTTGCTACCAGCTGTTGTTGGGGTGAAAGACTCAACAAGACCAGCACACAGAAGGGCTGCTAACAAAGATTCCTTTATCTGCTTTTTTAAGGAAAGCAACTTTAAGGGTTAACAATCTCAGTTTAATTAAACATACATATATCATTCACTTACTTCAGGGGGAAAAGATCAGCCCACTGAACTTCAGGGCAAATACAAAAAGACATTACAAACAGATCAATAGACAGACCTTGTCTGCTCAAATCACAGTAGTTGCCAAAGAAGTACCATCTGGGTTTCAAAGCCGGGGTGGGGGTGCTATTTCAAGGGCTTGCCCAGAGTCTCATCACTCAATGAGTGTACCCCCCAAAAGTCAAACACTAACCTTCCAGCACATATACCTGTTCAGGGCTGAGGGCTGGGATCAACTTAGCATTTAGGGTGTGGGAAACCAGGGTGTGGGAGAGTTCCTCAACCACCAGCACCACATCATATACAAATTGATGACTTAGCCACTCCAGTGCTGAGAAACATTCCAAGACAAAAAAGATACCACTTTACCTGCCCCATTCAAACCAAAGCCAGGCTCATTAAAGGTACTTGACAGCCTTAGCATTCCAAAAGAGAACAGCAAAAAATCCTGCTCTGATTACCATTACACACACATACACACATGTATAATATATGAAACATTATTTATATACTTTATATGCATATGTGTATGTGTATATATGTATATGCTTATATATGTGTATATATATATGTATATATATATACATGCATATTTACATACGCACAAGTAGGACAGATAGTAAAAATGGATGAGTTGGGTCCAGAATGTAATAGGAGGAAGAGGTGGAGAAGCAGAGCAGGCTGAATATAGATCGTCCTCAGAAAATTGCAAAATTCCCTTAATGGATTCCCAGAAATTAAAGCCTATCGCTTTCGATACCAGTGTTCTCTACCAGTGCCGTCATATGGCAGCAAGACACTCAAGATAACAGCCTTCAGAAAGTTAAAAATAGGTATCATCCAAAGGCAAAGGCCAGGGTCATGGTGGATGTAGCAGTCTGCCATATAACAAATAAGGAACTTCAAAGGAGTAAAAAAGATATCATTATAGAAATTGAAAGAAATGGAAAAAGAAAGAGAAAATGGGCTGATCGTATGGTAAGGAAAAGGGATATAAGATAGCCACGTGTCTATTAGTTATTTGCAGAGTGCTCTGACATAATGTATCAATTAATGAACATTTATTAAATACTACTAGTTCCAGGTACTATACTAGGCTATCAGGAGAAAACAAGGAAATCCTGTAAGAAGTTGGGTGGATCTCTTGTGGTGAACTGGTGGGAAGACATGGGTGTGGGTAGTACAGGATCAACTGGCATGGACGGGTTGCAATTTGTATGACTGGAGAGAACATGCGAATTATTGAGATCATGGATTCATTAGAATATTTAAGTCGATCTTGGACAGACTCTTGAGTTTGTCTGGCAACTGGAGTTAGTACTCATTCCAGTCCTTGGATCTTAGATATCTCATTGCTAACCTAGTCTGGCTTTTTAGTTTACATTTATTTTCTTCCCAATTTAAAGGCTGCTTCCTCAGCCCCAGATGTGCATTGCTCTTCCCTGCTTCAGGTATTTTTCTAATCATTGGTATTTGTTAGCCCTGTTTTGGACAGGTTATGTCAGAATCAGAATCAGAAGACTTCTTTTTAAGCTCGAAGGAGTTATCCCTGTGCTAAATGGCTTAGCTTGCTTTAAAGAAAAACACACACACACACAATGGAGATTTCATACAATACACCATTCTGTCCTGAAGGAAAAATGTGTCAACCTGGTGCTCAGACACTTAGGGTAGTTGGTCAGATCAGTGCCTGAGCATTATGTACAATACTTTTGGTGGTAGTCATGGTGATAGGGGCCATAGGAGGAGGAAGAGGACAGGGGCTGCTATCAGCTCAGGATATTGACATCAACTCCCAACCTTCACCTACTGACCCAATTTCCACTGTGATCAGTGTTGTAGTCCTGACACATTTCTCCAACCTCAATGCCTTTTTACATTCCTGCCAGCAAGGAGAGTTTCATGAGGAAGTTGAGTGAGACTTTAAGCAGGGTAAGTGGGAATTATATGGATTTATTCTGTCTTTTCTTACCAGTAAACTGTTTAACCCCACTCTTTTCACTTGCTCTTGGTCTCCCCTGACTTTATAAGGTAATGGGGATTGCTTTGTAGAGATACAGATGAGGGATGGCAGAGGAATTTTTGCTCCTGGGGCAAGTTCTGCAAACTACATTCAGGACAAGTGTCTTGAAGCTTGTTCTCAGTTGAAGGGAGTGACGACAGAGAGCTCTTGAAGAATTACAGGAAGAAGCTTCCCATAGATGGGGAAGCTGACTTTTGGGATGTGGGGACTGGGGATTCACCCTAGCCTGCAATCTAGTAGTTTCTTACTTTAATTAATTTATGCTAATTAGATCAGTAGGATTACAGATTTAGGGCTGGAAGGGGCATAACAAAGAATCTATTCTGACTTCTTCATTTTACTGATGAGGAAACTGAGGCCCAGAAAGTTTTCCTGTCTTGCCCAAGGTCACACAGTTGGGAAGTGACACCCAGGTGCTTGGGCTTCAGATATAGTTGAACTTCATTAAGCTCTCTTGTTCCCTCACTGTTCTGCACTGCAAAAGTGAGCAGCCCTTTGACATTCTGTTCCTGGAGCTAAATCCCAGTCACTACCCTGGCTCCGAGGTTTGAGGTTTGAAGGATAGATGTGAGACCATAGAAGCATGTGCTGGGTAATCAGATAAGCTGTGCTGCCAGAGTTACCAGGCAGGATAGCCTTGATGTGAATGTTTAGGATGCTATGTTTAAGGGTAGATGGAGTTAAGCCCAGTCTTTGAAAATCATCTTGTTTATTAATTAATATTTACTGAACATCCACCAAGTACCTGGCCTTATCCTCAGAGCTGTAAGTCCTTCTCAGTTGAGAAAGACTCACACTAATTCTCACATTAAAAAGGATACTGGAAGAGAAAACTCCATCATTCCCTCCCCGGCTCCAACCCTCCCCCCCCCCACACACACACACTCAGCTCCTCTGGGAGTGAACCTTCTTCTCAGCTTCATTCATGTATGGAATTCCAATTAAACATAGTAAACAAAGGAAACTTCTACGTTGTAATTTCCCTCCTTCTCCACTTGTTTTATGGGCAGACTGAATTTATGGCAAGAGAATTGTCTCCTTTAAGTATCATCTTCTATTAACCAAAGACATAAAAGCCCTTACGGGAAGGGAACCCCTTCACTTCTTTGCCAGTTGTAAGACAGAGCTGCCTGGTAGGTTTATTGGGGGAGTTGACATCTGTTTGACTGAGACAATCCCATCCTGCCCCCAAACACTGCTCACATTCCGAATGCAAACGGCAGCCATCAGACAGAGTGAGTGGAGGCTTCTTAACTGCTGGAGCCCAGAGCAAATCTTGGGCACTAGCGAGGAAATACTATAGTTGTAAAGCAGATGTATGTGCTTATCCTTGCTGGCATGAGAGGCCATAAAATGTAGTGTCTTTTTGCAGCTGATCACCACTGTGAGAGTAAATACTCTTCCAGAAGACATGGTGAGTCGATCACAGTCCCATGGAATATTTTTTCTGCTTAAAGGGATGGAAGCAAACCCAGTGGTGTCACATGGAGAAGGCATCTTATTTCCTCACATACGGTATGGCATTAGGCACAAGCAGCATATGTTTCCATGATTGTAAACAAAGGTGTTGTGTTTGTCAAACAGATCCAACACATAGAGTATCTATAAACAGGATGGCTTTCTAGAGATGTTTATTCTTTAGGACAGATTGAAATAGTATGAAATTCTTAAAGGAGTCCATACCATCTCCCTAGGAACTGCTGTGTCTCTATGAACACGCTTTGGTTGTGTCATCACCGTGTTTTAGCCAGGACACCATACATATCCTATGACTTATGACCTATTCAGGGTTGTTCATCCTCAATTACTTTCTGTGTTTTTCCCCAACTTCAAGAATTGCAGCTCTATTGATTATTTTGCGCTGGGGGTGAATAATACAAACCACATGGAGATAAGCAGTATAAAAAGCTGGGTAAGGGAACAGAAAGCTATCTTCCTAGCTGGTTAGAGGAGGTAGCAGTTAATCTCAGTCGACCATCTTGTAGCTGCCTCTAACCTCCAAATCTGGTGCTTTCTAAATGGATCCTGCCAGATAAAATGCAAGCCACCTTGTCTTAGTTATATATCTGGGGATTTTCAATGGCCAAGGACATTCTCAGATCACCTGCACATTAAAAAGAAGCTAGATTACCTCAGCCACCCCATCAGTGAGGAAAGCTATTTCTGAACGATAGAAAATTATTCCTTGGATGACAATGATGACGGTGATGATGATGATGTTGACTATAATGGTAGCAATAGCATTCCTATAATGCTTTAGGGTTTGCAAACTACTTTATGAATGTTAATTCATTTAATTCTTACAACAATCCTCTGAAGTGGGTGCTATTATTATCCCCATTTTGTAGATGAGAAAACTGAGACTTAAAGAGTTTAAGTGACTTGCCCAGAGTCACACAGTCCTGCCTGTCTGAGGCAAGGTTTAAATTCAGGTCATCCTGACTCCAAGTTTTCGACTCTGTCCACTATGCCACCTAGCTGTCAAGGAGTTGCTTCCCTAATATTGACCATCAATCTTTGTAGAGCTTCACATACAGATTCTTGTAACAGAAAGGAAAAATATTCATCCAGATAATTTTCCTTGTGTAAACCAGGGTATTAGAGCCATTGCTACCCAGAATGGTATCTAAATCCAGATTATTTCTATTCTTATAAATCTTTTACTTGATTCTACCATCTTCTTAGGCCACCATTCTATATCTTTTTTCACTGTTACAGCTAAATTCCTAGGAAAAAACTGTCTACATTCATTATTTCCACTCACATCTTCCTCTAACTTCTCAGTCTTTTACAGTTTGTCATCTGTCCTCACCACTTCACTGAAACTGCTCTCTTCAGGGTCACCAAGAATCTGTTTACTGCAAAGTCCAATGGCCTTTTCTCACCCCTCATCCTTTTTTTTTTTTTACCTCTCTGAAGCATTTGACACTGCTGAACACCTCCACCTTCTATAATGTTCTTTTCAACCTGGAGTTTTGTAACATCATTTTGTCATGGGCTTCTTTGTACTTGTGTGATGTATTTTTTAGTCTCCTTTCAGTATATAACCTATTTCCTGGTGTCTATGCATGGAGATACCCTAGAACTGTTTTGAGACATCTCTTTATCTCTTTTTGAACTCTCGGTAATGTGTGCTTCCATTTATTCAACAATCATATCTATGTACATGGCTCCCTTATCTATAAATCCAACTGTCATCTCTCTCCTGAGTCCTGGTCCACATTTGTAACTCTCTTCTAGACATGTCCACCTAGATGAATCATAGATTTCTTAAACTCAACATAACCAGACGTAACTCATTATTTTTCACCATTAACCCACCTCTCCTCCCAATTTTCCTATTTTTATAGGGGCTACTACCATTCTTTTCCCATTAATCACCATTGCTGCTCACAAGGATGGGAGGAGGAGAAACTCCCTTTCCCTCTTGATTTGTACCAGTTTGGAAGTTCAAGAGGAAAAAAGTATGCAAAAAAAGGCAAAGCCTTTTTGTACAAAACACAGGTAACTCTTCCAAGATGAGTCTGTTACTCCTGATTTTCTATCAGCAATCATCTTCGAGGCAGCCCCAGTCACTGAAAACCAATCAGAGATGTTCATAAGACCTCTCAGTAAGGTACCAGTGCACATGTCTATTTTCATAGGAAGTTCTCTTCCAACAACAATCCATACCCTATAATTTCATTAAGTTGTTTGAAGAACTCATCAAATTGACCTGAGACTTCCCTAATCACCCCTCTCTTATATATTTGGGTATTTAAAAAATGTAACCTATACTTCATTGTCTGTGACTACATTGTATTTTCCTAGTATTATGAGAAGCTCCTTGAGAGCAAAGATAATCCTGATTTTCTCTTTGTATCTCTAGCATCAACTGTAGTGCCTGACATATTGTAGGTATTTAATAAACTCTTGTTAAGTAAATTTTGAATCCTTTTCCCTTAAGTATTCCTTTCTCTAGACTAAATACCTCCAGTTCTTCAACCATCCTATCTCATGTGATCTCTAATTCCTCATCACCCTGGTTACCCTCCTCTGGACATCTAGCTTATTAATGTCCTTAAACTACTGTTCTTAGAACTAAACACAATGCTCCAGATATAGCCTGACCAGGCCAAAATGTAACAACATCAAGGAAGAAAGCTTTGTTCCTCTACTCAGGTTTCGTCAGGGTTCAGGAAGTGAGTATCTACTAGCTATGTGATTTGAATAAGTCATCTAACTTCTCTGAGCCTTAGTTTCTTCATCTGTAAAATGAGGGCATTAGATTCGATGATCTCTAAGGTCTCTTCCAGCTCAGACCTTCATAATTTAATCTGTGATTTTTTTCTTTCAAATGTACCTTGTTATTCTGTGATGAAAGGAACATAAATTCCCTCGGGTTTACTTAAATCAGATGCATTCCCATCTGCTTTACTACTGGACCCTATGGACTGTGGGAGCTTTACATCTGAATTACAGTTGAAACCTTCTATATGTGATATCTCCTCCATTAGAATGTAAGTCCCTTGATATCAAGAACATTTCTGTTTGTATCCCTAGCTCTTAGTATAGTGCTTTGCACATAGATAACATAATACATGTTTTTTTTCATTTTTTTTCATTCATTCATTTGTTCATTTATTCATTCATTCAGCTACTTATAGGTGGTCACATCTACACTGAGTTGCTCTCTTTTTAATCAGTGACTTAAATGGACATTGTACCTGACCCCAAATAGCTTAAAACACTGTAGCAACAATCTGCTAGCAGCTACAGTGGCTGTGTAAGGCCCATCAAGACCTGCAACAAGAGCTGCCAGCACAGATTTCTTTTGATCTGCTTTACTAAGGAAAGCAACATTAAGGGGTTAACAATCTTACTTTTATCCGACATACAAATATCATTCGCTTAGTTCAGGAGGAAAAGCCAGCAACCTGAGCTTCAGAGCAAATACAAACAAATTACAAACATATGCAATATAAACAGACCAAATCACAATTCATAGTTACCAGGAAAGCATCAACATCTGGATTTATGAGCCAGGGGGGCTCTTAAAATGGCTGCCCAGAGTCCCGCTCCACTCTTCCAATGACTGAGAGCCCCAAAGGAGAACGCCAACCTCTGGGTTTATATATCTTGTTCAGGGTCAAAGGGTGTCACAATGTGCGACTCAAACCCATGTGACCTAAAATCCCCTGGCGTTGTAAACATGTCATTCAAACCCATGCAAACCAGGCTTTCCCTTGAGGCAAGGAAGTCATCAAAGACTCCTAATTTAATCAAAGAAACAAAGGCGGAACTCATCAAGGGCACTTGATTAAATAAGTGCTTCAAAAGAGAAAACAGCAAGAAAATAGTCCCACCTTAATTAATATTACAAACAGCGCTGGATTTAGAGTTAAAAGGGCCAGAATATCTCATATCTCATCATATCTCAACTCTTACATTACTATCTGTATGACTTTGGGCAAATAACTAATCTCTATAGTTAAAAGAGTGACAAATCTACCTATCTCTCAAGAGCCAATTGTTAAATTTTCAGTGTCAGGGTTTATTCCTCAGAAATCTGCAAACACTAAAAATCAGGGCTCGATTTATTGTCCTGTTGATTTATCTAGGCTTCAGAAAGCGAAGGAGAAAATATTAACAATGTAGATTAAACCTAAAAGTGTATTGTACATACTTTTTTTTTTCGGTAAGCCAGTTGTTAGACATTTACCAGCATACTTCTGTCTGTAGTCCTCAGTTTCCTTATCTGTGAAATGAGGGTATTGGACTAGGTGACCTCTAAGGTCCTTCCACTCTAATTCTATTTATTTGTCTAAATATCTGTCATTTTTATATAATGTCTTTATAGTAAAATATAAGACATTTGTTTCAGGGCTTGTGGATGGGTTATCTTCTCTGCACTGCCTCCCCTCCCCCAATAACAGTTCAGGTTTGAGTTGACAATGCAATAGATTGCCACTGGCATCTGACCCTGCCATGTTTCTCTACCAGTTGAAATCTACTCCATTACAGGACAATAGTTTCACAGATAATGAGAATTGCTTGACTGACAAGTTCTAGTTGGCTAAATCACATTTCTATGTCTCTACTATTAATATAAATGTTTGCAGGATCCGACGTACATCATCTGTATCCATTGTATTTCAATAGTAGAAAAATAATGTGGCAGGGAGGTAACTCTAGGGTGTTATAAATATCAAATAACTCATAACGATAATTATAATATTGGAATTTATCTTCAGAAGATAAAGGTTGAACTTATCAAAAGGCCACAAGTGAGCAGTAAAGGCTCCCTTACTGAGTGCAGATAAATTCTAGATTTTCAATAATCTCGTTAAATATTCTATCGTGTCTTATCCTTCGTACTGTCCCTTAGTTTTAAAACAGATCATCACTTCCCTGATCTTTCTTCTACTCTTCCCTGAAATATTGTGGGACCACACCAAGTTTCATTCCTGGTCTTCCCAGACCCTGCTTAGTCCTACCTTTTTCATGGCATCTTCCCCCTCAAACTCCTAGAATGCTTTTCCTTCTGCCTGTCTGTCACACTTTGCTACATCTGTATTATACATTTTGGAACTTGGTTACATTGTATTTATTCCAAGAGGATGGGCAAAACCATGATGATGTTTTTACAATTAAAATAAAAGGAGGGATGGGGGTACATCTGAAAGTGACTTAATATAAAACAAAAACAACAATAAAATTCATTTTTAAAAGGTGAGAGAGTTATGAGGGGGAGTGAATGAGGAGGTACACCAACTACCATCCTATTTGCTTCCTTTTTCACAGAATCTGAAAATCTCATCATTGAAAAGGTTCTCCGTGCCATCTAAACCAACCTATACCAAAGAAAAAAACTACAACACACTAACAAGTGATCTTTTACCTTTCAGAGACAGGGAATTCACTACCTCCTGAGGTAGGCCATTTCCCCTTTGTATAGTTCTAAGTGATAGGAAGATTTCATCATATCAAAACTAAAATTGCCCTTTTGTGGTTTCCACCGATTATTTTTGTGACCAAAAGTTCAAAGCCAGAAACTAGAAGAAGGAATCTCTCTTCTCCCAAGCTCTGGTCCATTCTATCTCTCACATAGGCACAGAGCATTAGATTATCCTCCTTTCAGAATCTTATGCAAACACTCAGGCTTAAAAATCTGAGTTACACTTCTTGTGTTGCCCTCTGGGGCCAAATAGAACAAGCGGGTAATGCATCTTTCCCATGAGATGGTCTTATTCTTTACCAAGGCTAACTCCTCCTTGTTTAAGTGATCCCATTCTATTCTGTCTCCTCCAACAGATCACCCCTTCTGTCACCACCACTCTTTCACTTATTTCCAATCTCTCCTTCTCTACTGGCTCATTTTCTGCTGCCTGCAAACATGCCCATGTCTCCCTTATCCTGAAAAACTCCCTCACTTGATCCTTCCATCCCTGCTGCCTTTTGTCCTGTATCACTTCTGCCCTTTGTAGTTAAACTCCTCCAAATGATTATCAACAATATGTACCTCCACTTTCTCTCCTCTCATTGTCTTCCTAACCCCTTACAATCTGGTTTCTGACTTTATCATTCCAACTAAACTGCTCTCTGCAAAGTTACCAATGATCTCTTAAGTGTCAAATCCAGTCCTCATTCTCCTTGACTTCTCTGTAGCCTTTGACACTGTTTTTCACTCTCTCTTAATACTCTCTTCTCTCCAGGTTTTTGGGATTCTGCTCTCTCCTGGTTTTCCTCCTACTCCTCTGACTGCTCTTTCTCTGTCTCCTTTGCTAGATCCCTATCCAGATCTGCCTTCTAACTACAGGTGTCTTTAGGGGTTCTGTCTGGGCCTTCTTTTCTTTTCCCTCTATATTACTTCACTCGGTGATCTAATCTAATGGTGATCTAATCAGCTCTCAAGGATTTAATTATCATCTCTATGCTGATGATTCTCAAATCTATCTGTACTGCTGACCTCCAATCTTGAATCTCCAAATAGCCTTTCAAATATCTCAACTTGGCTGTTGGGTAGACATCTTAAATTCAATATGTCCAAGACAACTTATTATCTTTCCTCCCAAACCCTCCCCAAACTTCTACCTTCCCTACCACTGTAGAGGGCAATGCCATCCTCCTAGTCCGTCAAGCTGGAAATCTAAAGGTCATCCTGAATTCCTCACTATTTCTTACCCATCCCCCTGCCCCATATCCAAGGTACTGACAAGTCCTGTTGATTTCACCTTTGCAATGTCTTTCCAATATGCTAATTTCTCTTCTCTGACACTACCACCCTTCCAGTGTTTGGATTATTGAAATAGCTTGCTGGTGGGTCTGCTTCAAGTCTCTCCCCACTCCAATTCATCCCCCTATTCAGGCACTAAAGTGATTTTCCTAAACTGCAGGTCCAATCACGTCATTCCCTCTACTCATAAACTCTAGTACCTTCCTGTTGCCTCCAGGATCAAATACAGAATGTTCTGTTTGGCATTCAAAGCCCACTCCATCCTTTTCAGGCTTCTTACATCTTACTTCCTAACACACACTCTTAGATTCAATGACACTGGCTCCTTGACTGTTCCACCAACCAACAAGACATCTCATATCTTAGCTCTGGGCATTTTCTCTGGCTGTTCCCCATGCCTGGAACACCTTCTCTCCTCTGCTCTGACCATTGATCTCCCTGGCTTCTTTTAAGTCCCAACTAAAATCCCACCTTCTACTGGATGCCTTCCCTAAACTCTATTAATTCCAGTGCCTTTCATCTGTTATTTCCTATCTGTTCTGTATCTGGCTTGCTTTGTATATATTTGTTTGGATGTTGTCTCTCCCATTAGACTGTAAACTCCTTGAGGGCAGGGACTGTCTTTTGTCTCTTTTTGCATCCCCAGCACTGTGTCTGGCACACAGTAGGTGCTTAATAAATCTTTACTGATCGATTGATTAGCAGCCTTTTAATGACTTACAAATAGCTATCATCCCTCTCCCTCCCTGAAAGACTTCTTTTCTTCACTGATAAGCTTCTCTGTTGCTTCAGTTGATTGTGATTTGGGATGGACCCTTTTGGTGATACTTATATCTGGATGCTCTTCAGTTTATCAGAGTCCTTTTTGCAATGCGGAAGCCAGAACTGAGCTCAGCAGTCCTGATATGTTCTAATCAGGGCAAAACACAGTGGGACTATGAACTAAGTCATTTAATTTCGCAGTGTCGTCAGGCAACTCCAAGACTAGAAGTTTCAAAGAAATTGCTGACCTTCTTTGGTAGAGGGGATTTCCTTACCAAGTGTTCTTTACCTCAACAAAATCATGTCTACACCAGAAGTTAAAAAGAAGAAAAAAATGGCACCTCTTAATACAGCAAAAGGCTGCATTAGCTGTTTACCATACTGTTGACTCATATTGAACTTACATTTCAATGAAATAGTGATAGGAAATATATGGGAAGGCGGTGTTGCATTGAGGAGAGAATGTTGGATTCGGATTCAGGAAGAACTTGCTTCTTGGAAGAATTTTTTCTCAGACACTTAGAATCTGTTGGGCAAGTCACTTAACCTCTCCAGGTCTCAGTTTCCCTATCTAAAAATGGCATTAATAGCTTCTGTTTCAGAAGGCTGTCGTGGAGAAGAAAAGAGGAAGTGGAGGTTGCTTTGCCGATCTTAAAATGCTCTATGAATATGCTGTCATGATTGTTCTTGTCTGTGAGGATGGCGTGGGGTCTCATTCCAGATACCCTTGATGAAGACATAAAATTCACAGGTGATTTTCTACAAGACGCTAGGTCTTTATAGTTATACAGCTGACTGAAAGTCAAGTGTAAACTACAGCAGTGTTCATTTCTTTGTGATTTTTTAAGAGTATTTGACTTGTTACAAACAAATGCATCCTTGAAGGTCCTTTTCTTGAAAACAAGAGTTGACTCCTCCTCCTCCTGTTCCTCCTCTCCTCCTAATCATAGCTAACATTTTTATAGTGCCTACAAGGTCCCAGGCACTGTGCTACAAATAATAACTCCTTTGATCCTCATATAACCCTGTGAGGGAGGTACTCTTATTATCCCCATTTTGCAGATGAGGGAACTAAGGCAGATGGGGTTTAAGCAATTTACCTAGGGTCATACGGCTAGTAAATGTCTGAGGTTAGATTTGGATTCAGGTCTTCCTTATTCTAGATCCAGCGGTCTATCCACTACGCCATGCTAACTTTTCTTAATAACCTCTTGATTACTGAATGAAGTCAGATATAAAACAAATATGTATGCTCATCAGTGGCGTTCATGACTGTCACGGAAGATGCCTTGTTCAAAGTCCAGACAACAGAGATTTGCCACTTATGGAAAGGTTCTCCAAATGCTCCTGTCTCCAGTCAGCACTGCATTAATTGTGCATAGCTTTGGAACACAACAAAGCTACCTCAGTGAAATCCTTAGCAGTGAGAAGGAGATTGCTCTCACCAACGTGGAGCAGAGAAAAGAGGTTTGGGCAGCAGAGGAAGTGGGTTTGAATCCTGCTTCTGCCACTTGCTACACAAATCACTTTATGTCTCTGGGGTCAGCTCAAGTCAACAAGCATTTATTAAGAGCCTACTAAGTGCCAGATACTGTGCCCAGTTCTGGGGATACAAAGAAAGGCTAAAACAATCCCTGCCTTGAAGGAGCTCACGTTTATGTGTGAATAAGACATATACAGGATAAGGTGAAGGTAGTGTCAAGGTAAGGCACTAGCATTGAAGGGGACTGGGAAAGGCTTCCTGTAGAAAGTGAGACTTCAGCTGTAGCTTACAGGAAGCCAGAGAGGCCTGAAGTCAGAGAAGAAGAAAGAATATTCCACCTGAGTGGGACAGCCAGGAGGGCAATGGAGATGCACAGTTGGGCAGAGGAGCTTCTTGTTCGAACAACTGCAGAGAGGTCAGTGTCACTGGATCAGAGAGGACCTGAAAGGGAGTGAGGTATAAAAAGGCTATGCAGGTAAAAAGGGACTAGGTTATGAATGGATTAAAAGTCAAAGAGAGGATTTTATATTAGTTCCTGGAGGTAATGCAGTTCCTGCAGGTTTGACATGGTCAGAACTATGCTTTAGGAAAAAGTAGTCCAGGTTTGAGGTGATGAGGGCCTGCACCAAGATGATGGCAGTGTCAGAAGAGAAAAGGAGGCATGTGAGAGAGATGTTATGAAGGTAAAATTGACAGGACTTGGTAACAGATTGGATTGAGGATGATAGAGAGTGAGGAGTTGGGTCTCTAAGGTCCCTCTTAGCTCTTGAGCTACGGTTCTATGGGCCACAGTTCGATACTTCTCCATTGTTCATAAATTATTTCTTATGTGTAAGCTTTGTCTCCTTAACAAGGTTTTAAGCTCTTTGAGAAAAAGAACCGTGTTGCGTACACATAATTCCCCCCCCCCATTGTCAAACATAATGCTGAGCATAATAGGCCGTCAATAAATCAATGTTGACTGGAATCATGCTAGAAATGCTTCTTTCTTGACTGCCACGTTTGTATATTCCAACCCTATTAGAATATAAGCTCCCCAAAGACAATAATGATGTCTTCTCAACAGTATAGTACATCGAATACATAAAAGGTATCTATCAAATCATACTTTCCAAATCAATTTTTCCGATCAGTTTTCTAAAATTCTTTCCCAAATGAAGTCTCTTAATATTTGGGTATGATAAAGGAACTACACTGATTATCTATACAATATATAGTAATTTGCATTTACATAGTGCTCTAAAGTTTGTAAACCACTTCATGATCATCTCATTTGAGCCTCACAACAACCTTATGAGGTAGGTGCTACAAATATTAATATCCTCATTTTATAGATGAGGAAGAAGCGGAGGCAAAGATTCCTCCCCGTTGGTATAACTGGATCTAATAAATTATATTTAAGTTTTGCAGAGCCCTGTCTTTGACCCAACCAGGAAGTGGGTACTGATGGTATGATGTTGTCCCCAGTTTAGAACCAAGGAAGACTAACTTTCAGGTTGTAAATGAGGAGTAAACTTACAGTTTAAATAATCTGTCTATGGCCAAACAGCGAGTGACAGTGGTGAGTTTTGAGCCCTTGTCTTTCTGACTGAATCTATTATTCTGTCTACCATACCACTTTATGATAATAACAGCTTGGATATTTTTATACATCTTTCATTTGCCTTTGGTCTGTGGGGACTTAATAATAAAGTTGCATAGCAGCCTCAAATGAGAATAGAGTTACTCTATGGTCATGATTTTATGAAACCAGAATGGAATAGACACTCTGCAAAGATAGGGACTTTGGTTCTTGTCTTCACCTAATATTGTATCTTGCAAATACTTAAATACTCACATGGATGTATGAACTTATCGATGTGATATTCCCTCTATTGGTGTAGATTATAGCCCACTCATGGGTGCCCATCCTGTGCAGTTGCTGTGTAGGTTGTGGCAAAAGTTCAACATAGAGGGTATACCCAGCATGGTAGGAATCTTCTTTTTTGCTCTCGGCATTGCAAGGATAATAATGAATAATGTAGGCTGCCTATCAGCTGTTTCACTCACGTCAACTGATCAGCCCGTTACCTCTTTTCATTCATATATTTCTTTGAAATTCTTTATGCTGCCTTGTGCATAGAGGTGTTTAATAAATGCTTGAATTGAATTGAATGCATAGAAAGAGAATCTTAAAAATTGAGTATCCATGCAAATAGAACATGCTTCTACAGCTCGTACCTCTTCTATTTGCACAGCTGCTTCGTATGGCCTTCTAAACTTTATAGAGTATGCAAATCACTTAGCCATAATGGTGAATTTTAGGAAATAGTCTGGCCCTTCACATGTACACAACTGTATCAGTCTGTGTCAGAACCCATGCTACTTACTCCCAAGTGTGCACACAAAGAAAAGTCTATTCAGTTGAATCCATGTGTTCTCACATATTTGAAAATTCAGTCTAAATTTCTTACACGAATCTGAAAGGAATGGTGCTCTCTAAGATCCTTGTGGATGTGTGTCAAAATTCACCGTGTCTGGACAAATTTATGGGCTCTCAGCTTAAAGAAGAAAAAGAGTGGGACTGAGGAAAGTCTAGGGTGGCTGAAATATTGGCTTCTATGGAGTCCTAAGATAGGCCCAATTCAATTCAACAAATATTTATTAAGCATTTACTATGTGAAAGGCACTGTGCTAGATGCTAGGGATACAAAGATGAAACATAGTCCCTGCCCTTGAGGAGCCTAAGGTTTAATGGAGAAGAGGGGATAAGTGTGTTTAAATATTTGAAGGACCGTCATGTGAAAGTGGAATTTTTCTGCTTGCCCTCAGAGGGCTGAGCAAGGAAGCAATGGGTCAAGATTAGAAAGGCTTGATGGTGTCCCAAAGTAGAATGGGCTACCGTGGGAGGTAGTGAACCATTTTACTGGGGATTCAGTTCAATCTTGGCCCAACACTGGCTGAGAATGTTGTAGAGATGATCCTTGTTCAGGTAGGTTTGGATTAGATGGTGACTGAGTTCCCTTCCGATTCGGAAACTCTGATTCTGTGAAGGCATAATGTGGTTAAGCCAATTAATTAAGAAATCCAGACAAATCACTATGAGAAAATGTAAGGTGAAGAAGCTCACTTTTCATAGCAGCAAAAAATTGCCCATCTATTGGGAAATGGTTAAACAAATTATAGTACATAAACATAATGGAATATTATTGTGAACTCAGAAATGATGAAATAGAAAGGCTCAGAGAAAAAAATTGGGAAGACATCTATGTGTGAAGTAAATAGGCACTTTTATTTATATAATTATAGTTGTATAATTTGTATATAATATCATATACCATATTTATACAATATTACCACATACCATAATTTTACAAACATTAATAATAATAGGAAACATTTAGATAGCATTTACTGCGTGTCAGCCACAGTGCTAAGCATTTTACAATTAATATCTCATTCGATCTTTACAACCACCCTGGGATATAGGTGCTATTATTATCCCCATTTTATAGATGAGGAGACTGAGGCAAACAGGTTAAATGACTTGCCCAGGGTCACCCAGCTAGGAAGTGTTTGAGGCTGAATTTGAACTCAGGTCTTCCTGACTACAGGCCTGACACTCTATCCACTATACCATTATTTCATTATAATGAAAAACAATTTTGAAAGACTTTAGAACTTTGATCAATGGAACGATAAACCATGATTCTAAAGGAGTGAAGATAAAGTACAAATACCCTTCCAGACAGAAAGGTGAAGGGCTTAGAGTTCAGAAGGAGACACAAATTTTTGGACAAGCATGGTAAGGAAATTGACTTCCCTCAATTATGCATATTTTTATGAGAGTTTTCTTCTGTTGTTGTTGCTCAACGGGCTGGGGGGAGGAATGAGAAGGCAAGAAAATAAACAAAATAAATGCTTGTTAGTTGATTTTTTTTTTAATTTTAAAGGGAGGGAGAGATTTTTTTTTGTTTTTTTTTTTAATCTAGGAGAATCAGGGAAATTTTCATAAAAGAAGTGGCACCGGACTAGAGCCTTGAAGGAAACAAAGAATTTCAACAGGTAGAGAGATGTGGATATGTGGATGTATTCCAGGCCCTGAGGACAATAGCCCTTGTGAAAGCATAGAGGTGGGGCACAGCAGAAGAGTCCCACAACCAATCAGCAGTTTGGCTGGTAAATAGAATATAAAGAGAAGTCATGGAAACTAGGCCGTGCCATGTTCAGAGGGCTGGACTTGGAATAAGGAAGTTGTTCAATTATGTCCAACTCTTCATAACCCCATTTGGGCTTTTCTTGGCAAAGATACTGGAGCAGTTTGCCATTTCCTTCTCCAGCTTATTTTATAGATGAGGAAACTGAGGCAAACAGGGTTAAGTGACTTGCCTAGGGTCACACAGCTAATAAGTGTCTGAGGCCAGATTTAAACTCAAGAAGAGGGCTCTTCCTGACTCCAGGCCCAGTGCTCTATCCACAGCATCATCTTCAAATCCAGCCTCAGGCACTTATTAGCTATGAGACCTTAGGCAAATCACTTAACCTCATTCTACCCCAGTTTCCTCTTCTGTAAAATGGGGAGAATAATAGCACTTATTGTAGTTGTGAGGATCAAATAAGGTAATATTTGCAAAGCACTTTCAAAAAGTGAAAGTGCTAGATAAATGTTATTAAGTTGTATCATTATTATAAGGTCAGAAAGGCATGGCAAAGCCTTGTTGTGGTGGACTTTAAGTGCCAAGCTGTGGAGTTTGATTTTATCTCTGGATACTAAGCAAGCTCTTTCTTCCTGCCCTTTTCCCCCAACTTCTCTACCCTAGACTCATGCACCCTATTGCATTCAGCCAAGCCCTCGAGAATATGCCAATGGCTGAGCATTTCCCTGCCAGGGATGTCAGAGTTAGGAATCCGACCAGATTCACCTGATTGAGAACTTGCCCCTTCTCTGTGGAACCCAGATTCTCTGGTTGCCTCAGGGAGCTGCTTAGAGGTGAAGATAATTCTGACCCAGTCACTCCTCACTCTGAATATCCTCCCAGGAGGAATCTCTGGAGAACTTAGTACAGCTTGGCATGCTGAGTCACATGGCAACGTGTCCTAGTGACCCTCCCCCCTTCCTCCTACTGTGACTGAAGAGCAGTGTTCCAGAGGTCTGCCAGACGATCTGGTTGCATTCTTCCCTCTTTGTTCCCATTTTTGCCCATTCCTGCCCCAGAGGAGTTTTTTGTTTTGGGCCTTGAACTTGCCTTTGTGTGGCTAAAATGGGCTGTAATAAAGGTTTATTGCTTTATGCATTACTGGCCTATATGGTTTCTTTTTTGAAGCTGTCCCTCTGCTGCCAAATCCCATAGCTATTTTTAAGGACTGAGGTAGTGTGATAGAAGTCACTCCTCAAATATGGGGAAAAGCACAATAATAATAACATTTGTATTAAACTATCACTTTAAAGTTTTCAAAGCACTTTGCACTTATTATCTCATTTGCTCCAAACTTCAACCCTGTGAGGTAGGTGGTATTATTTATCCTAATTTTACAGATGAAGAAACTGAGGCTGAGCAAGGTTAAAGCCACTTGCCTACGGTCACATAGCTAGTAAATGTCCAAAGCAAGATTTGAATTGAGGTCTTCCTGACTCTGGGTTCAGCATTCATCCACTGCAAAACAGGCTTCTAAGACAATAATTATGCAAGTAGAAAGAATAGTGGGTTTAGAGTAAGAAGAAATAGGTATAAATCCTTACCTGTGCAACCTGGGGCAAGTAGCTTAACTTGTCTGAGTCTTACCTTCCTCATCAGTAAAGTGAGAGGGTTGGACAAAGTGACCTCTGATCTCCCTTCCAATTATACATTTGTGTTCCTAGGAAAGCAGAACTAGAGTTTGAGGACTCTGCTCCTGGCAATTCCCAAAGCTTCCCTGATCTCTTTTACTCCAGAATACAGCAGCCTTATTAAGGTTCCTTTCTGTTACACCTGACTCAGGAACTCATTTTTAATCTAGACTCTCCAGCTGTTGCCTCCAGCATCTGCTAGAGGTAACATGGCTCACTTCCCCATCACCGCGCAGCTCAATTCTAAGAGAAGGGGGGAGCCACTACTGCTGGTCTCAAATGAAACATTCCCAGGGATGTAGGCAATTTCACTTGAGAGGTCCAAAAAAAGACTCTCCTGGAAGTGGCAGCCCCTCATGTGATCAATGGCCCATCAGATCAACCATTTAGAGCTGGAAGTTCAGAGGCCATCTACTCCCACCATCATTCTTCAGATGAGGAAACTGAGGCACAACACGGCTAATTGACTTGCCTTATTCCTGATCTGAGCCCAAATCCTTTAGGGTAGCAGGAACTATATTATTGATAACTCTAACGACAGTATCACATCAGTCATCCTCCAGCATGAATGCCTGTACTCTTAAATGCCTATACTCTTTATCTCACTGGCAAGATTTTTCTTTGATTGTCAGAAAATAGAACACACACATCTGTCTGTTATAAGCTGTATATTCTCTCCCAGAGCAGAGATAAACAGAACAATCATGCACTTGGGTAAATGGGCTTGCATTATTTAACCCAATCAGAGGAAGCCTGTATGAAGAGCACCATTGAGTCACTTGCTTTGTAATCTATGGGGCACAATACAACAATTAGCACTTATTCCCTCACTCAATTCAAAGACTGGAGTTGTACTATTTTTAGATGGACTTTGTGCATTACTGTTTACAAAGTGTACTGTGTTCAATTCTTTGAACAGCTGCCAAGAAATTGGGCAAGGACCTCCGAAGTTGCCCTAAAAAAAGCAGCACCCTAATCAGGGCTACTCCAGCCAGCTGAGAGGTCTGCCTTTGTCTCCCCGTCTCCCCCTACTTGATCCCCACAGGGACGTCAGTGTGAAAAGAAAAAATGAGACAAAGTGTAGGGGAGGGAAAGGAGGCAGAGAGAGAGAGGGGGACTCATTATCTGCCCTGGAGCTCAAATACAGTGGTTTTACTCAGCCTTCTAGATAGCAGGTCATGTGTAAACATCTTTAATGGTTTAAGCTACTCTTTGTCAAGACCAAGTTTGGGCAGGATTTCACCCATTTATTTACATGGGAGTTAATCTGACGGCAGCAGGTGCGTCATGGAACACCCTGTCAAAACCCAGACGTGGGCACTGGAGCAGCTGGGGTTTGGTCATGTGACACCAAACCCATTTCCCCAGCCAATCCAGCCTTGGCAAGTCGGCAAAGTGGCAACACGGGAAGGAAGGATGAAGGATGGGGGCGAGAACACTTGGCAATCGAGCTGGTGGTAAGCAGGTGGTGGGTGAAGCAGTTGCAAAGGGAGAGGGGATGAAGGGCATCGCTGCTATTTTGCAGCCAACTTCAACAACAAAGGTAAATACCTGAAGGAATCAAGCTTCCCGTGCTGCCACAGCCTGAGCAAATCTGAGAGCATGGAGCCCAAAACAAAAACAGGCTTCTGTCAAATTGCCCAGATCATTTGCCTGGTATTCCATCAAGTGCTGTAAACTACTCTCCAGGTGTCTCAAAAAGGAATGGAGTTGGCCCTAGAAGTTTTGTAACAATCACATAAAATGTCATGGTGTCAAATGAGAACAGTTTCCTTTGTCCCCTAAATGCCAACCCCCTCCCCCCTTCCAAAGCTCTCTATTTCTGTCAAAGACACCAATATCCCTCCTGTAATCCAGGTTCACAAACTCGGAATGATCCTCCACTTTCCCTTTCCCCTCATCCCCACCCCCAAAGACAATCAGCTGTTTATCTCCACAGTACCTCGAATTCATAGTGTCCCCTCCACTGCCATTCTGGATCAGGCCTTCATCACCAGCGATCTCCTAATTGATCTCCTGGCTTCCACTTTTTTTTCCTTTCTTCAGTTCTGCCAAAAAAGATTCTTAAAGCACGTGTTTGACCTTGTCATTCCCCTGAGCTGGAAGCTTCAGTGGTTCCCGGTTACCCCTAGGAGACCATACACATCCTGCAGCCTGGAATTTAAAAAGACCTTCAAAAAAATTGGCTCCAACCTACCAGTCCAAGCTTATTACATATTTGCTTCCTTTCACATCTGGCTTTACTTGGTGCTCTTAAACTCCCCATTCATCTCTCACCTCCATGCCTTTTCATGTGCTGTTTCCCATGTTTGGAATGATCTCTCTACCTAGCCCTGACTCTCAGAATTCTAACAATGAGGAACTACTGGTAAGCCCAAGGGTGCTGCTATATCCACTCCCTCCCCCCAGAGGCCTCTTTGTTCTGCATATGTTCATGTGGTCTTGACTTGATTCATTAGAGAGGGAGTTTGGTCTCTAATGAGGAGGAGTGGGGTGTTGAGGATAGGTATCTTCCTCTCACACTTTTTGGCTGGCCTGAGGCCCTATTCTTTATGGGAGTGGAGGTAGGGTCGGGGTAAAGAGCACAGAATGCCCCCTTCCTGGAAGGTTAGAGAGAGTGAACTAATTGCCATGTGGGAGAGTTTAAGTGAGAGACATAGCTGGAAGCTATCTCTTTTAACTGGTGCTGTACTCTGATTCTGGAGGTAGAGGAAGGAGGGAGGGAGAGAAGGAGGAGCAAGGGACCACTGAGAGTTTGCCACATCATACCAAAATACCAAGTCCTTTTAATGCAGATCCACCACCTGACCGGAAGCAGTCAGGGAGTTTTTCATCTCCAAGGCACCCAAGTGCTGAGTCATACATGTGGTCAGTCAGAAGCAAGCAGGGAATATGCAGGGAATATGCACATGCTTTGTATAACCCGTATCACAGAACCCCTCGTTTCCTTCCAAGCTCAGCTCAAGTGCCATTTCCTGTAGGAAGCCTTTGTTGACTGCCCTAATTGTTAGTGCCCTCTTCCCTTCTCTGTCATGTATATTCCGATGCCTATCATCTGCCTTGCAAAACAAAACAAAACAAAAGCCAGAGGCTTAATAAATGCTTAATGGATTGAATTGGATTGGATTATTTTCTCATTTGCCCCTTTTGGGCCCACTTTGCCCAACTGTCGCCTGGAATGGGAAGTGGGCCAAGCTGAGCTAGACAGAATTCATCAAATCTTTGGAAGTTCAACGTCTGGGTGTTCTCCACGTGCCTTGATTTGAGCCTCTGTAAAAGGATCTATTCTACTCCCAGATCAGTTAGAGCAAGAAGAAAATATTGCCTGGAATATAGAGATCATCTTTACTACAAAGATCTGAAAGTATCTTGGCATTTATCCTTCCAATACCCTCCCCCCCACCTTTTGGGTGGAAAAGGAGAAGAGGAAATATTAGCTGCATCTTGGAACTCATCTAGCTGAACTAATTAATTTTAAAGAGGAGGAAGATGAGACTCATAGAGGTTTAATGACTTATCCAAGGTCCTAGAATCCAAGTCTGCAGATTCTCATTTTCTACTGCACTAACAACTAGGGTAGTTAATAAAGACTTCCTGCAGGAAATGGCACACGAGCTGAGCTTGGAAGGAAACGAGGGATTCTTCAACATGGTTCACACAAAGCAGATGCAGCTATTTCCTGCCTGCTTCTGACTGACCATATGTATGACTCAGCATTTGGGTGCTTTGGAGATGACAGACTTCTTGTCTGCTTCCGGCCAGGTGGTCAATCAATGTTGAAGGGACTTGGTATTTTGGTGTGATGTGGCTGACTCTCAGTGGTCCCTTGCTCCTCCTCCTCTCTCTCCTTCCTTTCCCCACCTCCAGATAGCATCTTAGTTGGAAGAGATCTTCTAGGTGATATAGTCTAATCCCCACCCCTTGCAAGAATTCCTCACCCCATACACCATCACTGACAGGTGACTATCCTCCTCCTAAAATTGTCCAGTGATGGAGAGTTCACTATCTAAAAAGCCAGTATATTTCATCTCCAGGCAGCTATATTAGAAATTTAGTCTTTATTTTAAGCTGAAACCAGTGTCCCTGTTAACTTTCATCTGTCTATCCTCGTTCCATTCTCTGGAGCCATAGATGATATCTAACCTCCCCTTCATTTGACAGTCCTTCCTTCCATTGTTTGGAAAAAGTTATGTTTCTCTGCCACAGCTTTTTCTTCTCCAAGTTAAAACTCTATACAAAGTGATTTCTAGATGTGCTCTGCCACTGCATGTATGTTCTCAGGATGTTTTAGCTCGGTGGGATATTAACACTATTATTAATAGTATTGCTGTTATCCCTGGTAAGGGCAGAGTCACATATTTTACATATCACTGCTTCTTACAGCCTCTTTACATTTCCCCCTTTTTTAATTGTGAACGTAATCACCAACAACCACAAACATTTTCATACAGAAAAGAATATGAAAGAAGATTGTATGAAAACTGAATTTCTAACTATGTTTTTTGATTTAAAAAAATTTAAGAAGGTAGTAACAAAATTGTTCTGTGTCTCTCTCATGACTTCTGAATGTTTTTCTAGTATTTTATCTAATCAAAAATTACCATGATCCTTTCCCCAGCTGTGAGAACAGTGGGCTAATTAAGGCTAGGCATCCTAAAAGAACAAATGTGTTTGGCCTGTTCATGGATTTAGAACCCTGGATATCAGTCCCATAACCATGAACAATAAGCATCACCATAATTAACATATAGTGTACTCTAAGTTTCCCAAAGCGTTTTACACAAATTATCTATTCCCCTTTATAACAAACTTGGGGTCACTATTATTATTCTAATTTTAAAGATGAGGATACCAGAGCTAAGTTGCTTGCTAATAGTCACAGAGTTGCCTAGTCTGAAATAGGGTTGTAGTAAAAATTCTGTTCGGAGGGGTCATTCCCAGTGGGAGGGTTCAGTGCTTGTGTCTGCCATCACTAGCTATAATCAAAGCCTTTCTGACTTGGTAAGACTAACCAGAGGGCTTCTTTGGCAAACCCCAAACAACTTCCATGAAGCTGTACTGAGGCACCTAGGGACTTTGGTGGAGAACTATAGAGGGCATTCATCATCTTGGCTCATCCCTGTTCCTGCTCTTTGGTGTCCTGTGGGGAGCAGTATGGATTCCAGGAGGCTGGGATCTTTTGTGCAGTTTGGCAGGTGAAGCTTTTTGATCCAGTGGGTAATGGAGATATTTTTTAATTTGTTTTTTTGCTTGTTGTTTTCCCATGATGTTGTATGCTCCTGTTTTGACTGAAGAAGAAAATAAAAGATTTCTCCCTGATGTTGGAATTCAAATTCATCTCTTTGCCTTAAAGTTCAGCCAAGTTAGCCATCCTTTTAGAATTTGTTTTTGCTTCTAAAAGTTCAATGATTGCCATTACTCCCACCTAGCAGAGCCCTAACAAACACACCTTTTCTTCTCTCTCCTCCTTGGCTCTGAGAGAGGGCACAGGAAGCAACAGTTCCGATGGTAATTAATGCAGCCCTTTAGAAGACCGGAGGGCCTCTGACCAATAGGAAAAGGGCAGTGCCAGCTGTCAAAAGAAGCCAAGTTCTTGGGTTAATATTCTTTCATTGGAGGAGACAAATTCACTTCTCCTTCCATCTACATACCTTCAGGACAACTTTGAATAATCTATTTGAGCAAAGTAGGGGGTTTCTCTGTGGGTAAACATTAACTATGAATAGCATTGCCTATAGGCCTAAGCCTAGGACTCTTAAATATTAATGTGATATTTAGAGAAATGCTAAGTAGAGGTTACATAAGGAATAGTAAAATAATATCCTCCCCATAGGAATGTGGTTTTAAGTGCAGAGCCTATATTAGAGAGGATCTTAGATTCCACACCTTTTTGGGTGAAAGCAGAAGGAAAATTGGTAAAGTGAAGTAAGAGAAAGCCTTTTATACCTGAAAAGTCCAGTTTGAACAAGCAAACACTGGCTCCTCCCACCTCAGCAGGCCCACACATGAACTTCCAGCCAACTCTGGCAATGCGATGTCTTTTTTATGTTGGAGCTTGTTTAGTTAGGCCTGATTTGACATTGGAGCCAACCTGTGCCTCAAGCCTTTTGGATGTTATTTCTCTATTTCCTCATCTGTCTATCTATCTATTCATTTATTTGTGCATTTGTTCATTCATTCATTTATATTTTTGTTTGTTTATATTTCTTTGTTTTATTGAGAGGAAGTATGATGTTGTGGATAAATGCTTAACCTTGGGATCAGGAAGACTGCCTTTGACATACTCTGTCCTGTGACCACAGACGAATTTCTCTGCTGCTTTGTACCCTACAAAATTCTCTAAGATAGTAAGTTATAATTGCTGAATCCTATTTGCATTGTTTCCATACCCAGAGGTCCCCTACACCAATAAAATCACAGGTTCTCACCAAATTTTTATTTTTTAAAATAAATGTTAATGATGACTTTTATTTTAACATCACAGTCATTTCCACATCTTACAAATACAAACTCACATATTTTCTTATTCTCTCTCTCTCTCTCACACACGCACCCACACCTATATCCACATAGACACACATACTCACCCCTAACATAGACTCCTTCTTTGACAATTTAAGCAAAACCAACCAACACGGTAGCTACATGTGCAGCATTCTATACCTATAATGCCCTGACTGTCTGCCAAGAGATGGGAAGATATGTTGCATTACTCCAGAAGAGTGATCATCCCTATTACTGAGATTTTTTACTTTAAAAGTTATTTTTCTTTATGTTATTGGAATTGTTCTGAATATTATTCTTCATTTTCTGTTTACTTCATAGTGCATCAGTTCACACAAGTCTTTCCATGTTTCTCTGGATCTCTAATATTTATTTTCACTGTACAACAGCAATCCCTCATGGTTATGTGTGACACTTTGTTCAGCCATTTCCCAATTAATGGGTACTCACTTTTTTCTCAGTTCTTTGCTACCACAAAAGTACTGTTATAAATATTTGGGTTTATAGAGGATCTTTCTTTCTGTCTTTGACGTGCTTGGAGTACATGACATGTAGAAGATTTTAGTCCCATGGCTCTTGCTATTCAAGATATAATTCTAATGATGGCTAGCATTTATCTTGTGCTTTAAGGTTTGCTAAGCACTTTACACATATTATGTCATTTGATCCAGACAACACCCCTATGAGATAGATATTATTATCTTCATTTTACAGATGAGAAAACAGATTGACAAAAGTAAAGAGACTTGGCTGAGATCCAGTGGTTAGTATCTGAGACAGGACTTGAACTCAGATATTTCTCACCCCCAAATCCAGGGCTCACCAGTACTACTTGATTGCCCCTGGCAGGTATCTGGTGGAGATGGCAAACAGCTTTCTTTGATCAGAAATATGCACAATTTGTAGGTTAATAGAGTTAGAGGGCATCTCCTCTGAAGTTTGGATTCATTCAGAGGTGCCTCACTTGATGGCCTAGAGGACCACATTTGACTTTGAGGCTGCAGGTTCTAGTCCAATCTGGTCTAGTTCAATCTCCTCCTTTTGCAGTTGAGGTCATTAAGGCCCAAGGAAAGAATGTCTCTCCCAGGTGTGACTGAGTTAGGAGGATTTCAGCAATTGGGCTTTTGCTATTGTCGAGTTGCTAGAGCCCTGCACATGGAGTTAAGAAAACCTGGGTATGAATCTCATCTCTAATACTTTCCAGGTATGTGAGCCTAGTCAAGTCAGTTCTACTCTCTGAGTCTCACTTTCCTCATTGGTAAATGGGAATATTAATACCAGTAGTTCCTAGCTCACAAGTTTGTTGTGGCAAACAGTTGATGCATTTTGCACATTTTAGCACTGCAACGGTCAGATTCATCAATTGTATCAATTGACACAATAATTTAAAAATAATTTTACTATAATTTACTACAAATTCTCCTACCTATGCAAATGTACTTTAAATACAAATAAGTACAAGCAAATGTTTTAATTTTACTCTGAAATAACAATTTTCATCCTACTATCTCTACTATATGTAAATGTATTG
>CM053623.1:347955904-347999607 GCA_028646595.1 Phalanger gymnotis
AGGTTCACAACCTCTGGAGGGTAACAAATTTGTCTTAGCAACTAATTTCAAATGGACAGCTTCATTTGAGTTGCTTACAGTGGTTCTCCTTGATGTTTTTTACCCTGCATGAAAGGATGATTGGGTAGGAGCAGAGGACCCCAGGAGGAGAATAAGAGAAATCTTACTGGCCTAATAGCCTGAGAAGTAATAATAATAATGATAACAAAAGTAGGCACAACAAATGTAATTTACATCGTGCTTCAGTTTGCAAAGGTAAATGTTACATCTCTATTGTAGAGGTAAGAATCTATTCAATAACTGTAGAAATTAAGGACTTCAGGTATTATATACCTCTTTTAAAGATGAAGGACCTGAGACTCAAGGTGACTGACTTGCCACAGTCCTACAGTTAGTATCAATGGAAGCATTTGAATCCAGGCCTTTCTGAATCCAAGGTCAATGTTCTCCTTGCTGTGGCAGGCTGGCTGCCTTTCTGATGAGATTAAATATTAATTTCCAGGCTGTTGGATATAAATAAACACAGCTAGACCTGAAACCAAGGTGATGAATCGTACTCTCCTTTTACCAAAGGAGTTAAAAATTCCTGTGGGATACCAAAGCTCAGCCAGAACCAAGACTCCACAGAGTGAGTCAGTTAGCATCAGGAGTGATATGTGGCCAAATTTTCAGAGAAACAGGAAATATGTTGGAGGCTGAGGTTTGTGTCAAGTCAAATAAATAATTGAGTAGGTCTTATGTCAGGGGCAATTTTCCCAGTGCTACCTTGAGATCTTCCCATGTTAGTTTTCCTCCTACCTCTTTGACTAGTCTTCCTCTGTCTCTTTGCTCAGCACTTTCTGCTCACCAACCTAAAAGGGGTAGTTAACTGAAGCTTAGTTCTTGGTCCTTCTCTCTTCTCCTTAAACATGCATTCCCTCAAAGGACTTAATGCATTCCTGTAGTTTCATCTACCTCCACTCTGCAGATGACTCACACATTTACAGCTTCAGCTCTACCCAGCATATTACTTCCATCTCATCATAAAACGTAAGAACTTGGAAGAGTTTCTAGAGATCATTGGGTTCAGTGAGGCAGCAGATACAGAAGGAATCATGGACCTTTGTTCTTCCTCAACATCTCAACTTCTTAGAATCTTCACATCCCTTCAAGGCTCAACTCAAATGCTATCTTCTACATGAGGCCATTCCTGATTCCCCTGGGGTTATTAGTACTCTCAACTATCCCCAGAATTATTTGTATTTACTTTTTTAAATTTTGGTTTTAGTTTTAATTTATGGAATAAAACAGTAGAATAATATAAAAGATGATTGCTTATAAAACTGCAAACCTACTACTTACAACTTGCTATTCTTTTTAAATTTGTAAATATATCATGTAATTTTTTCTTTTTTGCTCCCCCCTGCCCTAGAGATAATTATACTTAGACACAAATATGTATGTACATGTATATACACATATGCACACAAATGCATATACATGTGTATATATGTAAAATCATTCTATACATCTAGTAATCATTTCTTTCTCTGGATGCAGATAGCATCTTCTTTCATATGTCCTTTATAGTTACAAAACATGGGCTGACTTGCACAAAATGATGATGAAGAAAATGAGCAGAACCAAGAGGATGTTGTATACAGTGACAGTAATATTATTTTAAGAGCAACTAAGTAATTTTGATTATTATAAATACTCAAATTAACTATAAAGGACATATGAAGGAAGGCGCTATCTATATTTACTTTTTCTACATTTTGTAATGATATTTCTTTGTACATTGTTTCTCCAGTAGACTGTAACTTCCTGAGAGTAGAAACTGTTTCATATGTGTCTTTTTATCTCCAAAGAGTAACATAATGTCTTGCACATAGTAGGCACTTAATAAGAAATTTTGAGTAAACAAAAGAGTTGATAATATGGAGCTAGAGCTCCTGGAAAGAGAAGGGGACTAGATATGTTATATAGATTATATAGATGGCTCTAGATTTGGAAGTCATCCAAACCTTGGTAGGGGATGTAGAAGAAGTTTAGACAAGGAGCAAGGGACTGAGCATTGTAAAACAGGTACATTTAGAAGGCTGGAGGAGGGAGAAGAGCCTGCAAAGGAGCCAGAAGGAGTGATCTGAGAGAGAGGAGGAGAATCAGAAAATTGCAGCCTTGGAAACTGAGAGAAGAATATCAAGAAGGAGAGTGTGATGAAAAGTGTCTAGGACTAAAAACAGCCAATGAGGATGAGCAGTAAGAAAAGGGCACTGGATTTGGTGATCAGTGGTGACATCTAATCATATTATTTCAGAGGAATCATTGGGATGGAAACAAGAGATTAAGGAGTTGTTTTGTAATGAGGAAATAGTGAATTTAGATGTGTACCGGTCAGCCATTTAACAAGAGTCTATTAAGCACTTAAAATGTGCGGGGTTCTTCGACATGCCCTGGGGAAAACAAAGAAAGGCAAAAACAGCCCTAGTCCTTGTGGAACTTGCATTTTAATTGGGGAAGACAACATGTAAATAACTAGGGACACACAAAATTCATAGAGAACAAATGGAAAGTACTGTCAGGTGGGAAGGAACTAACAGAAAAGGCCTCCTGCAGAAGGTGGCATTTTTTTTCATTATTCTCTCCCTCTCCCTCTGTAAGGTGGCGTAGGAGGAGTGTTTTGTTTTTGTCCATGTAAGTTATTCATGTGCACATAGGTCTGCTAGGCTTGCAGACAGGCAAGAAAAGACATCTCTAGTGTCTTGTCCCCTCACCCTTCTTCAAGGAAGGCTGAATTCTACAAGAAAAAGAAGCGGGAAGTTGGGGCCAGAGGCTGGCCACTCTGCTTATTTCAAGCCAGGAGCTACCAGGTTAGAATTATATCTCCTTGCTCCCTTAAATACCATTAATCTATTAGAAGTAGCTTTCAGGTTCAAGCTGAGCTCCTGATAGCTGTTCCTTAATGGGGAGAGGAAGGCTTCAAGCTGTATATCCAAGGCTTGACTTCTTCCAGTTCCACAATGAACACATATAGCAAATATAAATAATAGCAAATAAACCCATTTATCCAAGTTGATAGCAAAATAGAAATCAGAGAAAGTATATAGGAGAACATATGCCAGACAATATGGATTGAAGGCACTCTTCCATTGGGAATGAGATAACTCAGCTCAACCAAGAAAGAATCCCAGATTTTACTCAAGGGAAATTCTCTGAAGTCTGTAGTGTAGAGAGCTTGGGACAGGGACAGGATTAAAGTTCTACGTGTTGGCTTCCCCACTTCTGCCTCCCAGAGCGTTTTTCCCTTCATGGACCTGAAGAGAAGTTGGAATTGTACTTCTTCACTCTCAAATCTGGAAGGCAGAAAAGCATATGATCTCTGTCCTCTTAACTCTCATGAACTCCAGCCTGCCCTTTCACTAAGAGGAGGGCATTGAGTAATCAATCTCTGCTAATGAGAATAAAGTCCCATACAACTGGCCCTTTGAGCCTATGGTTACACAAGCATTTATTAACTCTCTTTCCCACTATCCTCTCCCCGACTTATTAAAACGAAAAGAAGAAAACCCTCTTAATACATATACAGAGTATAGGAATACACATTTACATCTTGGCCTTACTCAAAATATATGTCTCATTCTTATTTTAAAAGTTCCTCACCTCTCTGGCAAGAAGTGGGTGGTATATATCATCTTCAACACTCTGGAAATATGGCTTATCATTTTAAGCTGAGACTGGAAGGTTGCCTGAGAAGCCATATTGATGTGATTTTTGTGTGGATTGTTAGAAAGTTTGGGTTATATGTCTTACCTTGCTTTTTAGAAAACTAACATCAGCTTTTACTCATGTGGGTTAAGTCCATGCGGGTCATGATAATCATTCAGCATTTAAAAGAAGCACCATCAATGGACAAGATGTTCTCTAGTATAAAGAACAGAGCCATCATTCTTAAGGGGTTTACACTGAACTTTAATCTCAAAACAAATTGAGTTTTTGTGGTCACAAGACCATAGCAAATGAAAAACTTTCACAAAGCTACTTTGCATCATAACTCATAGAATTTCTATCATTTCAGTCATCTCCTGAGAAATTGGCCTGAAATTTGGAAGGATGGGAAAGAAAGACTTCTTTTCTTTTTCTCAAAGTGTGGGGGGGGTGCCGAGGTGGGGGAGGTGGGCAATGTGACTCATTGAACAAGAGGGCAGGGCTTGGTGTTAGGAGGATTAAGTTTTGATTCTGATACATTCTGGCTAGGTAAGTCACCTTTCAGTGCCCTAGGCAGCTCTCTTAGGAAATGAGTTGCTGAGTTGCATCAAAGAGGCTCATTATTGGATTGGCCCAACAACAGTGGATTTTTGGCCACAGCAATTCTCAAAGACCATCAATATCTATTAAGTTATAAAGGTATTTTGATCATACATAGATGGAATAACTACACTGATGAAATCATATATCCTTGATATAATGAAATGTTGAAGTATGTAGTTTAATGTTAGACATTTTCCCTAGAGCCCCTGCTCACATCCCTGGAAGACCAGAGGTCCACAGACAGTTTAGGAAATGAACACTGAGATAGCAACAGTGAGGAAATCTATACCTACATGACCACACAAACATGAGGATGGGACGAGATTGTCCATAAAGGTGGAACCTATGGCACAATCCAATAAGCAGAGAAAAATGAGTATCCCAGACTCATAAGCACCTTGGTCTGGTTTGAGATCCAAAATCTCAACTCTCTGTGCTTTGCCCATTCCATTGCATAGTAGCTGTCCCTGTCAGTACTCAGACTTAGCTCAATGACCTTTGACCATCACAACTCTAGTTACAGCTTATTCTACCTCATAGACCTGTAACCATGTTCTCTGCCTCCTCTGCCTTTGACTCCTGCTCCACGATTTGGCTACACCTCTCATTTGTCCTCAAGAGGAACTTCTGTTAGCCCATCATGTTGATTCATGTCCTGCCTGGACTACATTTTCTGAGAGTTCACTCAAGGGGAATTTCTGGTCGATGGTTATCTAGGCCCCCTAGGCTAGGACCCAAGCAACACTTGAGTCTTCTTTCAACTACACAAATATATGAATCTATAGTTTCATGCCTCCTACAGGAGTGAGGACCCCTCATTCCTTTGTGTTGTATTTCTTTAGATTCTTAAGTATGTATTCAAAGGAAAAAATGAAAGTTTACCTTACTATACACCAGTGGTGTCAAACACATATATACAAACAAAGATCCCTGAAGGCCACATATTGATTTAGAAAACCACAAATGAACATTATTCATGTTGTATTGTATGTATTTTTTATTTTGTCAAACATTTCCCAATTATTTTTTAATCTTGTTTGGGCCTACTCAGGAGTTTTACCCAGCAGGCAGTGAGTTTGACATCTTTTCTGTACACTATTTAATATCTTCAGTGTTCCTTTTTTTTCCTTTTTAGACATGTGTTCTATAAAGGGGGAACATATGACTTGATTCAGTCAAAAAGCAAAGATTCTTAAAAATTTACTATAAATTATTTTTCAGTTCTCTGAACATATCAAACAGATACAATTCTCGTGATAAAATATATATTCTCTAGTAAGTAAGATTTATCAAACTCTTTTTAAGAAATTCCAGAACCGTCTGGGGAAGGTAACACCTACATATTCAGGGAGAGAAGGAGAATCCAAATCAAAGATTTAAAATTTATTGCTGCACAGTGGGCTTTGACCAGGCACTGCTATAACTCCTACTAAGACCTAGTTATTTAAATAGGATGTGCCCCTAGAACAATATCACAGTAGAAAATGAACTATGTGGAAAACAAGATTAAAAAAATACAAGAGGGAGAGAGCCCGGACATATGGCTCTGAGTCATATATCTAGATGTGACCACTGGTGGAGCGATCCCTGAACTGATGTGGCACGAAGCATTTTGGGGGAATAAAATCAGTCTATGAGGAGGAAAATGGGGGAAAGTCACTTTTCTTCTCACCTTCTTCTGGCCTAGCAAGATGCTCATCATTCACATAGACTGCTACTGTCAGAACCCAATAGGAGCTCTGTGAAGGACTGAGAGGCAAAGGGAGCCATGTACAACTGAAACTACTATCTAGTCCCACTTTTCATCCTACAGCCTTGATTCCTATGTCCTTTGATGATTATCAATAAAGGCATAATTAGGGCTATTCTAGTCCAGGAGTATTAATTTAGTCTGAATCTGAAACCCAAGGTCCCTCAAAGCTAATTCATCTAGGCAATCCCTTAGTAGCTAATTCGCCAATAAAACTTGTGGCTGGCTGTACAGTAATGTTGATGTGAAGTGTATACATGCAAAGACCTCCAGCATGTATGCTCGTTAGCTAAGGCATAGAGGAAGAGGCCTATGGACACAATGAAGACCTTACCTAGTTCAATGGCCACTAACTAGAGATAATAATGATTTCTAGCCCAACAGTAAGCATCTTTATCTCAGAGCATTGGCATCCCATCAGTTACCATATATTTCTGGTATTATCACTTAGCTAGCCAAATCCTAGCTCTCAAAATAATGTCTCCTCCCAGCAAAGCATTGTGCCTGAGAAAATATTTGGACAATCAGTTAGTTATGCCTTTTACCACTAGTGCTGGTTTTTTTTTTTTAACTAGGTATCCAGGATAATGTTGGGGTAATGTAACTGGAAGTAAAGCAAAACACTTTAATACTTGACTTATTCAAGTTACATCAATGTATTTGTCTTGATTTTGTGGCCCCAAAAGATTGTCTTTTTATAATATTCTAGAGCCAGAAACTCTCTCTTCAGAAGGGCATGTAATTAATTCAAGACATGTGGAATTGTATGGGTCCAGTGGAGTAACACATCAAGAATCTGTGATTTTTTGTTATGGAAACTTAGTGTGAGAATTCCCTCCACCAACATAGATAACAAACCATCTCTAACTTCTAGTCAAAAAGAGGCTTCTGAAGCTCAGAGAGGTTAAGTAATTCATTATATAGCAAATATATGTTGAAGGTAGAACCCGAAACCTTGTATTCCTGACCCCACATCTAGCAGTCTTTCTACTACAGCATGGTATGTGTGTATGTGTATCTAACATCTTGGTTCCAAACAACACCTGCAGTTGCTTCACAGCTAAATGTAACATCCTAGAAAAAGTGAATTAACCAGAATGGAATTTCTCCCTTCACATTCCTCCCCCAGGAATTCCATTACCACTGAAATGCCTTACACATATTCTTTGTTGTTGTCATTGCCTTTGTGTCTGGGGTATATATTAGCAGCCCTCATCTCTCAGATGCTGGCCCAAAATTGAAAGTAGGAAATAGAGTTGCTGAAAGGAGATGGTCCTTAAGACCAGTTTTCTAGAAAATGAATTCAGCTGATCCTTGAAAACCCTGAGACATTGGGAATTTCTAGTAGTACTCAAATAGCTGATTCTAGGTGCCTTCATCAATATGATCAACCATAGATGCATCGAATGCCAAAGAAATGACCAAAGAAGTCATCTTATCTAACCCTTTCATTTTATAGATGAGGAAATTTGAATTCAGAGATATGAAGGGACTTGTCCCAAAGCACACAATTAGAATAGTAGAGCTGAGATTCGAACCCAGGTCGTTGGACTAGGAGAAATTCCAAAGGTTTGTCTTATGTACTCTCCAAACAAACAGAATTTTTTCCAGGTCTAAAGAGAAATTTAATTAAATCCCACTGGATTGAAATAGTTGGATGTTTTTTGTGTAATTAATGATAATACAGGGAAAGATTCTATCTCTCATAAAGTATGTATGATCATCAGTTCAGGTGGTTTGCCATTAGGTTAACCTTATCATTTTAGATAATGATTCTTAACTTAGGGTCCATGGAAATCCAAGGAGTATGTGGATAGATTCCATGGAGTCTGAATGGGAAAAATTGCATCTTTATTTCAATGTAATTTATTTCCTTTGTAATCCTGTATGTTTTGTTTTATGCATTTAAAAACAGCATTCTGAGAACGGGACCATAGGCTTCACTAGACTGTCAAAGGGGTCCATAACACAAACAAGATAAAGAGCCCTTACTCTAAGACCTCTTGGTGAATTGAGATGAAACAAACCCATTGTATTATTGAATATTCTACATTTTTTCTTAAGGGATATATGTGTATAGTCATCTCCCAGGGGACAGAGTGGTACAGTGGAAAGAGAGTTAGATTTGGAACTAGGGAGCCTAGGTTCAAATCCCAGTACCTCTACTTACCAGCTGTATGATTTTGAGCAAATCACTTAACATCTCTGGGTCTAAATTTCTTTATCTGTAAAATGAGGGTACAGGACTAGACAGCCTCTTAAGATCCTGTCCAGCTCTAAATCCAGTGATTCTTAGAGTATTTGGCTTATGATTTCTAGTACATATTGAGCTCTGGGATCTTTTCTTCTGTCTCCCATTGAGACTGGAGAGAATAAATGCTTTGTCCTCCTACAGGCCATGTATGTCAGAGAATTGGGCTGATATGGTAGATATTAAAAGAAGAAAAAAAGAGAGTGAAGGAAAAGAGAAAGACAGAAAGCAGAATAGTGGTTTCTGTGGAGAGAACTTGATTTTTTCTTCATCTTGTACCGGGAAGCTAGTGCTAAAAATGGGAGAAATACAGAATCTCGTCCTCAAATTAGTAGAATTCCTGAGCATGCCATGGAGCTTTTACAGCCATGAAGAATGTAAGGAAATTGGAGATAGTACAGAATGAGACAGAGAAGGAGAAGGAAAAATAGGGGAGGAGAAGCCACCTGGTCTTTCCTTCAAATAGCTGGGAGTACTGGTCTAAGATAAATGGTATGGGGTGGGGCGGGGAACCTGCAGCCTCAAGGCCACATGTGGCTTTCTAGGTCATTGGGTGCTGCCTTTTGACTGAATCCAAGTTTTACAGAACAAAACCTTTTATTAAGGGGATTCGTTCTTTGAAGTCTGGATTCAGTCAAAGGGCCACACTTGAAGACTTAGAGGGCCACATGTGGCCTCGAGGCCACAGGCTCCCCACTCCTGATATGATCAGTTGCCATGTAAGAGTAGTCTTTAGATTTGGATCTATGAGTGACTGAGAATTTATATACATCTTTGGAACTAATAGTTGTTCCTTCAAGACCCCCCCCCCCTTTCATCCTCTTCCTTTAGATTCTCTCCCTTTCCTCTGTGACATGCTAAACAGCAAACTTACAAGTCAGAGGTGGCCTTAGCATCATGGGGGTTGGAAGAGAACAATAGCACATAAGACTCCCCATGTTTTCTGAGTAGGGTCTGGGCCCTGAACTAAGAGTGAGAAAACCCCCAAAGTGCACTCAGATGCTTCATATGATAGTTTCTGAAAGCAAGGTGTGGGATTAGACCCCACATGTAAAGGGAGATTATTGGTGAGGTCACATTTAAGTTTTCTCCGTGCTAATCCTTTTTCCTCCTACCTGGGCACTGGAAGACCAAAGACAATTTCCATGCCCAGCTGCCTACAAGGAGGCTGTCTAGACCTTGAGCTTTGGCTCAAGTTTCTATCTTGGTGTGGTCTGTGGCTTAGGGTATCTAGAGGAGGGCCTTGAATCAATGCCATGTATGGATCAGTTGAAGGAACTGGACATGTTGAGACTGGAGAAGAGAAGAATGGGGGTGGGAGTGGGGGGACATTAGAGCTGTCTGCAGGTATTTTAAGGGCTGTCATGTGGAAGGGGCATTAGACTTGGTCTGTTTGGCCCCAGGGGCCAGGAGGAGTGGGTAGAAGTTGCAAAGGGACCATTATAGGCTTGATGCCAGGAGAAACTTCCTGACCTTTAGAGGTATATAAACAATGGAATGAACTGCCTCCAGAAGCATCAGATGTTCCCTCCTCAAAGGTCTTCAAGTAATGTCTCCATGACCATTTGTTAGGAATGTTATGGGGGGAGGATTCCTTTTGTGTGGGGGATTCAATTGAGATCTCTTTCTACTCTCAAATTCTATGCTTCTGTAAAATGATTGTCACATAATACGTCACAAATTTATCGCAGATTGTATTTAATTCAATATCCCATTAAGATTCTTCCCTCCTTCCCAAATTCATGTGGCTCCACCAAAAGAAGACACCCTCACATGATAACACAGAAAATATTTACTGCATGAAATTGTAATGAAAACGTATGAAAGCTCCCAGGTGATTGGTGAGGTGAAGTCCCAATTCAGTTCACAGCTTGACTTTTCCCAGGAAGATAGTCACTCCTGTAAACTCTCCACTTGCAAAGGAAAGCTTTCAGGCAGTCACTCCAATATCATTGGTCACGTGGCAAGAGGAGATAGAGAGCCGGTCAGTTTTCTGTGCTGAGTTCAAGTCCCACTTCTGCCTCAGACTGACTGTGGAACCTTGGGTAAATCACTCAGCCTTTCAGGAACTCCAGGCAGCTCTCTAGGTGTTAATAGTCGCAGAGCAGCTGATGGTCTGAATTAGAAGAAGGAGTTTCCTTACTAGGAACTTCCTACATGAGTGATATTAAAGGTCCAGTTAAAAAAAATCATGGTCATAAAATCATATGGCCTCAGCAAATGGCGCAGTGAGGAGTCCCATCTATCTTGAACAGGTGTATTTGTAACTTCCAACTGCAGGTGAATTTTGGAGCCCAAAGATTACCGAGGGTCCCCTCAGAGGTCTCCAATATCACCTTGTATTGTCCCATGGTCTGGGTTCCTGTGGGCTCACATTGTAAACTCACCATCCATGATGTATTTTGGAAAGCAGCTTGGATGCTTTGGGCTCGACTCTCGATGCCCACTTCTGCATCACAGGCAAAGTCTGCTCACTGCCCATTTCTCTCTCTGCTAGGCCTCTCTTGAGTGACTGCCCAGCACAGTGCCCTGGTATGACATTTGGGCATGTTGCCAAAAAGTAGACCAGAACATTAGTTTTAAATGCCTTACTCAGTGTAACAATGACCTTTCATGACAATCCCGCCTGGTCCTTTTGGACTGGTGAGTCCTTCTGCTGCCTCTCCCTCCCCGATTTCCATCACTACAAATGGACCTTAACAAAAATGGAGGGGAAAGTAGTTGGGGCTTATTGAAACTGGGGCCACACAAATATTATACTGAGGCAAATTATACTTTAGCCAATCATTCTTGCACTTACCCCCATGGTTGATAACACTTTGGCTGTACATAATTTAGGTGTGATGATGACCACGACCTTAGTGACAAGCTCCCCTTGATGATGTCTGTGGGAGCCAATCAGGAATCAAAACGACTGGTCTGGGAGACAGCACTGTTCCCAGACTTGGGCTCAGGGTTCGGGGACATTATCATGAGGGTCTGATGGGAGGTGGTGGTCAAGACAGTGGCAGTGGGTTAAGTTGCCTGGCACATACTGCCACTTGACTCTGAGCATATCACGCTGCTTCAGCTGGGCTGGCTTGCCTGCCCTATGGGTATTTATTCAATAAGGCAAAAATGAAGGAGCCCCTGCCTTCAAACAAGTTACATTCTATTGGGAAAAAAAAAACCACGAATGTAGATAGGTAAATACAAAATGCATACAAAGTAAAGATGGGATGGGACTTGGGGTGGGGGAGAGATGGTGTAAAAGAAGGCACTAGAGGAAAAAAGAAGGGGTAAATGATCAAAGGTTTGGATCCTAACATCTGCCTGACTTTCTCCTGATTCTGAGCCCTGGTCCAAGCAGCCCAGCCTCACTGTCACCCACCACTCAGAATGACAATAGCATTTCTTATAGAAATTTAGAGGTTTAAACAAAACCTCTTTGTCTATCTGTCTACCAGCAATAATTTAGAAGGTAACTGAATTCTTGACCTCTATTTATTCTGCATAACATTACAGATATGGTGCCATATTTGAAGTCGGAAGATCAGGATTCAAACTTTATTTGGCCACTTACTGTCTGTGTGACTTAGTAAAATTATTTCACGTCTGTGGGCCTGTTTCCTCACCTATAAAATGAGAAGTCTCCTTCTTCCCACTTAAATCCTTCCAACCTACATCTGGTTGAGGTTGACTTAAAGTTGAAAGAACCACAAACGATGTCCAACTTCTCCAAGCAGATCAGGAATTCAGATTCCTTTGCTGGTGATGATAATCCCATGATCTAAATCCTTGCATTCTTCAATTTAGAGATGGCATCTGTTAATATGTTTGTGGTCAGATATAATTTACTAAAAGAGACAAAATAAAGAGATAAGATGTCCCAGGAAGGGGAGAGACTGAGGGATCAGAATTTTCCTCCCAGCCTCTGTCTAATCTGATCCCAGGGTTGGCCTGGTATCCTTAGCTTCTTCTATCTCATTTGCAATTTTTTCCTCCTAATTTAAAATGAAAAACAAGTAACTCTGGGCTGATGGCCCATAACTGTCCTTCCTCTTAGTATCAGTGGGAGGACACTGGAAGGGACGGTTCCAAAAAAAATAAAAAAACACAAGAATTTGTATCACACTCTAGTGGATAATGTGGGAAGAATCTGTGACTTTGCCAAACTGGGGAACTTCCACTGTGGGAACTTGCCAGAATCAATGCAGATTGCAATCCACCGTTGACTTAGCAAATAAATTTTAGGCAGTAACCTGGGAGTACATAGAGATTAAGTGACTTACCCGAGATCACCCACCTAGTAAGTATTGTTAGAGGTGGTATTTGAACACAGGTCTTCCTGACTCCAAATCCAGGATTCTATCCACTATGTAATGCTGCCTCCAGTGGATAATCAGGAAGAGAGAATATACATAGCATGCATTTGATGTAAAAATGTCACTGAAAAGAAAACAGTGACATTCTCAATACACTTTGGCAGAAGGATGAAAAAATAACCCTGAGACCATACCATTCACCTTGTTAAGGAGCTAGAAAACATCCTTCCAAGTCATTCAGTTAACCATTTCACTGGCTTCTCTGAAAAGACTTCATTTAGTCGTAACGGAAAATGTAGAGTAAACTCCCAGTACAAATATGAGTTGTGCAGGTATCAATGAAGTCTGAGAAAATAGTTTCAGGGGTTTAAATAGGAAATACTATCCCTGTCCCTGGAAGTGACTTAAAATCTGAATAACTAAATAATAGAATTCTATAGCGCTTCATAGATCAAATTTCAGACCAACCAATACCATCATAATGAAAATCTTTGTAGAAACAAAAAGATATTTCCTAGTCTCAGTCCATTCGGGGGATAGTCAATTAACAAAATTCTAACATGGAAAGAGAATTTAGACAGTTCATCAGAGTTTTCTGTTACCTCAGGTGTGACCAAACGTAAAACTTTATCTCTAGCATTCCAAGGGCAATTAGATATCTTAATATCTCTTCTTCCCTCTGGCCACACATTTATTGGTTGCCAATTAATGACTTGGCTCTTGGCCAACATAGAAAAAGATAACTTCTAGCTAAGAAAACTTGTTGGGATGGATCATAGCTTTTGAATTGGAAGGGACCTTGAAAGCTAGCTAGTCCAATCCCTTCAATTCATCAGTGAGGAATTGCAGCCTGGAGAGGCTGAGCCACTTCCTCAAAGTCACACAGACAGTGAAGACTAAACCAGGATTGGAAGCCAGGTTCAAATCCTAGATCATCTGCATCCAAATCCTTCTTCTGCACCTTGCTGGATGGTGACAGGTATTGGTTTGTGGCTCTGCATGGTCACTGTACTGGACCTCCTTCTAGCTCTAAAACTATTTTGCTATGATCCCCACAGCCCAATCGTTTCTCCTTACTGACAGCAAAGTTCTGTACTTATTGTGACATTTTATTCTGTTAAACAGTTTTTTCTTTCAAACGAGAATGTAGAAGAAACCACTTAATTTCTCCTTTTTAGCAAGAAAACAGTTTCATAATTAACACTCCTTCCAGACTCTACCACACTGACCCCTTTGTTGTGTGATGACTTGCCAAAGATTCGGACCAAGTTCTTGCAATGACTAAGAATGTTTAGATACCCCCCAAAAGACCACCAAGTTTCTCAGGCGCTACCACAGCAGTCTGGCGAGTCAGATAAGGGTTAGTGGTGTTCCCTTTGACCTTATCCTCAACCACGGCAGATCTGCTTTCATTCAGTCAATGTAGGCAACATGCTCAAGGCCGCAAGGGACCTGGAGCACAGCTTGAAAATATGTTTCTCATCTTCTAGGGAGCTCGAGTCAACAAGCTGTGAACGTAATCCAAAGTCCTCCAGGACAACACAGTCATCCAGAAGCTGCTGTCTGCTTATGACTGCATTCTTGAAGTATACAGGAAAGACAAATACATCCAAAACATTTAAGACTATTCTGCAGAATCAGTCTGACACAATGAATTGGTGATAAGCTGGTTACAGGGAACATCTGGTCAGTGCTGCCTTATCCCTAGTGGTCAGGAAATAGTTGATTTCTAAGACTCCTTTCAGTTTTAACAGCGTATGAGTTTGTCCCTTTATAGGATTGGGAATGGGGTAGGGTCTAAATTCCTGTTTTCCCTGTGAATATTTTTGTCAAAATCTTTACAAGAAATTCCCAATCTGTAAATAGATACACTGAATTTCCTGAATGCCATTTGTATCTTTTGAAAATGCCAAGTCCTCTTGAAGCCAAATGGCATAATGGAGAAGACACCAAATTTGGGACCATAGGACTTGGATTTGAATCTTGGTTCTGCTAATTACTGCCTTTGTGACCTTGGCCAAGTTAGTTCCTGTCTCTTGGCCCCACTTTTCTCGTCTGTAAAATAAGAGGATTGGATGACTTGATCTGTGACCTTAAATGTTACAAGTTTATTTATCTTGATTATTTAATCATTAATAATATTCATAAACATTTTATGTACCTAATATGTGTAGTACAATTTATAGGTGCTGAAGAAGATAGTGAAAATAAATGAGATATGCTCCCTGCCCTAAAGAAGCTTAAAATCTAGGAGAGAAAAGAGATTGTACATAAAAAATAGGAGGTGGTGTTTGATATGAGTCTTGAAGATTAGATTGAATATGAACATGCAGAAATGGGGGAGAGGGTTCCAAATATAGAGAAGAGCATGAGTACAGAGTATACTCAAGGAGCAGTGAGCAATCTGGTTTGGCTATAGATTGTTCTAGTAAATGAAGAAAAGCAGCATCTCAGATAATTTAAAATGTCTAATTGCTAAATTTGGATACACACATAGATACATATATATACACACACATATATATATGTGTATATATATATATATGTATGTCTATGCTGTGTAACATACATAAAGATAGTATGGTATTGCTGATAGAGAGATGGCCTTTAAGCAAGGAAGACTTGACATGATTGGCTCTAAGTAAGTCACCTAACTTCTCAGGGCTTTAGGCATCTCTCTTAAGACTTTAGATTCAAAAGAAGGTGCAATATCCATTGTTGAAGAGAGTTTCCTCACCTGGGAGCTCCCAAAACCAATGAAATCAGAGAGCCAAGATCTATCCCTATACAAAACTTAAATGCTATTAAGAAATACAGCATTAAAAACTGACTACCCAATAAAGCATCAATTAACAAAGAAAGAAGAAACCCAGTAAAGAATAGATCTTCTAAAATTTGATAGAGATGTCTTCAATTTCCTTTGTGCTCATTCATTCATTTAACATCTATGAAGACTCAATATTCATTAAGGCACTGGGTTATGTGATAGAGATACAAATAATAGAATACAGTAAAATTGTCTCTGTACTTGAGGAGTTTACATTTTCCTGGAATGGGGGACCAGTGGTATTGGTGTCAGTGAGGGTGAATTTGCCTTACTTCTGGCACCAATTTGAATGAGTTCATTTCTCTAGGTTCCTAGGATTTTTCTCTTAAAATTTGCAAAAGAATTGATTGGATTCCCCTTCTTATTTTATTTCTTACATTTGATGGCCTTCCCAAAGAGTGATTTTGTGATAAATCAGTGTGCATGCCAGTGAGAGAAAAGGAGAGTACATACACAAAACTTAGGCATCAAGATGACATCTATTCATGGATATTCTTTACAACTAAGACCTGGTGGTGGGGGTGGAGTGAATTGGTGCTACAGATCTCTAAGTCTGCCTTTACGCCATTTCAGGGATGAGTAAATGGGTGGAAAGGAGTACTATGGTTCTGAAACACACCTGCCCAGATTTTCCCATTGGTTCTGAAAAGGTCTTATCTCTGATGGACACATGCTGATCAATTTTCTTCTTTTCTTGGGAGTTTTAGAGTAGTGATTAGTGGAGAAGCAAGGTGTTATCTTTTACCTACATTCCTAGATCTAATTTAGAGATCTTTAAACATTATAATTGGTTGAAATGGACAAATAAAAACAAAGAGAAAGGGAAGGAAGAAGAACCTCTTACTCACCCTATGGCCAACATTAGGCTTGTCCTCATAGAAATAAAAGCCTTGGATCGCATGACCTTAATTGTACTCACAAACTCTCCCCTGGGCAGTTGCTCATGAGCTAATACAAAGAACAAAATTTGTTAATGGCTGGTATTTCTGACTTAACCCTTTACTCTTCTGAGCCTGTATCACTGAATCATGTCATAGGTATAATAAACATTGACTCAGGGCCTTTTGTTCATTACTTCATGTATTGCGATATCTTACATCTGTAAAATGGGCTAGCAGGTCATTGTTGAGGAATTAGTACAGGTCCTAAAACAGTGGATATACAACATATATACAGCTAAGTAAATAAAAAGAGGATGACCTTGGCACCTGAGCTGATTTTTAAAGGAAGATAAGGAAGAAGTGGAAATAAGAAGGAATTCCTTGCTTGCAAAAATGCTCAGAGGTAGCAGAGAGAATACTACCTAGCTCAATGACGAGCACATAGTAGGTATTAATCAACTCTTTTTGAATTGTGTCTGGCACACAGTATGAAGACGTGGACTTGCTCTGTCTGGACTTGTTTATGCAGCTGAATCAGCATCACCTATGAGTCATACTTAGCATTAAATGGCAAGGCAAGCTCACTGGCTAGAATGTAGTCAATCCATTTTGTACTGAAGCAATGTTTGGTGTAACAGCACTCCTATGGTGAACATGTATGAGAAGTGATAATAATAGTAGCTGACATTTACAGAGGGTTTTCAGATTTCCACAGCCTTTGAAACACATTACCCCCTCCCCTCCCTCCACCCCATCCTTGTGGCAGCTCTAGAAGATGAGCAGGACAGGTATTATTTTTACCCTTTTGCAGATAAAGATCCTCAGGATTAAGGAGGTCCATTGGCTCTCCCAAAGTCACATCACTAGTAGTTGTCAGAAGCAGAATTCAAATCTAGATCTTTCCCGAATCCACAGGCAGCATTTCTTTTTTTCCCACACTGCCTCCCCATAGGACAAACTGGCAGTTTGTGAAGTGTGATCAGAGCAGATCAAAGTAAGAAGCTAAGATCACACTGAAGCATAACTTTCAGTGTTATATCAAATCTGAGGTTGGGGTCAGAACGACAGATAGACTGACCTATGAAACCTGAGCCATAACTCTGGCATGGTGGACGGGGAGATTCTCCAGGCTTCTGAAATTTGGAGGATGCCAACAGAGCCATCCCAGTATGTTCTGCCTCTTGTCTCAGCAGTTACACTCACCCCAGTAAAGCTGCCTTTTCCCCATCTCAGGAACAAACATTTCTAGTTAAAGTTCTGCATGTAGCAAGTCAGAGATGGAATAACTCTTTTCAAGCATGGCTATTGAGCAGACCGAGGTAAAGAGGAAACAGCTCATTTGACCCCTCTGGGTCTCAGTGTCTTCATTTACAACATGAGGGTTTGGGGCAAGATGATCTTTAAAGTCTCTTCTGTTCTGTGATCTAAAATCTAGATGTTTTAAACAGGACCGGCCTCTAACAATACAGGTTTGCATAAGCTGCAGGTGCAAGCTAAGGGCAGTCTTTATGTGGACAAAGGACAGAGCTCAACGCTCCAACCACAGCCATGCTAGGAGATAGAACAAATCTAACAACAACCCATTTATGTAGTGCTTCGAGGTTTATAAAATGCCTTCTGAACAGCAGCTCAAAGAGGATCTAGGTTCAGGGGACTTCGGTTTGAATTCCAGATCAACCACTTACTCTCCATGTTGATCTCCACTTAATCTCATTGGGCCTTGGTTTCCAGCTTTGTAAAATAAGGGGGAGCATGTGGACCAAATTACTCTAGGTCATTTCTAGCTCTAAATCTATGATCTCCAGGAAACTGAGGCTGAAAAAGATTCATTAGATTGTCCAAAGTCATATAACTGAAAGTGCTTGCCCAAAGTGACATAGTAGTAACAATTCAAACCCAGAACTCCTGACTCCAGCTGCAGTATTCTTCCTACTAGACAACACTACCTCTGTTAACCCCTTTGAATCTTAATTTCATCTTCTATAAAATGGGTATGATCATACCATTATCAGGCTGTAATGAGACAGAAGGTGCAAACCACTTTTCAAACATGAAAGTACTTTGTAAAAGTCGGTTTTTATCGTTATTATTACTCAACTGGGCAAATGGTTCTGTGATTTATCCGATGTGGGTATTCCCTCCAGGGATGCAAAGTGTAACCAGTGGCTTTGTCCATGTCCTCCAATAAATTCCTTGGAGGGGATCAACCCGAGCTGGGGGCACTGAAGACCTTCATTTTTCTCTTGCCACTGAGAAGAAACCAGGGTAGCACTCAGGAAGTTCAATAAGCATACCTCACTCTCACTCCATGGCCAGCCTATATTCTCCTTTGCCCAGTTTTGATGGCACTTTTTACTTTACTTCTTTGTAATTTCTGGTTTTGTGACATGCTGTTGCCTGCTCACACCAGCCATGCACACACAGTCCCATTGCCTTTTGGGCAAGTTTCAATTTCAGTTCTTTAGAAACTCTAGTATTATGTGACTTGCCTTCAAACAACATCATCATCAGAACACTGATATTGAAAAAAAATAGATCTTATGTCCCCTTGCACAAGTCAGTCAATAAGAAGAAAGGTCTTATACGGGATGTCCCAAAAGTCTTAATGCAGTTTCAAGCTATTAAACCTTAAAGTTGTACTAAGACTTTTGGAACACCTTGTGTGTATCAAAATATTTGTAGCAACAATATTTTTTGGAAGTAGCAAAATAGATGTCTATTGATTAGCTAATTGCTAAACAGGTTGAGGTATGAATATAATGGAATATTACTGTGTCATAAGAAATGCTGAATATGAAGAATTACAAAGAAACATAAGAAGACAAATATAAACTGATTCAAAGTGAAGTAGAACCAAAAAATAATATACATAATGACACCAACCATATAAATGGAAACGACAACAATATTGAAACTAAATTCTGTGAAATTATAATAAAAAAGTTTCAAAAAGAAGATATGAGGATGCATCTTCATGCCTTTTTCCAGAGATAGGGGACTATGGGTATTTCCACACAGTATTTATGCACCATATATAAAGTCAAGTTTGGTTGATGATTATTTTGTTGAAAGCTTTCCTCCACTCCCTCCCTCTCTTTTTTTAATCTTTTTTTATAAGGCATAGCTCTATGGGAGAGAAAGAGGGGGAGAGATATATTGGAAAAAGAAGATGATGACATAAAAAACAAAAGATCTCAATAAAAAATTAGGTTAAAATAGGTTTTTATTTCAGGGAGAAGCTTGGGGTAGTAGAAAGAACTTTACAGCTTCCCAAAATCAGTCTAGCCCTTTGTCCAGCTGTCCAACTCTGGGTCAAATTAATTGTCCATTTGTTGATTTTTGTCTAAGATATATATTTATACATATATATACACACACATATATGCACATACACACATACTTGTCCAAATTATGTACATATATGTACATACATACACATCAATTATGTATGTATAGATGTAGTCCAAGTTATACACACACACACATATATAGGCATGTTTGTTAGTTGCATATTTATGTGTAATTGCATGTACACATCACTTAAACAAAACCAAAACAGACCATATACACAGATTGATATAAGGATGTATCTATAGCTATATCTCTCTATATATTGGGAGACAAACTCAATGGGTCGTCCATGCGATTGCATATCATATTTATTTCTATTACCTTCAAGAATACCAACTGTACCTTACATTGTGGTATAATTATTATGATTATCATCAGGAATACCAATATAAACATGTATTTCCTATAGTCCATGCCTTCCTCTCAGAGTCTTAAAAGAAGGGATTCTGACTCCTCTTTGAAAAAGTATGAGACACACAGTCCCCTCCCCACTCTGATTCCTGCCCTTCCCCCCACCTTGGCTCTCCCATCTCTCCACTTTCTCTAGGACCCAAAAACTCCAGGTAAAGAGAAGCTCAGTCTAAAAGTGAAATCTCCAGGGCAACACTGACAAAAAATCCCTAATTAGGTGGATTGTTGTTTTTCCCCGCCTGTGCGCCCAAGAGTGAGTCATTTGTTGAGCTTGGCTTAGTCTGAAAGCAGTTTGGGTGTTTCAGACATATTTAGCACAGATAAGTTTAATGTAGCATCAGGGGGAATTACAGACTCCTTCCTTTCTAGGGCTGTGCAAAGCAACGAAATGAGCCCCATATCAGCAAATAGCAGCGAGCTGAGATAAACAGCCCTTTCTAGCTTGGGGAGGGCTTTCTTGTGCCAGCAAAACAAGAGCAAGCCGGAGAGCGGAGTGAGGAAAAGAAATCCACAAACATAATTCATAATTTACAGCCAGGAGACAATACTGCTTTTTCTTGGAGCCCCTGGGCCCTCCATGTGGTGACTCACAGGCTGGTGAGCAGGCAGCTCGTTGCAGAAGGGCAGGAGCTGGTGTCATATGTCAGGAAGAGGAGCAAAATTACACTGGACCAGACTTTGTGCCCTTTGCCACTGGAGGGTCACTGTCTAAACTCAGCCTTACAGACAATCCTTTGCCAGTTGGGGTGGGAGGCAGAGCACAGAAAAGGTGGAAGGGGAAGGAAGAAACAGGTCCAGACCCAACAACGGGAGATTAGGCCTTTTAATATCAGTAGTAAACATTTCTGGAGAAAGTGGGAAAACTAATTTTTCAAAAGCAAATGTACTGTATAATATTATATTGCTTGCCTTCTCAGTGGGTAGGGGAAGAAGGGGAGAAAGGGAGAAAATTTGGAACTCAAAAATTTTTAAAAATGAGTGCTAAAAATAAATACATTTTAAAAAATTTAAGAAGGGAATATGAAACAATTGTCTCTTCCCAGGCCTTGCAAATATTGACTTATTGAGGGAACATGAGGCCATATAGAGTTTATCCCTCACCTTTCAATCTTTACTACATAGGATCTAAAGGGATCTTAAAGACCATCTAATCCAGCCTTTTCATTAAAAAAGAAAGTGTTACAGTGATGCTCTTTAAAAAGAAATACTGCCATCACTTTTCAATGGCTCTCTTTGCCTGCCCACAACATACACAATAACAGCCATCCTTACAAGGAAGTACAGTTAATCTAAATAAACCAGTGAGTTGGCATTTAAAATCAAGTATGCCTCATCCCAAATCGACAAGCATTTATTAAGCACCTACTATGTACCAGATAAAAGACTCCCTCAAGGATTTTTACAATCTAATGTAAGAGCTTACAATTTAATCCCAAAGTTATAGTGTATCACACCTTTCTGCAGAGAGACAAGGGGGTGAATGTTTCATTTTTGGCCTCCTAAAATTGGGATTGGACATTTCTTTGCTCATAGTTGGGATGTCTGTTAGGGTTATTTTATATCATGGTGCTCATTGTGTGCAGAGTATTCCTGGTTCTGCTTATTTTAGTCTACACCCCTTCTTAAAGTCGTTGTCACATGCAAGATTCCTTATAGAATAATAACACTCTATTCCATTTGTTGATCAGAACTTATTCAACTCTTGTCTAATAGCTGGGCATTTGTTTTCATTTCAGCTTCTTGCCATTACCAAACTTTCTTTCTCTCCTCTCTCTCTTTCTCTCTCATTTACACACACACACACACACACATATGGGGTGTAGGGTGTGTTCATGGGAGACTAGGACTTTTGGTGGGAGGGCTGTTGAGCCCCTTTCAGGGCTGCTTTCCACCTTTGTTGTCCACCTGATTCACTGTAGTCTCACCCATGACTTCAAGAAGCTGTAGCATGTGCAGCAACCATACCCCAGTAAACCATTTCAGCAGATGGGCTACACAAGGTTGAGGGTAATCAAGGGGTCTCAAACCCATGAGTCAGGGGTGGAGAATCTACCCCAAGCATGTAAAAACTCCCCCTGGTGGAGTGGATGTTTGAGAACAATTTGTTCCAATGGCCGTGAATGCTGCTGAAGCACATACTGTGGAGTGCTTAGAGAGCCAAGCACTGCATCCTGAGCCATGACCAGTCATTTTGACTTTGTCTTGCCACTGGACTCTGAAAGGGAGAGTGAGGTCAACAACTTCAAGTAATTCTGCCTCACTTAAATCCAACTCCTGCACAAATCAAAAGACATCACCCATACCATTTTACCATTTTTACCTACCTCAAATTCCTGTGGTGACAAGTTAGTGATGAAGCAACAGGTACAGATACATTGGGAGTTGTAGCCACAACTTTGCACAGAGATGGCCCAGGCCATAGGGTTGTCTTCTCATGGACTGAAGCAGCAGTGGGATTCAGCAGCCCCCATGTGTCTGGGTAGACTTTTTGAAGGACTGCTCACTTCATGATATGAAAAAAGGGCTAGAAAAGGGTGCCCTAAAAATTGTCTACCTCACTCAACCCTGGCCTGCTTACCCCAGAAGGTGGGGATTCCACCCTGTGGCAAAAATACAAAAACTTTTGCAAAGATAATTCTACTTACCATCAGTACATGGAATGTGCACATGCTTATGGACAATACAAAATCTAGTAGACCTGAAAGATGAATAGCTCTTGTTGCAAGAGAACTCAGCAGGTATAGCATCCAAATAGCAGTCCTGAATGAAATAAGGCTGGCAAATTAAGGCCAGCTTACCAAAATCAGAGCTGGATACATGTTTTTCTGGAATGGCTGCAATGAAGGGGAGCACCATGAAGCTGGCATAGGTTGTACAATCAAAACTAATCTAGTCAACAACCTTGTATGTCTACCAAAAGGAGTGAATGATAGGCTCATGACAATGCAATTGCTACTTGCAGGAAAATGCCATGCCACCATCATCAATGCATATGCTCCCATCATGATGAATGCTGATGAAGTCAAAGAAAAATTTTATTAGGACCGGGAGACCCTCATCATCAATGTGCCAAAAGAGGACAAGCTTGTAATTCTAGGTGACTTTAATGCAAGAGTAGGCACAGAGTACCAGACATGGCAGGGAGTCTTTGGGAGGAATGGAGTTGGAAACCATAACAGCAACAGTCATTTACTACTGAAGACTCATGCATCTCATAACCTTCTTATCACTAACACTGTCTTCCATTTACCTAAATGCAATAAAACTTCATGGAAGCATCCTCACAGCAAACACTGGCATTTAATAGACTGTGTCACTGTAAGGAGAAGAGACAAATAGGATGTGAAAATAATGAAGGTAATGTGTGGTGAAGAGTGCTGGACTGATCATAGACTTATCCTCTCCAAGTTAAATATTTGCATTCAACAAAAGTGGTGGCCCCAAGACAAGACAATTACCAGAAGACTTAATGTAAACAGATTGGAGCACTTTTCCAAACAGGAATAGTTTGTTGCTAACTTGGAAGGAAAGCTGAGCCAAGATGAGGTTGGCAATATTGGTGCAGGAAAAGAGTTGGGTGGCTTTCAGAGATTTGGTATACAGAACTGTATTTACTCATCTGGGTCAGAACACTTGAAAACATTGACTGGTTTGATGAAAATGATGGGGAAATTCAGAAGCTACTAAAAGAAAAATGAGAACTCCACAGGGTTTTCCAGCAGGGTAATTCATCTGTCTCTAAGAAGGTAGTGTTTAGTTTCATCAAAATTAAAGTGCAAGAGGAGCTTAGAGAGATGCAGGATTCTTGGCTCAGTGAGAAGGCAGTTGAAATTCAGTTTTACACTGATAGTAACAATCCAAAGGTCTTTTATGATGCCCTGAAGACTATTTATGGGTCAAAGACCTATGACACATCTCAACTACTCAGTATTGTTGGAGCCACATTAATTAATGATAAGGATATGATCCTGGAGAGATGGGCTGAACACTTTCATAATGTTAACAGACCATCATCAGTCAATGCTGAAGCCATTGACTGTTTCCCTCAGGTTGATGCCAATCCCTCTCTAGCTAAACTTTCAACTGAAGAACAGGCTTTGAATGCCATTGGCTCCTCTCATGTGGCAAAGCACTTGGTGCTGATTTTATTCCAGCTGAGATTTACAAGGCAGGGAGTCCTTTGCTCATGCAAAAGATGACTAAAATTTTCTAGGTTACGTGGCAAGAGGAAGTTATTTCCCCAGGAGTTCAAGGATGCTCCATTATCCATCTCTATAAAGGTAAAAGAAATAGATTGTCCTGTGACAATCATGGGGTGGGAGTGGGTGAGTCTCTCTCTTAGTCATTGCTGGCAAAATTCTTGCCAGAGTCCTCCTTAATAGGCTGATCCTTTACCTGGAAGATGGTCATCTACCTGAGAGCCAATGTGGCTTCAGAAAGAGCTGAGGAATGGTTAATATGCTGTTTTCTTCCTGACAACTCCAGGAAAAATGTCAGGAGCAGAAAAGAGGTCTGTGCACAACATTTATCAACCTGACCAAGGTCTTTGATACTGTTTACTCATGAGGGCTTGTAGAAAATTATGGCAAAATTTAGTTGCCTGGAGAAGTTCATCAGTATTGTATGCTGGTTTCATGATGGCATGCTTATGTGGATCCTAGGTAATGGACAATGCTCTTCACCAGTGAAGTAAAGCAGGGCTGTGTACATGCTCTCATGCTTTTTAGCATGATGTTTTCCGTAATATCGTCAGACACCTTCAATTAGGATAAAAACAGCACCAAGGTCAGCTACCACACCAATAGTAAATTATTTAACTTGAGAAGTCTACAAGCCAAGACTAAAGTGGAGGGAGAGTTGGTATACAACTTCCTGTTTACAAATGATTGTGTACTCAATAAAACCTTTGAAGCTGAGTTGCAACAGAATATGGATCAATTCTCTGCTGCTTGTGCTAATTTTGGCCTAATAATTAATGCCAAGAAAACACAGATTCTCCACCAGCTAGCAGCATGTCATCCATATATGGAAATATTGATTATAGCGAATGGAGAAATATTGAATTCTATGGATGAGTTCACTTACCTTGGCAGTATGCTTTCCAGGGACGTCCACATAGATGATGAATTTGATGCAGTCATTGCCAGAGCTAGCTCAGTGTTCAGTGTTGGGAGACTCCAAAGGAAAGCATGGGAGAGAAGTGGTATTAGACTGCCTACTAAACTGAGGGACTATAGAGCTGTTGTACTGACCTCATTATTGTATGTCTGTGAAATCTGGACAGCATACCAGAGACATGCCAAGAAACTGAATCACTTCCATTTGAATTGTCTGAGGAAGATTCTGAAGATCGCCTGGTAAGATAAGGCACGGGATATTGAGGTCCTTTCTCAAGCTAAACTGCTAAGCATTTAAACTCTACTGCAGAGAGCACAACTCAGATGTGCTGGCCGCATTGTTTGAGTGTCAAAAGTACATTTACAGAAAACTCACATAGGACAAGTGCTCACATGAAAGTCAGAAGAAGCAATACAAGGACACTTTCAAGGTCTCTCTGAAGAACTTTGGAACTGATTGTGTGACATGAGAGACACTGGCAAAGGATTGCCCAGCATGGCATACCCACAACAAAGAAGGCACTGTGCTCTATGAGTGAAACAGAATTATAGTAGCTCAAAAGAAATGTGAAATGTACAAACGCAGAGACATCTTCACTCCAAATGTTCACATGGACTATTGGTGCCCGACTTGGGATAGAGCCTTCTGAGCTTGTATTGGTCTGATGAGCCACAGTTGGACACACTACACATAATGATGTCATTTTGGTCCTCTTCAAGAATGAAGGACAGCAACCAACCGACTAACCCATCTACTTATATCAATGTGTATGTATATGTATAATATATACATTATATACATATACACATGTATATGTATATATATACATATATATATATATATGCACACCTACACATCAATATCTATTTATCTATCCAAAGCATTTAGGCAGAGGGAACAGCATAGATAAAAACACAGAAGTGGCAAAGTGCCAGTCATTTTTGCAGAATAAGCAGTAGGCCAGTTATATGTGTGTATAAAACTGTGCATGTACATATGTATACATACACACACGTATACACATATACTTACATGCACATATATACACACATATGTGATGTGTGTGTATATAGAGTGCTAGACCTGGAGTCAGGAAGATTCACATTCCTGAGTTCAAATCTGGCTTCAGATACTTACTAGCTATCTGACCTGGGTGAGTCATTTAATTTTACTTGCCTCAGTTTCCTCATCTGTAAAATGAGCTGGAAAAGGAAATGATAAACCACTCCAGTATCTTTGCCAAGAAAACCCCAAATGGGGTCCTAAAGAGTTGGGCATGACTAAAAATGGCAAAAAAACAACACATATGTATGTGTACAGACATGTGTGCATATATACATGTGTGTAGACATATATACATACACATGTAACTAGCTCGCTCCTCACTTCCCAAAGATGACTGGCACTACCACCTCTGTGTTTTTGTCTATGCTGTTCCTCTGCCTGCATGCTTTGCTTCACTTTCCACCCCATCTTTGGTTTTTAAATCGTGCCCATCCTTTAAAATCTAGTTGTTACTTTTTCCTCCGTGAAGTCTTCCTTGATTATTCTAGCTGAAAAATGATCTCTCCCTCTCTTGAAATTCTATAGGTTCTTGTTTGTGACATTTAAGCATAATGCCCTGCACCTTAGTTATCTGTATGCATATCTCTCTCCTTTACTAGCACTATCAACTCCATTAGGGATAACTATGTCTTACTTCATATTTCCAGGAGAAAAGAGGCAGTATAGCATAATGGCTAGAGAACCAGGGTTATGCTGCCTGCTGATTGAGTAAGTTACTTTTGCTCTCAATGCCCCATAAACCTCTAAGACTATAAATTCCTAATGAGTTAGGAGGAACTTTCCATACTACAGATTTCCAATATTGATGAAATCATAGGTCTGTGACATACTACCCCCTCCCCAAAAGAATCCTCAGAAGCGCCACTGCATAATTACTTGAATGGAGTGAATCGTGTATCTTACACCAGAAAAAGGGAACTCTAACTCTTTTGTCTGCTGACTTCTATTGCTCATACCCTTGATTACATATATATCAGGGCTGAAAGGTAGCATAATGTAATGGTTAAATGATTATAGGACTAGGCATTGAGAGTTCCAGGTTCAAATCCTGCCTCTAAGTAGTTTTGTCACTGTGGACAAATCATCTCACCATTCAGAGTCTTGTTTTCCTCATCTCTAAACTGAGAATAATAGTACCTGTAGTGTTCATCTCACAAAGCTGTGAGTGTAATAGGGGACTGGCCAGTGGGGGCCCAGTCCTCATATTACAGGCAGTATGCCCTGAGGACTGTGTCCCCATCGGCTAGTCCCTGGTTCCATGAAGATCAAGTGAAATAAGGGCAGCTAGGTGGGGCAGTGAGTAGAGCACTGGCCCTGGAGTCAAGAGGACCTGAGTTCAAATCTGGCCTCAGATACTTGACACATGTACTAGCTGTGTGACCTTGGGCAAGTCACTTAATCCCAATTGCCCTGCCAAAAAAAAAAATACCAAAAAAAATTAAATGAAATAATATCTGGAAGGCACTTCACACACCTTAAACTCCTATGTAAATGCCAGTTTTCTTTCCTTTTAAATAAGCAATCAGGACTTGATTTCATAAAGAGAGTTTGTCCCAGATTAAGAATCCTCCAAGGAGAGAGGAAGCTTGGATCAACAGCAGAGTCTTACCAAAAGCAGGGGGCTGGGATTTAGAAGACATGGGTTTGAGTCTCAGCTCTGTTACCAACTTTGTGACCTTGAACAAATCTAATTAACTTTTCTGGGCCTCAATTTCTTCCTCAAGTGAAAACGAGATAAAACTAACTAAATAAAGTAAATTATAATTCACATTTTTATGGTAATTTAAGGTTTGTAAAACACAGGTGAAGAGAAAAGATGGGCCTTATAATAAGCAGTGCTGCTTTCACTCATACCGTGTTTTCCCATCCTTGGCTTTCTTAACAGGAAGGATTTGCACAGGCAATGACTAGGAGTATAGATTTAGAACTGGAAGGAACCTTAGAGATTGAATTATATTATACAGGTGAAGAAATGTAGGCCAAAGGTCATACAAACGTAGTAAGCAGCATTGCCAAAATTTGAAACCAGAACGTTGAATGCTCTGAACCTAGCAAAGCATGGTGAAGAGAAAAGTTGAGCCCTAGCAGTATTAAATACCATATGACCCAAAGTGCAGTGCACCATCTACACTCCCTCTACTCCATTTAGTCCATAAAGAAGCCGGGCATATTTGGAGAGAATAGGTTGAAGAATTATCCTGCTCTAAGACTTGTCCTCACAGAATCACTTGAGAGTCTTAGATGAAAGATGCTGGATGAACATGCCACACATCCTGTACAGGATGACATATCTCTATCCTTGGGGGGAGATCCCAGCTGTTGTGGTTGGGACTATAGAATGTTTCATATTTGGTTTCCTCGAATCTTTTGTAGACTCCCTGCCTTTCTAAAGCTCATAGTATACATATGATTTCCATTCAAATTCAAAAATCTTCCCCATTATTGCTGTGAATGCAGTGGTATTCAAGGCGAACTCTTTTTGGTGAAGAGAAATAACAGGAGCACCTATCTGACATGTATTTTTAATTTTATGTACAATATGCAAATATCATCACTGTCGTTGTTCACCGCAGTGCAGGATTGCAATTAACTCTGGAGCTGTGCATTTTAGTTATATGGGGATGCTAATGAGCTTTTCATAAAGCGAGCCCAATTAACAACTGGGTTGTTTTAACTGCAAGAGCTGGTGCAAAGCAAAGGTGTTGACTTTGTGGGGAATAAATTATCCTTTGTCCTTGGTTCCTTCATGTTATTCCATCATCCTGAAGGATAATGCCAGTGCTTGTGAATGCTTTCTCTTGGCATGCTCCATCTGTAGGACAGTATTAAGGGAGGCTATGGGCAAGAGGGTTTAGAACACAATTTCTCTTGTATAGATTGATGAGAAAACTTGCTTTGAATGAACACCATTCCAGTGGGGAGGTGAGTCTTGATTGGCCAAAGTATACATGAAGAGTCAAAAGAGTATTTCAGCTGAGAACACACAAACCCATCCCTCTGGCCCTGATAACAAGATCAGCACTGTGAAGAGGAATAGAGAAAATACACACAAACAAGTGGTAGGCCCAAATGTGGCCCAAGCATAGCTAGAGGGATCCTAGGGATGATTTAGTCTGATAACTAGCATTTACGTGGTGCTTTAAAGTTCACAAAGCACTTTACAAATCTTATTCTATTTTCTCCTCACAATAACCCAGGAAACTAAGTGCTGTTATTATCCCCTGTTTTACTGATGGTGACATTGAGGAAGATAGAGGCTAAGTGGCATGCTCAGGACTACACAGCTAATGTCTGAGGCAGCATCTGAACTCGGGTCTTCCTGACTTGAGATCCAGTGCTCCATCCGCTGAACCACCTAGCTTTCAGAAGAGGAAATGTTCCAAGAAAAGAGAAGAGACTTAGGATCATAAAATGTCAGAGCTGGAAAGGGAATTGTCTAAATGCTTCATTTTACAGATAAAGAAATTGAGGCACAGAGGTCAAACAACTTGCCCAAGGTCACAAAGTATTAAGTGGTAGAGACAGGATTCAAATCCAGTTCTTCTGATTCCAACCCACAGCTCTTCCTATTGCATCATGTTGGTTCAAATAATCTTTTACACACTGATGAGGATTTCTCTAAAGCAGCTTTGTCTTGTTCTGAGGTTGGATGTAATAGTACTGGACGGTATCTGGATAGTAATTATATTGTCATCTTAGAATAGAGCATTTGTCTAGGGAAATCAAGGTAGCAAATAACCCAGTCAGGATTTAAATCCAGAGATTTGCATTCTATTCCATGCTTTTCTCACTATAACTTGACCCCACCACATGATATAGAGCAGATCACACATTTTGGTCGTCACTTGGTGGGAGTGAGAGGACTTATCTCACTAGTCCTTGGAACATCTCAGACTTAAGAATCAGGGCCACTTTTTCTGGAGAGAATTTTTTTTTTCATAAATCTGACTCCAGTGGTCTGAATCCCTAAGAAAATAAGAAGACCCCAAATTTGGTCTGCAATATTTTTAATACAGATCAGGAAATGGGCTGATAGAGAAAATTAAGGTAACGAGGAGAAAATGCTAAAGTATAATCTTTGTTTTCTCTGCTACAGGTCATTTGGAAAAGGTGGCGGGAACAATGATGGGGGTTGCTGACTGTGTCATTGGTATTCTTTTTATGGAGGGGGAGGGATATGAGGTGGACTAAGTGGCTGCTGAGATCCCTTTTTATTGAAATTCTATGATTCCCCAAAGTCAATCAGTCAATAAACATTTATTAAGCACCTAGCTATGAGCTAGGCTCTGTGCTAAGCTCTAGAGAGTCAAAGAAAGACAAAAGACAGTCCTTCAAGCAACTCACAGTCCAATGGGGGAAGACCACATGCAGAAGGAAGGAGAAAAGTAGGAGAGGAGAAGGTACCTGATGGAAGGGTGTGAAGAAGTCTAAAGGAGTGAAGCTTGGAAATGAAGAGATAGCTGACCCGGCCTTCCTCCTTAAATGGAAGTTCTGGGATAAGAAATCTTCTCCCACCAATCAGAAAGAGAGAAGGACCCCAGGGGGAAAGAATATTGATGAAGTGTGAGTCTCAGGTTGATATAATCTCGTAGAGTGAAGAGGTTCCTGGGGCATCATGGAGAAGTCCAGAGGAGTACGGCCAAGGTGGAAATGAAGTGACTTGTTCAGGGCCTCAGGAATAGTGTCAGCTGGGATTCAAACCCAGGTCCAGCACTTTTTTTTTCTCACTACATTAGGAACTATTAATATCCTCTCCACACTCCCTGTTCCAACTTAGGAGTTTGAAATGAGACAGAAAATAAGTTCCTAGAATTAAGAGCTGTAACAAATCGAATGAATGAATGAGGAAATGGTATTTTTTAAAGCATCTCCTGTGTGTCAAAGACTATGGTGGGGGCTAGATACAAATACTAAAGCAAAAACAGTACCTGACCCCAAGAAGCTTACATTCTAATAGGGAGAGACAACATGTATACGTGTGTGTGTGTGTATGTGTGTGTGTGTGTGTGTGTGTGTGTAATGTGTATGTATCTATATCTGTATGTGTGTATATGTGTATATATGTACATCTATATTTTATATATATGTGTGTGTGTGTGTATGTGTGTGTGTGTGTGTATGTCTATATCTAGCTATCTAATCTATCTATGGGAGTGGTGGCCAGAGATCCATACATTAGTTTGGAAAGTTACAGGAATGGTGGATGGAAAGAGTCATAGGTTTCTTCTAGTCCAAGCACTTCAAATTACATATAGGAAAACTGAGGCCCAGAGAAGGAAAGTTACGTACACTGTTTCTGTTGAGGGTGTCTCTACTTACTCAAGTTCACAATCTCAGAATCGTCCTCCATTTTCCCCTCTCTTTTAACCCCCATATCCAATGTGTCCAAGTCTTGCTGATTTTACCTACATAACATATCTTATATCTGTCCCCTTCTTTCTACTCATATAGCCTCTCTCTGAGTTTCATTCTCATCTACTCTATTACAATTGGCTCTTAATTGTGGCCTGCACTCTCACTTCTCCCTAAACCATTCTCCATAAAACTGCCACATTGGCATTACTAAAATACTTGTCTCACCATGTCATTCCTCTGCTAAAGACACTTCTGTAGTTCCCTGTTTTCTCTAGGATGAAATGCTAACTCCTTTGTTTAGCATTTAAAGCCTTTCACAGCCTGGCTCTAGTTTATCTTTCCAGACTTATTTCATCTTACTTCCTTTCACACCCTCTTCAGTCTAGCCCAAACAGCTTATTTGCTGTCCCTTACATACATCATTCCATCTCCAATGTCCGTAGTTTAAACTGTCTGTTATCCAAGCCTAGAATGCACTGTTTCTTCATCTCTAAGTCATAGAATCCCCTGAGGTTCCTCTTTAATCCCTAGGTAAAATCAATACCTACTCATCTGATGATGTTCAGCTAAAAGGATCTGCCCTTAGGAGTCTCTCATTTATCTAGAAGTTATGTGTAAACACCTTGCTGAGTGGAACTGGTGTTCGTTTCAAGCTCTCTAAGGTTCTAAAAGAGTCAGGGACCTGTTTGTTATTATTGCTCAGCTCTATTTCTTTCTACCAGGAAGTACCTGGTTATCCAGGAATGTGTGGATTCGAGGCTTTACCCAATCAGAAATCAACTCTGACATCCCTACCCAGTGGTAAATGCTACTTCCTTCTTGAACTGTCTGTATTGTGAATCCTAGTTGTGTGATATTGGCATATCTGTATCAATTATTCGGAGAAGGAAAATGCTTAATTTCATACACAACTTTTACTCCTAGCATAGAACTGGTAATCAAATAAATAACATGTAGTAAGAAATATGTATGTATGGGACCGAAAATTCAAATAATTGGAGAGACATCTTTAGGAGAAGCAAAGTGAAATTATTTTACAAACCTTTTGAGATTTGGGCATTGCCTCCACTAGGAAACTGGTGGAGGGAGGCAAAATACAAAGGAAATGCAGCACTAGATATATTCTTAATGCAAGGATTCCCGCCCACCTCTATCCCTTCTCACCATTGGCTGGGAGGCAGGCTTACAATCTAGGCACTAAAATACAGAGCGAATCCATACATACTTTCCGTATCTGGCTACTAATGTGGCTATGATATGGCTAAAGAGAAGGAATGAGGGAGGAGAGGGGGACCTTCCTGGAGCAGAGAACAAACAGCTCACAGGTAGTCCATTATCTCCCTATTTGGTAAAATTCTTGTGCTAGCACTGAGAGAGGGGGAAGGGAAGGGCACCTACATCTTCAGGCCCTGACTTTCCAGAAGTTAGCTAAGTCACTGCAAGGTTAAATTCCAAGCCTCTCCTACTCCCTCAGACATTCCCCATTCCAGAAACAGGAGAAGAGAGTAGCCCCTATATTCTTACCCTGTGAAGTCTTCACAAATTATCCTTCTCGCTCATGTATAAGAGCATATCTATCAACTCTGAACAGTATAGAAGCATAGTCCAAACCCAGAAGTTCTAGGTAATGCTTTGTTTACCACCAGGCTCTAAGTACTCTGCCTTTGAATAAGCAAAGATTGAAAATAGTAAGGCAGTTTCCACAAGATGTTTGACCAACATACTCATTAAGACCAATCTTTAGATAAAGATACAGAAGCTCTGAAATAAATATCCCAGTCTGGAATTCATGAAGACCACCTGTCCAGTTGCCATCTGAACGATTCTGGCCTCAAATAGCCCATCTCAGAGTATGGTAAGTGGGCTTCACATCTGGCTCCAATAAAACTAACACTGCCACATCTGGGGAGGATTCTGGGAAGATGGCAGAGTAGCTCTCAAGATTTTCACAAAAGAGTTAAAATAGCACCTTAGGGGGAACAAAGTGTGGGTGGAGACAAAGAAGAATAGGGGCACAACCAGGATCTTTCTGGGACAGGTTGAGAAGATCTGAAGAAAAATCCCAAGATCAGGTTTGGTCTTAGGGAGGAGTAAACACCTCCAGGCTAGGTTTGGTTTTAACAACAAGTCAGCAAGCTGCTTAAACAACTAGCGGCAATTCCTGGGGTTAGTTGGTTTGAGAGGCTGCTGCTGCCCTAGCCACTGGAACTTTTCATGCTGGGATAGTGAGGGGAGTCATGCATTTGAGGCCAGGAAGATTGCGGGCATCTCTGATGACGAGGAACACCAGACCCAGCTGTGCTGTGACGAGAGGTGGAGGTGAGAAAGAACCATTAAAACCCCAGTGAGTGAAGAAGCAATGGGGCAGAAAGCCCCTGGCTATGGGCACTTACAGGAGGTTGGAGTTCTGGCTTTGGTTCCAGGCTAGAAGAGAAAACTGAAGATCTGGGGCATAAGGCACCAGTTCCTATACCCCAGGGCTAGAGGTGATTACAAAAATCAAGTTATTGCCACAAAAAAAAAATGCACAGGCAAAGGAGAAAGAATCCAACCATAGAGACCTATTACGGGAATAGAGATGACTGGGGTTCAACCTCAGAGGAAGATATTGAAGTAAAGAAACCCCCAAAGAGCAATGTCAAATGGTCACTTGCCCAAAAGGACTTTAGAGAAGATCTTAAAAAAACTTTAAAAATCAAATGACAGAGATGGAGGAAAAACTAAAATAATAATAAAAATAATCCAAGAAAAACAAGAAGGTTATGAAAGGAAAATCAACCAATTAGCAAAGGAGATCCAGAATCTTAAGGAGGAAAATGACACCTTGAAAATGAGAATTGGGCAAAGTGAAGCCAGTGAAATTATAAGAGATCAAGAAATAATTAAACAAAACATGAATAATGAAAAAATAGAAGAGAAAGTAAAACATTCGATAAGGAAAACAACAGATTTGGAGAATGGATCAAGAAGAGAAAATATAAAAATAATCAGAGTAACTGAAAGTCATGATCGAAAAAAGAATCTTGCTGCAATAATACAAGAAATAATGAAAGAAAATTGTCCTGAAGCATCAGAACAAGGCAGGGAAGTAGAAATAGAGAAAATCCATTGAAACACCACTTAAAAGAGATCCTATGAGGAAAACTCATAGGAATATCATAGTCAAATTCTGAAACCCCCAGCTCAAGGATAAAATATTAAAAGGATCAAGATTAAGACAGCTTAAATATGGTGGCGCCACAATTAGAATTACACAAGACTTAGCAGCAGAGACATGAAAGGATCTCGGGTCTTGGAACACAATATATCAAAGAGCAAAAGACTTGGGGCTCTGGCTGAAAATGTCAGACCTTTCAGATTTCAGTATTATCTTGAATGAAAAAAAAAGTGGACATTTGACAAATCTTCAGATTTTCAAAATTTTGTTTAAAAAATCCTTGATTTAATAGAAGATTTGACATACAAGAACCAAGAGAAATATAAAGTGTATACCAAAGATTAATTATAAGGGATTCACGAAGACAGACTGTTTACCTTTTATATAACATAAAATATAAAACGTATGTCTAACATTCTTATTAATAATTGTCAAGTTCATAAGAAAGAGGGGGATAAACCTGACTATGATATGAATTTGAAAAGTAAAACCATTTACAAATGGCTAAAAAAGAGTAACTATTTTATACAAAAGAAGTACAAGAGGAAGAAAGGATACAGAGGAATTAGATGGGGGAAGAGGGCTGGTAGTTCTGGTAAACTACTTTCATTGGGAATGGGTTTAAGAGGGAACAATACATATATATATATATATATATATATATATACATATATATATATACATACACACACACACACACACATATATATATTTAGAAGAGTATAAAAATCTTCTAAATTTAGAAGAAATAAAATGGCAGGGTTATAGTGAGCGGGGAGAGAACGAGGAAGGGATTAGGACAAGGGAGGGATTTTCAGAGGGGAGAATGAAGAAATAGATAAAGGGTGTTTAGACAATGGGAATGGGAGGATAGGGGAAGGATCCTTGGAGGGGAGGGTGGTTGGTGGAGGAGGGGGGTAGGCAAGTAATAGGAGGGCGATATAGTGGGTAGAAGTAAAGTAGAGGAGCCAGGAGGGATAGGAAACACAAAAACAAACATCAGGTATAGAGTATGTTTGGGAAAGTATACGTCTATATACGCATGTATATATGTATAAGTATGTATATATCTGTATGCATATGTATATATTGAGAAACATATCTAAACTGTATTGTAGCCTTCTGGGGGGGGTGGGAGGGAAAAGAAAGAACAAAGTTTAAAGTGCACAGCAGAGAACAAAACACAAGAAAGCAAAGAAAAGATGGACGGTTCTCAACACAAGGTGTATTTTTTATCATACAGGCTTTCTTGAAATGAAAATTTATTGTTACATATTTTGAATCCTCTCTTATTATATGACATGCTTTTTTTTTTCTTTCTTACTTTGTATTTAGGTTTCAATATTTAAGTTGATGATATGGTTTTTGGTTTTTTTTTTCCTCTATTCTGTACTTGTGTTCCGGTAAAATAAAAAAAATGTTAAAACAAAAATAAGTAACACTGCCATTCATCCCTGGAGCAGCCTTGAGCCTCTCTCCCCACCCTTGAGCAGCCTCTTCTATTCTAGCATCAGTGGTGTCTCTAGTCACTTTCTATTGCCACTTCCTTTATGAGTCTGGCACCAGGCCCCAAATTCTATAATTCTGTAAAGGGAAGTCAGGGGTGGGGCAAAGGCAGACAGAATAGAGAGAGTATTATACCTTCAAAGCACAGCTCAGATGCTACCTCCTAATGCAGGGCTTTTCTGATACCCTTTCCTCACCCTTTCCCCATCATTAGTGCTCTTGGCCTTCCATATGTATTTTAGATGTCCTCAACTTTGTACACTGGAGTGGAATCATACATATAATTAACTTACTTGAATTCTACTATAAGCACTCAACAAAATGGGGTGGGGGAGAGAAAAAATAATTTAAACCATGTGGTCAGTTCTGCTTTCCATTCCACTGAACAAGTGAATAGGAGATAAAGCCTCATTTGGGTTCTCTTCTGCCTTTTGTAATATGAGCTTTTAACAGAGATGAGTGGGATTCAAAATCTCCTCTTCACCACATCCACAGCTAGCTTATTTGTTCTGTTTAGGCTGTTTGTACTAATAAGGGGAACAGCTTTTGTTGGCCTTCCAGGCATTCCTGGACAGGTAGCCCTTGCTGTGTTCTCTTTGTCTACTTTGGCGTCCTCCCTTTACTCATAGTGAATAAGGATGAAGGAACAGATATGTGATTGTATGATCACCCTCTAGTACATTCTAGAATATATGTGTGAAGCCTTTTTCCCATAGTCATCAGTTTTCCTTCCAGCTGAGTCTTTACCTGTTTTCATTTTCTTCTATTGGAGTAAAAGTCCCAGTTTCCTTTCTAGCCTAATCATTAGCTTAGCTATGTGTAGTAAAAAATAAAATTGACATTCAATTATTTTCATAGAGACTGCCTCAAATGCATCTGCTCTCCTATACAGATTGCCTTATTTTAAAGAGATCCTACCCCTGTCCAGCTATAACTAGTTAAAGAGACAATACTATACTTTGTGGGAGAGTGAAGGGATTTATTTTCAAGGGGAATTTTAAATATTCACTTTGCCTTTCATGCAGTCTTTAGAGCCTGTTTGTCTCTGTAGTTCAAATCCTTCCTCTGTTTCTCAGCTGTGTCACCATGTATGACTCTAGCTGTGAGATACTTGACCTTTCTCAGCCTCAATTTCTTCACTAGATTGGATGTTACACGAATCAGTTCTCATTTCCGTTCCCTCCATCTATCTGGCTTGTCCCAGACCATACTTTGATGCAGCCATTCACTAGGACACCAAGACCTGGCCATCGAGTGCATCTTGCCATTTGATCACGCACAACTATCTCCACTCCACCCCCATCCCTTGCTCAGGGAACAATAATCAATGATTGCCATTGCTAGGGAAAACATCCCACATTTTGTTTCCCATCACCATCATCATCACCATCACCATCACCATCATCACCATCACCATCACCATCATCACCATCATCATCGCCATCACCATTGTCACCATCATCATCACCATCATCATCATCGTCATCTCCCCCAATAGGAAACAAGCTCATTGAGGACAGGAACTGGTTCATTTTTGTCTTTGTGCTCCTAGCACCTAGAACAGTTCCTGGCACTTAATAAGTACTTGTTCAATTTAACTGCATTGGATACTCAACGTCACACAAGTAACAGACCTAGAATTCAAACCCAGCTCCTCTGACTCCACAGACTGTATACTTTCCATTAGACCAATGTGCCCAGAATAAGAAGAAATGCGATGAATTAAGTTCCTGGGTGATATTCGAGGCTCCAGTGAAGAATTGTAAAAGAACATCCAGTAGACTTATTTCAGAGCTGCTAGGATATAGCACTTGGATGAAAAAATGGGAAATCTCCAGCTTTTCAGTTAGTAATGAATGGTTCAGACGCAGAATGCAAGCTTTGGGGCCAGGCTGAGTCCACACTCAAACTCAAGTAATGAAGGCAGAAGAGTTTACAAGTACAGTTTTCCATTTTTTAAAATTCATGGTAGGAAGATGATATCAACTAAATATGAAGCCAACTAAAAGTATCTTCAGTTGTTCTGTAGGGATTCAATCAGGGCAGACCCGTCTAGATTGGATGTTACACGAATCAGTTCTCATTTCAGTTCCCTCCACCTATCTGGCTTGTCCCAGACCATACTTTGATGCAGCCATTCACTAGGACACCAAGACCTGGCCATCGAGTGCATCTTGCCATTTGATCACACGCAACTATCTCCACTCTACCCCCATCCCTTGCTCAGGGAACAATAATCAATGATTGCCATTGCTAGGGGAAACATCCCACGTTTTGTTTTCCTATGGCTCCACTTCCAATCCCTGTGACTGTCAAGTCCAAAGCACCCTTTTCTGGCTACTATTTACCCTTATGTGTTATATTCCCTTTAGTGAAATAGACCTAAATTGAAACCCTGCCTCATGTACTTAACTGTCTGTATGTCCCTGGGCCAGGGTCACTTAATCTCTCTGTCTCAGTTTCCTCACCTGTAAAATGAGGTTGTTCGGCTTAACAGCCTTTAAGATGCTTCCTAACTCCAAAATCTACAATAATAAGAAAGACAAAATAAAGGCTAGTGTCTTATCTACTATACTATTCTGCCTTTTTGAATATTCAGTGCCTACTACAGTACCTGACACATTGTCGAAGTTTGATAAATGCTTGTGGGTTAATTGATGGTGGGAAATGAATAGAAAATCCCATGGATGGTGTATCACCTATGTCTGTCTTCCCCTCTCAGGCCAGCAACTTCCCAGCCTCCTGACACAATGATCATTTTAAACATACTTGAACAAACTGTACCAATATACTTTTGTGTCTACTCTTTCAGTTTTTCTTTCTCTTTCCGTAATGTTAGGCTGCCTGGCTTCTGTTGCTTTTCCTGGTGTCACTGTGTCTGCCTCTGACAGCCCTCTCCCACTCTGTTTCTAGATTCCCACTTTAATCTGCTGTGGGTTGAGAAAGCAGAATGCTAAACTTGTTAAAATGGTTTGCTAAATAGGAGTCAATAAAGATTTGGGTGAAGGCCTAAGAAGTTGAGCGTTTGATTTTTTTTTTAGTACAGGGCCTTTTTGACAGCTATTTTGGGTCCACAGAGACAGGGTCTGGGCTGTACTCCAAAGGATTGAGGTTGCCAGAAGTGCAACACCCCTCCTCACCCCCAGAAAAGTGTAATATTCCTATACGAAGTGGTATTCTTTAATGCAAAGACCAAAAGGCCTGTTGTTTACCATACAGCAATCCCACATATGTGCAGTGGGTCAAGCCACCCCAGAAAGTATTAGACAATTTCTTCTCTAAGATGATCCTGTATTTTTTTCCTTCAGGGGCAAGGAGGGAATAGCAATGAGAGAAGCTCTGCTCACTGGCCTAGCACCATGGGAATTTGCTTGGCCTGAAGACTCGTGGAAGCAGACCAATCCTGAAATTGCAGAAAACATGGTACTCCCTTTACTTTTTTTTCAAGGCAATAATCCCTGACATGTGACTTGCTGGGATAGCTGCTTATGTAGGCAGGCTAGATCCCAAAGTTCATTTCAGTCAAAGTTTTGGCCATCAAGCCACTCCATTGAAGCTGGAAGTACACCACTACACTTTGTACTCCCGTCAGGGACAAATGACATTAGGGATCTCTAGGCCCTGCCTTTGGGAGAGATTCCTAACATACTGACTCTGCCCATGCCAAGCACTGTTAGGAGCCTTCTTCCTAAGAAAACCTGAAGTATTGTGCTACTCTCAGTTATTCTCAGGGGTCTCATACATGTGAGCTGGGATTTGGTATGGCAAGAATTCTAGATTTGCCATCAGAAGACTTGAGTTTGAACCCTGGCTCTGATCCTTATTACTGGTGCTCCCTTGGCCAAATTCCTTTTCCTCTCTGGTCCTGTTTCGTCCTCTATAAACTACAGAGGTTGGCCCACATGATGTCTAAGGTCCCTCCTTGATTTAGATCCTATGAGCCTGTAAAGACAATGACATACTCCCCACCCCCCTCCCCGCCATAAGCAGAACTTAAACTTTGCACTAGTACAAACCCGTAGACTATTTGCTTAGGAAGGGGTTGATAAACTTCCCAGGTAGTAATGAGTCTGTAAAATTTCATATCCTATCCCTAAATCTTTCTGATTCACTAATGGGGGCTGTCCCTAAAATACATTGGTTGGTTCAAATCGTAGTGGTATATACTTGCGGGAGGAATCAACAGACCCGCTCAATTTCTATTTTTGTTTTTTCCAGAGGAATTCTGAGAGTGCATCTGAGCAAAGAGTAGAGACCAGGAGCTCTGTATTGTCCAGGAAATATATAGCTAGGTGGACTTGGAGTCAGAAAGACCCTAGTTTTAATCCTACCTCAAACACCTACTAGCTGTATGACCCTGGAGAAGTCACTTAACCTCTGCCTGTCTCAGTTTGCTTATCTATAAAATAGGGATAATAGTAATACCCAATTCCCAAGCTTCTTGTGAAGGTCAGATGAGATAATAAATCCCTTTGCAATCCTTAAACTTTTATGTAACTATTAGCCATCATCATCTTTATTATGCTGAGAGATTTGGTTGAGAATGGAAGCTAGGGGAGGATGCTTTTACACATATTGTAAGTATATAGACATGAATCATATCGTGTGGTTTCCCAGAGTAAACTCTGGGCTGGAGCTAAAGAGATATGATTTTGGAGAGCAGAGAATAGGAGGAAGGCTACCCCAAGATTGAGCCCTACCTGCAGTATTCTAAATGAGAGAGTGCTAGGCTACAAATTACACAAATATTATGGAAAGGTCAACCTGACAAATGTTCACCAGACCATTCACACATGCCCATGTTGTACATCTTCCCCTCTATTACTGCTCCTAAGTCATCATATCCAGCAAATGCATACCTAGGATTTACTCATAGCCACTTCCATCAAAACTCCCCCATTAATCAATAGTTCAGACCATATAAAATAACTGGATAGTATAAAAAAATGAGATTATACTTGCCACAACAGACACAGCAACTGTATGAATATAAGCACAAAACACTTTTTTATACAAAGTTAGATCTAAATAATTGAAGTAGTATTTATTGTTCATGGGTAGGTAAAGCTAATGTAATAAAAAAGATGACAATTTTACCTCAAAAATCTATTTATATAATGTCATCCCAAATAAATTACTCAAAAATTATCTTACTGAATCAGGAAAAATAATAACAGGGAAGAGCAGAGGGTCAGGAACTTCAAGGAAACCAGGGGAAAAAGATGTGAAGGAACTAGATTCAGTAGTATCAGACCTTAAACCGTACTATAAGATGAGAGCAGTGTTGAAGCGTAAAATGGATAATTTTGATTATTTAAAATTAAAATTTTCCTGTATAAATAAAACCTATGTAGCCAAGAATAAAGGAAATGCAGAAAATTGGGGGAGGGGGGCAGAACTCTCATGGACAATGTCCCAGGTAGAATGTGATTGGGTCTGAATATTGTTGTGGTGTAGAAAATAATAAGCTGGTGGATTTAGAAAACTATGGAAAGACTTGGACTCATGAAGGAAGATGCTATTGCCTCTAGAGAAAGATATGATCAGTGGAAGTAAGCATAATACGGTCTTAAGTAGATGCGTTTGAGTGTGTATATATGTGTACATTTATGGATCTCTATGGATGTAGATGTATATTATATATGTGTGAGTGTACGTTTGTGTGTGTGTGTGTGTGTATCTATTCTAGGCTTAATTGTAGCCTTCTTGGGGTGGGGGCGGGGAATAAAGTAAAAAGCACACAGCAGAGGACAAAAAAAAAACATACAAGGAAACAAAGAAAAACTGGACAGCTTTGAAAATAATGCATAGTATTCATTGCATAGGTTTTCTTGAAATGGAAATTTATTGCTTTATATTGAATCCTCTCATGTGCTGTGGTATACATGGCAATGTTTTTTTTTCTTATTTTGCATTTAACTTTAAAATAAATTTTAAAACTTTAAAAAACTCCCCGAATCACAATAGATTCCAAGAGGTATACTTTCTTTATTTGATTTTATGCATCTGTTTATCTCTTTGCACCTCCTTGCAGTGCCTAGTGCAGTGCCTGGGGGCCAGTAACCACAGTAGGTGCTTAGTAAGTATTTGTCAATTGGTTGATTGGGTCTGATTTTTTGATACTACAGATATTTTTGATTTGCGTAGTTACCCTTGGATCTTATTACTTGTGACTTCCCATCCTGTATTAAATATGGCACACCGAGATCACCCTTGAAAATAACTTGCTAGGATTCAGCTCTAGCGAGAACATTCAAAGGCCATCTAGTCTGAGACACTCATTTTACAGATGAGAATACTGAGGCCCCAGAAGAGAAGGGGCTTACCCAATGTCTTACAGTTAGGAAGCAGCAGAGGCAGATTTAGTCCCAGATCTCTGTCTCCAGACCCACTGTGCCTTGCTGCGTTTCAGTTAAGGATTGCTGAGGCTGATCGACTATTTTTAGTAACTGGCACGATAGCAGTAGCTAGGGCAGGTGGCAACACATGGAGAGTCAAAGAACTAAAGAGAAGAGAAAGAGAAAAACCTGAAGCAGTCATGGCCCCTGCTTTGAGGTAGCAGTAGCTTTGCCTTGAGGCATGAAACACCACCTGTGCTCACACCGGGAAGCTGGGCTGCCTCTCATCAAGCCCAGCCTAGGGTTTCCCATTGGCTATTTTTAAATAGCCCTAGCTAATAATACAGACACTACCAATCAAAGCATTCTGGACCAGGGACAAGAGGCTGTGGACTTGGGAAGAGAGATTTCTCCTGTCCTTCCAGAAGAGCAGCCTGTCTGCCTCTCATCCCTGAAACGAAAAAAGAACCAAAGAAAGACCTTGGTGCTCTGGGAAGATTGTTTAGTAATTCTATGATAACATGAAGCCGAAGGGAAAAGACACCCAGACTGCTTCAGATTCCAAAGTACTCCATGGGAGGGAGTGGGGATTGACCCCAGGACAAGGATATATTCATAGTTAAAGTACTCTGCCTTTAGGTTTGGAGCTTGGCTATACTGGGGGTGGGGGGTGGGGGTGGCTGTTGGAGGGTGGTGGTGAAGAAGGCTATGTATGGGATCTAAGAATGTAGACAGTGATCAAAGTTCTGATCTTTCCATCTTTGTCTTCACTAGGCCCCTGGGCTCTCCAGCCATGAAGCAAGAGTAGCTGAGTCTGGCTGTAGGCTATCAGTGGGGCATTCCATTTAATTTAATGGGTAGGCACTGGGAGTGCCAAGACTAAAATAAATCAGGGGCGGAGCCAAGATGGCGACCAGAAAGCAGTAACTGGCGTGAGCTCCCCACCAAATCCCTCCAAAAACCTATAAAAAAATGGCTCTGAACCAATTCTAGAGCTTCAGAACCCACAAAGGGGCAGAGGGAAGCAGGGCCCCAACCCAGGACAGCCTGGATGGTCTCTGGGTAAGGTCTGTCCCACACGGACCTCCCAGCCCCCAGC
>CM053623.1:348000107-348047056 GCA_028646595.1 Phalanger gymnotis
AATGGGGAGAAAATTTGTAATTCAAACGCCTGTGAAAATCAAGGCTGAAAACCAAACATGTCAAAAATAAATTAAAAAAAAAAAAAAGAAAGGGCCACACAGGTCATCTAGTATCCACAGCATAAATTCTTTCTTCAAACTATTTGCTCTCTTTTTTTCTTCTTTTTTGATTTTGTTTCTTCTTTCTCATGGCTCATTCCATTGATTATAATTCTGTTTTGCAACTATTGTGAAAATAAGTTTAATGCAAAGGTATATGTAGAACCTATATTGGATTACATGCCATCTTAAAGGGGGATGGGGGAGGAGAGAGAGGAAGAGAAAATTTGGAACTCAAAAACTTGTGGAACTGAGTGTTATAAACTAAAAATAAAAAATAAATTTAAAAAAAATTTAAAAAAGACTAAAATAAATCAGTTCCTGCCTTCAAGACACTTCCATAGCTCCAACTACATATGTGTATACACAACAGCTAGGTGGTACAGTGGATAAAGTGTATGACTTAGGGTCAGAAAGACCTGAGTTCAAATCTTGCCTCGGGTACTCATTAACTGAGTGACCCTGGGCAATTCACTTAGCCTTTATTTGGACTCAGTTTCATTTTCTGTAAAGTGGGGAAAATAGTGGTACCCTACCTCCTAGGTTTGCTGTGAGGATCAGATGTGTGTGTGTGTGTGTGTGTGTGTAAAGTTCTTTGTAAACCTTAGAAACCTATATAAATACTAGCTATTAACATTATCACAACATCTATACAGATAAACACAAAATATGTTAAAATATCGCAAGAGGGGACAGAAAGCAAACAATCAGGGAAATCAGTAAAAGCTTCTTCTAGCTGCAGTGCAACTGTCCTCAAAGTGTGGTCTTTGGACCCTTGGGGATCCCAAGGCTCTGACTGGGAGGTCAAAACAAAATCATGATATTACTGTTGTTATTTGCCTATTAATATACTCCTTTCTCCAAATACCCTGTGTCCCAAATCCTGCAATTAACACTTTTTCTACTATCCTTTTAGTTCACAAAAAAAGTTGCCAAAAATTCAGATGTCACCAATTTGCAAAAACCCGGTATAAGGCAAGATTTTCTTCATATACTTCAACCAAAGCAACATATCTCAACAGATGGAATACAGAAACAGATAGGAGAATCCAACTGTCTTCTATTAAACTAGACATTAAATGAGATTTAAATATATATAAAACAATGCTACTCTTCTTGCTAATTTTTTTTGTTATGGAAAATGTAGTTATTTTTCATGAAGTATTATTAATGTTAACATCTAATGGGTTATTGTCATTTTAATGAATTAATAAATATTTTTAAGTATCTATTTAAATTTCTAATGTAGTAAATATCAAAAGATATAATCCACATTAACAAAATGTATTTCAGGTCCTTACTGATTTTTAAAAGTGTAAAGAAATCCTCAGACCAAAAAGTCTGACAACCCCTGCTGTCATGGAAAGAGTTTAGGGGAGTTTGGGATTTTAGAAGACTGAGTTTAAATTCAGCCTCTGTCATTTACCCCCATTGGGTAGGTCGGTTCTCCTTTGAGGGGATGGAGCAGGCTAGATCTCTAAATTTTCTTCCAGCTCTTTATCTTATGGTACTAGGGCTTTGAATGAATCACTTAACTTTTCGAGACTTCAGTCTTCTCATCTATAAAATGAAGAAGTGGATAATCTCTAAGGTTCCTTTCCATTTTCCTTTTTCAGCTTAGTAGACTGGCCTTCCCGGTGTTGCCTAAGCCCTCCTGTGACTCACTGGGCCCAGGTAGAGTGGAGATTCTTTTTGTAAACAGAACCATTTCCCTTGTGGATACAGTAGTTCCCCCTCTTCTATTCCTCATATCCTGCTTTCTTTGCCTCTGCTGGTGGTAGTGTTCCTTGGTGTAAATAGCCACCTAAGAGACTGAACAAATGAACTGCTTCAAGATAGATGGTGGAAATCAACCAGCCTTATTAAAGTGAACCACCTGGACACTTGCAAATTGGTGACATTTGAATTTTAGGGAACTTTTTTGTGAATTAAAAGGATAGTAGAAAAAGTGCTAATTGGAGGACTTGGGTGGGAATTCTGCTTCTTCTACTTCAGTCAATGATGTAACACGGCAATCAAGAAAGCTAATGCGATCTTAGAGATACATCATGTTCAGTTCTAAGCAGGCAACAGGTCCACTGTCCTCTGCCCTGGTCAGCCTGCATCTTAACTATTGTGCTCAGGTCTGATCACCACTTTTTAGGATGGATGTTGAAAAGCTAGGCTGTCCTGAGGAAGGCAAGCAGGATGGTGGAGGACTTCAAGATTATGCCAAAAGAGAATGTTCAGAAGAAAGTACTTAGGAGAGAAGCTAGCTCTTTCTTCAGTTATTTGAAGGCCTGTCATAAGGGAGAGGAATTGGACTTGTTTCGCTTGACCCCAGATGGCAGAGAAAAGGATAGAAGTGCTGAAGAAGTAAATTTAGGCTTGATAGAAAACTTTCTAACAATTAGAGTAGTCCAAAGTGAAATGGGCTGTCTCAGGACACAGTGACCTCCTCGTCAATGGAGGTATTCATGCAAAGAAGAGATGACTTCTTGAGGGGTATATTATAGAGATCATTATTCTTCAGGTACAGGTTGGACGAAATGGTTACTGAGGTTCTTGAAATTGTGTGATTCTGAAACTTTGAAGCCGTGTGGTTATATGATCTTGGACAAATTGCTTGCAAGTGTCTAGTCCCCTCATCTGCAAAATGAGGTGTTTGGACCAGATAAGCTCTAACGTCCTTCCCAACTCTAAATCTATGGAGTTATTCAATCTATGAAGAAAAAATGCCCTCTCTGAATTGACTGAAAGCAAATTTGCTACTTCAACCACTTTTTCTTTTAATGGCAGAGTGATTTCCCCATCTCCTGAGTTTCAAATGTCTAAGAAGCTATGAACTATTCTTTCGTGACTAACACAATCGTGGAGTCTATTGATCGTCACAACTGGTGCACAGAGGGAGCAGAAATGTGGTGAAGGTAGGTTTGATCCAGAAGATTTGTCCTCAAAGATGGAATTATGCTTGTTCTTCTATTCACTTTGAATTGGGTTACTAGATGTCAAACATAATCACTTTTTTTTCAGAACAAAAAAGCAGTTCTTGGGTATTAAATGAGGGCAATACAGAGTCTCCCAGCACAGAGTTCAAGGGCTAGCTCTTGTCATTAACTAGCTGGTACAATGGAAATAGCAGCAGATCTGAGGCCGGGGGATCTGAGTTCACATCCAAATTCCCCCTAATTTTCTGAGTATTGGGCCTTTCATCTTTAAAATAAGAGATTTGGTCTAATGTTTTTTTACAATTGTTATTAAACCTTTGGTCCTGTGATTTTGAGGAAGAGAAGGGTATAGGAGTAAGCATTTATGGAACTTACTGTGTGCCAGGTACTTTACAAATACAACTCATTTGATCCTTACAATAACCCTGTTAGATAGATGCTGTTATTATACCCATTTTTACAAATGGGGAAACTGAGGCAAACAGCGGTTAAGTGATTTGCTTAGAGTCACGCAGTGTTTGAAGCTGGATTTGAACTCAGGTCTTCCTGACTCTAGGCCCAGCGCTCTATCTACCATACCACCTAACTGCCTTAGTAGCTATTATTATTATTAAATATTAATTATTCAGTTATCAAATGAACAAGCCATTTAATCTCTGGGTTTAAATTTTGTTCACCTGCAAATTTAGAAACTAGTTGATTTCAAAAGTCCTTTCAGTTCAAATAGTCTTTCGAGCCAAGTAAGTTACAAAGAAGAAAATACCCTTATTTGAGAATAAACACAAAATTCCAGATGATAGATGCATATACCCAAACATCACATTTTTATTTTATAAAGGAAATCACTCCTATTCTCTAAAATTGTAACAGCTCACATTTATACAGTACTTTAAGATATGCAAAACAGATGCCCTTAATATTCTATGGAAAGAAACGAACCTTATCTTATTTGAGTCTCACATTACTTTAAGCTATATTCTGTTATTACTTCTACTTTACACATGAGGACATGGAGGCTCAGAGGGAATAAGTGACCATGTCACACAGGGAAAGGATCTGAATCCGTATATATGGTATATATTATAGCTGTATGTATTTTCTCTCGCTATAGAATGTAAACTCTTTCAGTTAACAAATCAATCCTAAAGCATTTATTAAACATCTCCTCTGTGCCAGGCACTGTGCTAGGTAGAGTCCCTGCCCTCAAAAAGCTTACATTCTATCCTTGAGGACAGGGACTATTCCATTTTTCTCTCTGTGGGTCTATAGCCTACCTAGTAGATCTTTATTCATTTTGGTCAATCAGTAAACATTTAACTGATACTTGACTCTCTCCATTATATCAGGATGCTTCTCTTTACTGATTATCTATTAAATTTATTTTTTAAAGAAATTAAAAAAAAACCACGTCAGATTAAGTGGTGATTGAAAAATATTAAAAGTTAATAAAAGAGGTATGCCTGCTAAAATGTACTCTCCCCAGCCCTTATTTGTCGACTCTGTGGGCCTGTCCAGAATTGTATAGCCTCCCTGTAAGTTAAAGACACACTTCATCCTCCTCAGCAGAATTCACATGCAAAAGTCCTTCACCTTTCCTCAGGGAGAAACTATATTCCCTTTCCCCCAGGCTGAAAGCTCAGTGGCCACTCTCAGGCTCAGTACCGCTATTGATTGGCACAGGAACTTTGACCTGCTTTGTTTCTGACCTGGGTTGGTTTTCCCTTCCTTAGGCAGCCTGGTAGCCCTTCCCACACTGGTGCCGTACTTAATCTGGCCAGCCAGCACACTGAAGCTTGGAAGTCCCGAGCTCAGACAATCCATAGCCTCAGCATCCCCAATAGCAGAAATCATGGAAGTCTGCCACTGTGCCCAGCTGAGAAACTATTTTTAAAAACTTTGTTTTGAGGCCTTGGATGACAGTGCTAGAGTGGAGTCAGAATATTCAGGCTCCTTACTAGCTTTGTGACCGTAGGCCATTTAACCTCAACAAACCTCAGTTTTCTTATCTATAAAATGGGAACAATACTATGGTACTACCTACCTTCCAGGGTCATTGTGTCTTCTATAACTCTTAAAACACTGAAGGAATTTTCATTTGTTATTATTATCATTAAGTGCTGGTGGGCACGCCTCAGGATTTTGGCCACTATACTCTTTCTGCTCCCAGGCTTCAGGGAGTGAAAGAGTTTCTACTGCTGCTTCATCCTCAAGGTCATGTTCATCCTTGATGTTCCCTGACTCATTTCCAGGATACCTAGGTACCTAGGGATTTAGAGATATTTGCCTACTAGCATAGGTTAGTAATATTAATAATTACATTGATAATCTGTAGCATTCATATAGCACTTTAAAGTTTACAAAATACATTACAAATATTGTATAATTTGATCTTCACAACAACCCTGGGGCTATTATAGATGCAATTATCATCCCCTTTCTCCAGATGAAGAAACTGAGGCAGACAGAGGTTACATGACTTGCCCAAGGTCACACAGCTAGTCAGTTTCTGAAGCTATTAAGTGTCCTAGAAAGATTTTAGGAATAGTAGAACACTTTCCAACCTGGGCAGGGGCACTTTGAGGTTTGCAAAGTACTTTACAAATGTTATATAATTTGAACCTCACAACAACCCTGGGAGGCAGGTGCTATCATTATTCCCTTTCTTTAGCTGAAGAAACTGACCTAGACAGAGGTTATATGACTTGCCCAAGGCCACACAGCTAGTGCATGTCTAAAACTGGATTTGAACTCAGGTCATCCTAAATCCAGGATCTGTGCTCCATCAGCTGTGTCCCCAGCTACCTCTCCACTGCCATTTACTGGCTTGGTTCTGTGGCTTTTGGGGCATTGGAGATAATAGATGAAACAAGTGGGGAATGGTCCCCTTAGGGTTACTCTCACAGGTGACCTAGGGACCTGTTAGGCCTAATTGAACACTATCAATCACCCCTACCTTCCCAGAAGCTTCCTGAGACTGATAGCCATGGTTCAGCAAAGAGGGCTGTCTCTGGAGTCAGAGGACCCAGGTTCAAATCTTGCCTTTGCCGCATAACTGTGTGACCTTCCACCTCTGAATCTATGATCCTAAATTCTCCATTCTTCCCTAGCATTCATGATACATGAGGCTCTGGGCTAGGAAAAGTAAATACAAAGAAGAGTGGTGGTACCTAGCCTAAGCAACATGACTCAGCAGGTGCTGGTTTTCCCCTCCCCAGAGGTCTTTAAGCAAAGACTGGAGGATCGTTTTTGTGATGTCGGGATTCTTTCCTGATATGGGTTGGACCAACCAGGTGGCCTCTGAGTTTCCTTCCAACTCTGAAAGTTTTGTTTTCTAATAAGCATCATTTAAGACAGTGTGAGGGGGCAAAGTAAAGCTACTAAGTGCTCTGTGAAAGTTTTAAGAATAATAGAATACTTTCCCACGAAGTCAGGGGTTCTAGCCTGAGGTTTGTGAACTTTCTATTTTTTTTTTATTTTTTGATAACTTATTTTTAATATAATTGGTTTCCTTTGTAATCCCATATGCTTTGCATTATCAAGTAAAATATTCTAAGAAGGTATTCACAGACTTCACCGGACTGGCAAAAGAGGTTAAGAGGTTACTAGGGAGAATCAGGGAAGGCTTACCAGAAGAATTACAGAATCACAAAATTGGAAAAGTAGAAGGGGCCTCAGAAGGACCATCTAGTCTCACCAGATCACAAAAGGGATCACCACTATAACACATCTGACGAGTGGTCCATCAGCCTCTGCTGGGGAAATCCGTCACCTCTCAAGCCAGACCATTTCACTTTTTAGATGGTTCTAATTGTTAGATCGGTTAGGTGGCACAGTGGGTAGAGCACCAGGCTTGGAGTCAAGAAGACTGATCTTCATGAGTTCAAATCTGGCCCCAGGTGCTTACTAGCCGTGTGACCCCGGGCAAGGCATTTAACCCTGTTTGCCTCAATTCCTCATCTGTAAAATGAGCTGGTGAAAGAAATGGCAAACCACCCTATTTCGGGTCACGGAGTGTCTGACACAACTGAAAAAACAATTTAATGACCAAAAATTGTTAGGAAGTTATTTCCTATTAGTGGAGGTGATACCTGGGCCAAGTTTTGAGGGAAAAGGATGACTGTAATAGGCAGAGATGAAAAATGACAATATTCTAGGCATGGGGGATAACTAGCAATTACTCAGAGGTGGGAGATGTGATGATGAGGGCTGGTTAGACAAAGCTTGTTTTGCCTGGGGATAGATGGGACAGCAATGAAGAGAGAATCATGCAGACAGAGGCAGCTGGTGTGACTGATACACATCCATGAGTGCAGCCCCTGACTGGGAAGGAATTCTGCTAGCCCCTGTTTATCCCAAGATTGATGATGTTCTTTTTGTCTACCTCAGTAATAAAATCCCACAACCCCCTAACATTTGTAGGCTATCCAGAATAAACTGGCTGTCTAGACCAGGCTGATTGATTGCCTGGCATTTGTCCACTCACACATGAGATTTAATTTCCTGGAACCAGACCAAAATAGGGTGCTATGAATAGGGATTGCACTGAAGCAAAGAGTGCCTATGTTTGTGTGACCTTGCCTGGGTCATTTAACCTCTATGGGCCTCAGTATCCTCATCTGTAAAATGAAAGAGTGACAGTCTCCAAGTTCCCTTCTAGCTCAACATCTCCGATTCAGTGATCTTGTGTCCTTTTTTTGTATGAATGAATATGTCCACTAAAATGGGTTACAGACTGTCAATAAACCCTGGAATTAGATCAATTTAGCATAATGCTTAATCTACAGCCCTCAAATTCCCGATGTCTATCCTTTCTGGCAATAGCTAGCGCTCTGGTTTGTCAGGAAAATAGAGTAGGGAGAAGGAAGTGATGTGAAATAAGACTAGAATGGTAGGCTGGAAGCAGATCACGGGAGCTATAAGTTGAAGGTTGAAAGGTTTTTATTTTAACTCAGCATTAATAGGGAATCGTTGAAGATTTTTGAGAAGGGAAGGGATGCAATAGAATTGTGCCTTAGGATGACTCTTCTTCAAAAATAGTCCTCTCTGCCATCCTACTTATGCCTGTTCTCTCTTCTTTTCTTCCCTCATAACTGAATAGACTTTATCCCCTCCTTTGCCCCTCGCTTCAATCTCCTCCCCACTCTAAAGTCTTAAGTCTCCTCTGAATGGTCACATTTTCCATCTCTTCCAGTTCTACTCTCTGTGAGTCTGTGATTGCCCCCTAGTTGCTCACCATCAGCCACTGTGATATAGCCTGGCCTTCCTTGGAGTAGGAAGAATGAGCCACCAAATGCTACTAGGCATCTTCTCATGCATCCTTAGACCAAAGGACATAACCTTTGGGTCCTGATCCCTTTCTTATCGATTGTTAGGATTTTCTGCTATTCTAATTTTTTTTTCTAAAATCTGTGCAGTGCCAAGGTACTGGAGAACCTTAGAATGTCCAAGGGGTTTTAGGCTCCTAGGAAGCAATACAAACATGCCAGCAGGCCTCAGATGGCCTGAAAACTAAATTTAATAGATTACACACCATGTTTCAAAGAGAGAAATGCCTACTGCCACCTGATGGTGAATGCTGAGCACAATTTCTGATGGTTTGCATAACACTGAAATAATACAACTGCCCCTCACTTAAAGATGCCTTTTCCCCCAAAAGGCATAGTCCTTGTTTCCTTTCTAGGCATTTTGATTTTAAAAGTCTACAAGCTTCAGCTACAGAAATCCTATTTGATGTCAATGTGGGGTAAAAATAGGGATTGGATCTTTGATTTTATTTGTATATGATGAGGAAATCCCCTGGACCAATTCAGATCAGTCTTTCCTATTAGAGAGTTGATTAGCGCATTGAAGGATTAAGTGACTGACCCAGGGTAACACATCCACTGTGGACCAGCAGTGGGATTTGAACCTAGGTTTTCTGGATTTCAAGGCTGCCTCTGTCTACCTTGTTTGAAAAGATACTTTGAGGTAGTGGGTTAAAAGCTGGACTTGGAGTCAGAAAGAGCTAGGTTCAAATCCCATTTCTAATACCATATGAACCTGGGCAAGTCATTTAACCTCTATGTGCCTCAGGCAATTTCTTAGGAGTTTTTTTTTTTTTTTTACTATATTACAGATAGATTACAGGCTGTATCAGTGGAGAGAGATCTTGTGTGCATGTACTTATGTATGTATAGCTTAGTAAACATATAAATACTATAGAAATATAATCAACTTTGTTATGTATGTTGTTAAATATTTCTCAATTATATTTTAATATGGCTGAGGGCTCACTTGAGAGTACCACCCACGGCCATCTGTGTGATACCTCTCTCCTGTAAAGGATATTGTCAGAGAGATGCATGATTGCAGAGAAAGTGAGCCAGTCATGTGATGAGAGCAAGAAATTATCAGTGTGCAGCCCATATATTCCAATGGTATCCATATAGTCTAAGGCATATTAAAGGAATATGTCCTATAGGCTGGACCTGTGTGGAAGATTTATGGGAGGGGAGGGGCAAGAGTCATACAGGGTGAGGAGACTAAGACAGCTCACCATCTACTCCACTGGCAGAAGTACCCATGTGAATAAGATCATAGATACCGTCAAAGTATTATGTATATGTGTGCATTGAAATCTGTCAGGTACACCTCCTCATAGCATGTAGAGGTGATCATTGTATTTGAACCACAGTCTTTCTAACTCCCAGACTAGTACCCAATACAGTATACCAAATTGGCAGTATTATAATTCTGGAAAACTATATAGTGCTTATATAGGGCTCACTCAAAGGGTGGAGTTCCATTAAATGTCTACTTAGGGATAATAGCTTTCTGGAAAGTGGGGATAGGTTTGGTTTCCTCAACAGTCTAGAGAGATATCTTGGACTCAAAGAGACGTCTGTGATTTTAAATTTTTGCTAATTTGCTCCTGTCCTGGGATGACGATATATATATATATATATATATACATATATATATATGTATATATATATATATATCCCATTATTTTGAGACAGAGGAACTTGAAGAAGCTGAGGAAAAGGAGTGAGAGAGGAGTATTATCCCTATTGTATTCAAACTCAGTTCTTGCTCACTTTCAGGCCAATTAAAATACTTCTCACTACATCCTCCAATCATTCACAGCCACAAACTGACTTCCCAAAGTTCCATTTATTGGATTGGAACCAATGACTGAACCTTCATTTTCTAGCCATTCATCCCATTATATAGGTATTCATTAAGGACTAGCCCAGGATCAATAGAATACTTTTAATTTTGTTTGGATGTCAAATAGGCAATAGCTGTCTAGTTCTATATTCTCTGTGAAACCAAGTATGCTAATGCTTAATAATTAATTAATTGTGAAATAATGTAGATGAGAATGTCCACCCCGCTGACCAGTATGTCAGGCAATTTCCAATCTTCAACTCCAATCTCCTTCCCAACCCCCCAGAAATATGCCTAATAAAAGGTGTAAATAGGTAACACCATTATCAACAACTTTAACAGAAGTAACTAGCAAGATATAGTCAAAAGACTTAAGCAAAAAAAAATAGGCTTGTTAGTGTATTTTGAAAAAATAAAAAAAATGGTAAGATACTTTGAGAGATAAGAATACGATAAGAAACAAAAAGGTACAGAAAAGAGAAAGGGCTAAACACAGAAAACTGGGCTCAATTCCCTGAAGGAGAAGCATTTTTATTTGCAATGTCCCTCCAGAGAACCACTGAGTCCCAAAGCCAGAGACATGCCAAAGCAGTGAGCATTTCTTATTAGACAAGTGGAGACATTCCCTGATAAAATCTGAGTAGAGGAATTGCTGAATGATAACAAGTGTTGTTAAGGAAGGAAGAGCAAGAAAACCTACTGGAAACCAGAGTTAGGATGTTTAGTTAGGATTCCCTCCTTCAGTCTAGTCTATAGCTCATCCTACAGCAAGATCACAGAGTCAAGATCTGAATAAGATGTATGGGGAGTCTCAAGTTGAGCAGAGGAAACATTTGAAGGATCCACTGAAGCAAACCCATAAACACTGTATTTATCCATGATTTCAGGGAAATAAGAGACACAGAAGCATCTAGAATGTAGCTGTAAGAAACAAGGTAGTTCTTTCTTGGGGAAAAAAAGCTTTGAAATAATCCAAAAGATAATAAGGAAGGGCTAGCAAGGTATACACTTTTTTAATATAGTAGAAGCTTAAAGGGTTGTTGAATGATTGGCCACACACAGGTCTTTCCAACTGTGTCTTTGTCAAGCTTTTCACATGTTCAGTGTATGCTGCATTGGTCAAGGAAACATAGATCTAGAGTAGAAAGAGATTTTAGAGATCTTCTAGTCCAACCTCCTCAATTTACAGATGAGGAAACTGAGTTCCAAAGATATGAAATGAAATGCCCTTTGCCCCACAGTAAAGTGGCAAGGTTGGGACTTGAACTAGGCCCTCTGACTTCAAATCTAGTGCTTCTTCTACTGTCCTAGGATTCCTCTTAGGTATAATAGGATTAGGTTGGCATGCAGTTTCAAATTGGAAATGTTTTGTGTGCACAGCAAATGTTCTAACTGCTGTACGACTTATTCTGATTCATAAGAACTAGTTGTTGTATTTTGGCATTTTCAACCATTTCCATCAGAGGGTTATGGCTTAACACGGATCAGGCTAAAGGGACAGCTAGCTAGCCAGCATAGCTACAAAGATCATTGGTGTTCTGTTTCCACTCCCTTTGTCAAAATGATTGATTTCTTCATTAGGATTTTTGCCATGATATAGGCCCTTTTTTCCCACTGGTAAATTAAAATGTGTTTGCCTTCACATTTCACACTGGCGATTTGGACTCTATCAACACTTTCACTTTCTGACACCTCTAATACAGAGGTTTAATACTCAGATGCTTAAATGAATCTGTGATTTGTTGGATTTGGTTATTTCCTCCAAAGGTGCTGATCATAATCCATTCATGCCTATCCATCCTGTTTGACTCTCTCCTATGTTCTCCCATAAGTTCACCACAAGGCATCAATTCAACATGCGTATCTGATACCTGGGGACCACTCAGGCTGTCCATTTGCCCTCCCTCACTCCATGACCAGCCCATCTTTATACATCTCTCTGATGACATCTCTTATTCATGTTCTTTAATAGTCCTCACTGTCCACAATATCCCAGCCTGCTCACAACCAGTATGAGCCTCTCCTTCGCTCACTGTGTGATATTCTTTTTCCCTGCTTCAGAAATTGTTATGGTCCTAAATCACACTACATTCTACTAAAAAATATGGGCCTTTGTTCTGGGAGAAGCTTATTGTTTATTAAAGAAGCCTGGCAGTTGCTCACCTAACTGTTTAATTCTGAGCCTACCTTATTCATTTATACTATTTGTCCCAGATTGTCCACCTAGTTCATGTTGTATTCTTGGCAATAAACATTATGCATCCCTTCATCTTTCGTGTGTGGATGGTCAGATCAAACCCTTTAGAATGGTTATAGATTTCTTCAAGGAGATTCAGCATTATTCTGGGACTTGATGAAATCAGCCCAACGTCATTCACAGACAAGTGCATAAGAAGGATCTCATCAACCATAGGAAATCCTAATTTGACTTGTACTCTATGCTTATCTAATCCAGATAGCATAAGATGATGGAATCATAGGATTTTGAGTAAAAACAAGCCTTAAAGATCATCTAGGTTAATGTTCTCCTTTTACAGATGAGTAAACTGAGGTCCAGTGAAATGAAGTGACTTATCCAAAGTCACAAAGGTGGTAACTAGCAGAGCTGGAATTAGAATCCAGACCTCTGCCTCCTGAATCTGTTGTTCTTTCAGGGCCTCACTTAAAGTAAGAAATGACTAGACTAGAAAAGGTCGTAGATAAAACCAGCACCACAATTTTTCATCTGAGTAATTATTGTTTTTAAAGCTGCCATTAGCCTGTTAGGTCTTGAATACATAGTAAAATCACAGTAATGATGTCCTCACTCTGGAATACCTGCTCTTTTCCTTGCCTTTGTAAAAGAGCAAATAGTGAGACACTTTAACAGATCCTCTCTGTGTTAGTCCTCAATATTAGTCCTTAACACTAAGAATGTCACCTTAGCATGATAGCTGATAGATCTTCAAAAGTACCAGACAACTCTATCCTCTAGAAGTCCCAGGGTAGAGCATATAGCTTATATTTATGTAGCATGTTGAAGACTTTACAAAGCATTTTGCTCACAACAGCTCTGTGAGATGGGTAGGTAGTGCAAGTCTTATACCCATTTTACAGATAAAGAAACTGAGGCTCAGAAAGATTAAGAGTCTTGAAATAGGGCCAGAGCCTGGTTCTCCTAAATTCCCAACAAGGGCTCTTTCCATCAGTCCACATTGCTTCTCGTATTTTTTTTTTATCTTTCGACTAATGGACAGACACCTCTTTTGCTGGCTAATTCGCATAGCTGCAAAGAACATTAGCGTTCTTTTTCCACTTCTGTTGTCAACATTATTTATTTTTTATTAGAATTTTTGACTTGATGTGTGCCATTTTTTCCCACCAATAAATTAAAACGTGCTTGCTTTTGCTTTTCACGCTAGTGATTTAAACTCAGTCAACACTTTTGCTTGCTGACACCTCTAATGGATATTCCTTCCTGCAATTTTCCTTCAATCCTTGACCCTGAAGCTCCAGAGGGAAGTTTTTAATCTAGTGAATCCTTAACAACATCCTTTGGTTTTGATATGGGATGAGGTTCATTTGAGTTGACAGAAGACTTAGGTGACAAGGATTTGACAAAGGAAATGGATAGCCAAGAAATATATTCATCACCCAATGAAGGTCTAATTCTGCTCAATATGGATAATGTTTCTTTGGTTAAAATTTCCTCCCTTTTATCTTTGTTTAGGAGTCCTCCACTCATAAGTAATAAAGATCAGAACTACTGGCTTATTGTAATTTCTGAAAAATGTATAGAAAGTTAGCAGCTGGATTACATTTCTTTGATTCTAATTCCAGGACTATTGTCAGTACCCATCCAGTTTCACCATCTATACAAGAGAGGTTCCATACTGGGGAACATCAGGCTCACCCTTAACAAGTAGCCCTATTGTCTCAGAATTGGAATGCAAACACTCATCTAGATATAAGACAACCTTACTCAAGAATAATAAATTTGATGGTAGCTTAAAAGCAAAACAAAACCAATCAACCATGGGCCCTAAAGTATGAATTATTTAGTGCAAATCAAAGCCAAAGCCCAAAGACAGTTGCTAAACCTCTTGTCATAATAGGAAAAAGAGAATTTTTCCCCAGTGATCACCTCTTTAGAAATTCAATTCCATCCAATCTAGTCTAATTTAATTTAATTCAAGTGATTACTATTTGCTAGAAGAGCAGGAAAATCCAGGTTCAAGTTTTGCCTCTGACAATTACTGGCCAAATCATATAACCTCACACATCTCAGTGCCAGCAAAAACTCTCTAAGACTGTAGGTCACAGTATGGTTGCAGATCAGTATGAGCGTAAAGAATTGCCTCACTGGGAGTTTCTTGTTCTAGTGAAGTCATGGGGAAAAAAAGAAATAAAGAAAAGAAGGAAGGAAGGAAGGAAAGAAGAAGAAATAAATGAAGCAAGGAAGAAAAAAGAAAGAAGAAAAATAAAAGAAAGAGGAAGAAAGAAAAAAAAAAGGAAGGAAGGAAGGATCTCTTGCTCTCAAGGTGTTTGCACCCTATACTTATTTTGACTAAGTTTATAAACAATTCTGAATTCCTTGTGAAGAACTGGAATAATGATATTAGTAAAGCCCAGATAAGGACTTCATGTTTAAGATTTTCTGATGGGTATGAGAAAATTTAATCATTCACAATATGGGAAAAATATGAGCCCCATCTTACCAAACTGGATTAAATCAATCTTAAGTGTCAGAGAAACACTTCCAAAGAGCGTGAAAACCCCATCTTCCAAGTGATTTAGATAGTCCTTCATATATGAAGATATTATTGACCATAGGTAAGATATATGCTATACATGGGTTAGATCCTTCCACGTGTTCTCTTCTGTTTCCATTCTCCATCCATCATCTTTCCGTTCCTCCCCTTCCTCACCCCAGTAAGGTGGCTGAAGTCAAAGGTACAACCTATAGTGATGCAATAGAGAACAATTATCCTTTGTAATTACAGAAGAGATAGGCCCTTGTCTTTGGTACCATCTCTATCCTATTAATAATAATAGTTAACATTTATATGCTTTACATACAATATCTCATATTCCCTTACAACAAGCCTATAAGATAGGTGCTATTTTTATCCTTCTCATTTTACAGATGAGGAAACTGAGGCTGAGAGAGGTTGAACGACTGGTCCAGGGCCACACAGTTTGTAAGTATCTGAGGCAGCTGACTACACATCCAGTGCTCTGTATATGAAAGCAGGCTGCCAAGATAGATAATCTACCTTTGGCAATTAATACCAGGATTTGTCTGGTTTCTCTTCTCTCTAACACAGTCGCTATCTTATTATTCATTAGAAACCGAATTGGAAGGAAAAAAACAACAGCCCCTAAGTAATGAACAGACAATCACCTTATAGGCCCTTACTGTAACATTACCTTATAGGCCCTTACTGTAACAACAGCATTAGAGGCTTAGAAAGGGGAGAGGCCTTGGAGATCATCCATTCCAATCTTATTTTATAAGTGAGGAAACTAAGATCCAGGTAGACTTCCTTGTCAGAAGTTATACAGACATTCAATCCCAAATCTGGGTCTGGATCCCAATACAGGTATCTTTTTACTACCTCATGCTATATTTCCTTCCTTGCTCTCTGGGCCACCCCACCAAAGCCTCTCTTCCTCTAAAGTGGTCATTGAATCAAAAGGAGTGATTTCACCCTATTATTGAAGCTGAGAATAATAACTAAGAGAGGGACTCAAACCAGAGAGGACAGGCTAACCAGTAATTGCCTCAAAGGCTCATCTCAAATGCTTACTTGTATGTGTTTTGTATTGCAGCCAAACTAAATGACTAAATCTAGGGTTCTAGACTTGTCCACTTCTCTACTGGCTCTACTGCCCCTTTGCTTAGACTATCTTTCTTATGCTCAGAATCCTCTCCAATAACAGCCAGCATTTAGGGAGCTTTTTTAAAATGCTTTACAAATATTATCTCATTTTTGTCCTCACAATAACCCTGGGAAATAGGTGTTATTTTTATGCTTTTTTTTAAACAAATGAGGCAACCGAGGTATAGTGTTAAGTGACTTGCTTAGGGTTACATAACTAATGAAGCTGGATTTGCTTTTAAGTCCTTCTGACTTCAAGTTTCAGACTCTATCCACTAGCTGTCCCTGTCCATTCCAGCCCAACTCGGATGCCACCTACTCTGTAAACCTTCTCTGAATAATAATAATAATAATATAAACATAGCTCTTACTATGTGCCAGGCACTGTTTGAAGTACTTTGCAATTATCTCATTTGATCCTCACAATAACTCTGGGAGATAGGTGGTATTATTGTGCCCTTTTTACAGATGAGGAAGGCAAATGGAAGTTATGTGATGTGCCCAGAGTCACACAGCTAGTAAGTGACAGAGGCCAGATGTGTCTGGCTAGCACTTTATCTACTGTACCATCTAGCTACCCCTAGGGATTTCTCTCCCTCATCCCCCTAAATGATTTCTAACTCCTTGGATTTCTCATTACACTTTATATAGATGTCTCCTTTCCCCCATAGCATTATAATAAAAATGATCAGAAGAATAACTAACATTTGTATAGAATTTTTTAAAATTTACAATATGCTTCATACATTACCTTATTGAAGTCTCAAAACAGAATTGTGAGTTAGGGATAATATAGGTACCAGTTTCAACAATCTTGCTAGCAGCTACTGTGGCTGTATAAAACAAACACAAGCCCGACAACAAGAACGCTGCAAGCCCAGGTCCTTTTGATCTGCTTTACTAAGGAAAACAATGTTAAGGGGTTAACAATCTTACTTTAATCTAGCATACAAATATCATTCACTTAGTTCAGGGGGAAAAGCCAGCACCTTGAACTTCAGAGCAAATACAAACAAATTGCAAACATACATTTATGAACAGACCAAATACAGTTCATAGTTACCAAGGAACCATCAACATCTCAGTTCAGCCGGAGCTTGACAAGGCTGGATTGGAGCCACATGCCACTCCTGCTGTGGCTCAGAGCTCTGAAAGAGAAAGCCAACATCTGCACTTATATATCCTGTTCAGGGCCAAAGGTAAGTCACACATGTGACTCACCCACATGACCTAAAAGCATCACAAAAATGAGACTTAAACCCATGTGGTCCAAAAGCCTCTGAAGTCACAAACATGTCACTCAAACCCAAGTAAACTAGGCTTTCCCTTGAGGCAAGAAAGTCACCAAAGACTCCTAATTTAATCAAGGAAACAAAGGCCAAACCTTTCAAGGATACTTGGTTGAATAGGTGCTAACAGCCCATCTTAATTCACAATACAGTATCATTACCTCTTTTTTACAGATAAGGAACCTAAGGCTCAGAACAATTGATGAGTTGTTCAAAATCACACTAGGTACAGCTAGGTGGCGCCATAGTGCATAGAGTGCCTACCCTGGAGTCAGGAAGATTCACCTTCCTGAGTTTAAATCCAGCCTCCAACACCTACTAGCTGCGTGGACCTGGGCAAATCACTTAATACTATTTGACTCAATTTCCTCACCTGTAAAATGAGCTGGAGAAGAAAATGGCAAACCGTTCCAGTACTTTTGCCAAGAAAACCCCAAGTGGGATCATAGAGAGACAGACACAACTGAAAATGATGGAATGACAACAACCACCAAGCTAGCAAGTGTCAGAGTCAGAGCTTAAACCCAAAGTCTTCCTGGTTCCACATACAGCATTAGTGGCTCTGGCAGCCCAAGCCACACCTAGAGAATTCTAATCCCTTCCCTGCATTGTCCAGAAGTGAGAAAAGCCACAGACTCACAGGTCTCTGACTTGAAAGGCTCCTCAGAGGTAATCCAGCCCAACTCATACTTGAATAAGAACCCCCTCTAAAACATGAGAAAAATGCCCAAATGACCATCCAACATTTGCAAGACCATTTCCAAGAAAGGGGAACCTATTACCTCTGGAGCAATCTGTTCCACTTTGAGAGAGCCCCAACTTGGAAAGCTCTTACTCATTACATCTCTAGTATCCTTCCCATGCTCCTCCTCCTCCAGCCAGAAATGGAAGCATAGAACATTGTCTAAGAACACCAGTGATAGCCCATAGACAATCTCTAGGGCTCTCACAGATTGTACTTTAAGTTCCTAGCTGTTCCAGAGTTCTTGGAAGAAATAATAGTATTGAGTCAAGAGTGCTGGATTTGGACAGTACTTGTGCTCTTCAATCTGTCAAAGGGCCTTCTTGCTTCTCCTAGCACCCAGCACCTCATTTCTGGACTCCATGCCTTTTTGTTGACCATCCCACAGGCCTGTAATGTTCAGCCTTCTTGCCTGTCCTCCCGAATTCTCCAGCTTCCTTCAAGACTCAGCTCCAATCCCACCTTCTGCAAGAGTCCTTCCTCAGCTAGGCCCAACTGGTAGTGACTTCCCTTCTTGATTATCTTCCATTTATTCTATATAAATCTTTTATGCACAGCTATGTTCATGCTGTTCCCTCTAGTCCAAGGCAAGGTTCTTGAAGACAAAAGTTGTTTTTGCATATCTTTGCCTTTCCAGTGCTTGACAGTGTCTAGCACTTGATAAATGTTTAACAAATTCTTGTTGTCCAACTAATGGGTAGGCTTCAATAGTAAGCACTGGACTTGGAATCAGAAAACTAAGGTTTGAGTCTCAGCTCTGACATTCATTTTGTGTCTTACTATGAACAAATCATTTTACTTTACTAAGCCTATATTTTCTCATCTGGAAAATATAGGACTTGGAGATAATCTATCTATAAAGATTTTTCCAGCTTTAATGTTCTATGATCCTGTTGTTACAATAATAACATAAAACCAAACAAAAGTCTACAAGAATGAATGTATGTTGATTGTTGGGGCAAAAAGCGAAGTGAAGAAAAGACTACATCCTCATTTTTTTGGCTGAGTCTCAGTTTCCTCATGTCTAAAATGGGAATGATAGTAGTCATAGTGATGCAGTCCAGAGGTGCTAGGAATGCTAAAATGCAAGGGTACAGGCTGGGTCTGCCTTGAAAGAATTCAACCACCCAAGCCTTCTTTCAGTCCAAGTGGCAAGTTTGTTAAGACACAGGTGGGGTGGGCAAGATTCTTAGTGAGTCTGTGGTATTTGTGACACCAATACTAGAGGACCAGATTCTAAATATTTGTGCAATTTAATGGGGGTAAGATTAGTACTTTTATATAGAAAAAGACTGTGAGAAGATTTTGATGGGATTAAAGAGTGGTAAATAGCCTGGGTGGTGATTGGAGTTGGGGGGGGGGGGGGGGGTGGAACAGAGAAAGGGACTAGATGGGATTAGGGAGTATCAAGCAAGATAAGTAAGTAATCAAGGTGGGCCAGATGCCTTGGGCAGAAGCACCAGTGGTCTGGGCTACTGGAATGTATGGGAAAATTCAGGGACTGGGTTGCTTTCAAAGACACGGTCTTTTCCTTTTAGGGGTCCAGGTCCCATCCCCCCATCGATAGGATGTACCTTATGAGGTTGTTGTGGGGAATTTATAAACCTAAATGTGCTATGAAAATGTGAGGTGTTCTATTTATTAGGTCAGTGGGGGTGCAGCCTGAGGGCCCAAGTTAATGAGACATTCTAAGGTTTTATTGGTGGTGGTGGTGGTGGTGGGTGTCATGAATGGAAAATAATTCTCTGCCCCCTCCACACCCACACATCTCTTAATAAGCTTCACTCCTGTCCCCTGCTACTAAAAGCCTCAGTCACCCATGATGTCAATTGCTCCTTGACTTGAAAAGCAATAAGGTATAGCAGAAAGTGTATTCTCTCAAGTCTTGAGAGAGTCACTAGAGAAATGGGTTAACAAACAACTACAGCACTTCCCAGCTGGGTGACCTTGGACAAGTTACTCCATCTCTCTGGGCCTCCATTTTCTCTTTTGTAAAACAAAATGGTTGGATTAGATAAGCCCCCACTCCACCCCTAGCTCTATTCTCATGTGATTCTGATCTGATCTTCATAAATTGTAGGTTCTTATTAAAACACAGTCGAAGGGAAGAAGGATTAGATTTGGAGTTAGAGGACAGAATTCAGATCCTAGAGCAGCTCCTTAGTATTTGTGTGACCTTAGACAAGCCATTTCAGGTCTCAAGAGCTTAATTTTTGTAAGAGGGTGGGGATTAGGTTAGATGATATCTATGGTCCATTCCTATGAACCCATGAACCAGTCCCTCAAACCAGCATAGTTCAAGAGCCCAGAAGAACCTAGAATAGGGTAAAAGCAATCAGGTTACAGACCTATAATCAATTATATGCACTAGTGACCATTATAATCAAGGTTGTTGTAGCATAGACTTGAATATACCATATATCTTGGGACTGCAAATATAACTATAATACAGAAAAATCTGACATAGGACCATAGACTAAGTGCTAGAAGGGAGCCCTGAGATCATCTAGTCCAACTCCCTCATTTTAAGGATGAGGAAGAAGAGGCCCACAGTTATCATAGTCTCATAACATCAGGGTTAAAAAAGGGTTCTACTAACCTGCTCTATTTTTACTCACCTTTAGTTTGGTGGTGGTGGGGGGAGTGGTGTTGGTGGGAGGTGGGAAAAGAGATATGTAATAGAACCTTGGTAATTTGGAAGTAAAGGCAAAAATCTAGTCTAAGGTCTGAATTATAGAATCCTTCTTTAAGAAAAGAAATTTGTATGATTTTTGAGTGATACCAGCACATATAAGCACAATCCATATTAAAAGCTAAGCTATAAATAAATACTAAATAGAAAAAAAGTAAGTTCATGGAAAAAGGGTCAAGTCCCAGCAGCCACACAATCCAATGTGTCATACCCATCACAAGGCTTTACATTGTCAGAATTACCTGCTGGGCTTAGAAGCCGAAGGCAGATTGAAGGAATCCTTCATTTCCTGAGCCATTGATTTGAAAAAGCTACTGATTTGGGGTATGGATTTTTCTTACAAGTAAAGCCCTAATGATTTGCAGAGAAATACATTCTCTTGACATTTTTATTCCATAAGTCATGTATCTCGTGTTCTGATTATCACAAATTCTAAATTCCCAGGATCTGAATTAACAAGATTTTACTGTATTTTCTACCCATGGCAACTTCCATTTGCATAGCACTTTCTTGCATTATTCTTGAATGAATTCTGTGATGAAGTTAGGGTAGGTATTTTACAAATAAAGACACTGAGGTCCTTTGAATAAATGAAAAAAAAAATCATTAAGCACTTACTACATGGTAGGCATTGTACTAAGCACTAGTCATACAACTACAAAAATGAGACAGTTCCTGTCCTCAAGGAGCTTAATTCAATTCTATTTAAGGAGGGAGGTCCCAATAGTATATTGGAAAGAGATTTGGATTTATATCAGAGGAAGTGGTGTCTAATCCTACTTCTGCTGCTTACTGCCCATGTAACTTTGGGGAATTCATTTCCCTTCTTGAGAATATAAAAGAAGGAAGATGAACTAGACAACCTCAAAACAGCATTCTAGATTTAAATCTATGATACTCAGTTAAGTGACTTGCCCATGGTCACATAGCTCATGAGTGGTAGAGGCAAGATTTTTGCTTTTTTCTCTTGACTCCAAGTCTAGGCCTCTTCCCAACAGCCGTGAATAATGGAATAATGAATCCCATGAAGTAGCTGAATTATCCAAATTTGCACTGCATGTTTTTTTTAGGCTCGAAACAATGACCGTATTTTACACAAGTATAACTTTAAATAATGTTAATTTGGGTACATAAGACCCTTTCACGGGATTTGTTATTTGCACTAATAGAGACCTAGTTGTATCGTCTCTCTTGGCAGACACTTGTGTTTCAAACATGTGTACTCATAGTCACCTATCTGACATGGGTGTAATGACAAGACATAAATATGGCTTGATCAGGGAGCAGTATCTGACTCCTCCTAAACATATGTAATAGATCTTGAATTTAACAGTGAACTGTTTGGGGCTTTTGCATTATGGACAAAGGATTCCAGCACCAGTTTTCCAGCTTCAAATTTGTATAGGCTCAGTAGTGTGCTGGAATCAGCTCGAGCCGGCTCACAAGAGCCAATTGTTAAACTTTCAGTGTGAGCACCTATATGTCAGAAATCAGCGAACCCTACAAACTGGGACTTGGTTTATTGTTTTGTTGATTATCTAGACTTATGAAAGTGATAGAGAAGATGTTAATAATGGAGGTTAGACTTAATTATCATATAGAATGCTAATAATGCAGGTTAGACTGAAAAGTGCATCATGGATATATATGCATATATTTATTGTTTTCTTGGAGCCCTGGTTACTAAACATTTACCAACACACCCTTGTATAGGCTCATAGACCACAGGAATGGAAGGGACCTTAGAGATGCCCTAGTTCAACCCGCTCATTTTACAGAGGAGGAAACACTTACCAGCAAAGTGTAGTGACTTGCCCAAAGTCACACTGGTAGCAAGCAGCAGAACCAGAAACGTAACCCAGATCTTCTGCCTTCAAAACCAGTGTTCTGCCCAGTCCACTAAGCTCCCTCCCTCTTTCTTCAGTTTTCAAAGCACATTCACAGAAAGTCATCAAGGAAGAAAAAAAAACCAAAACACTGCATTAGTATGGGGGGCACTGGAGTTTTAGTTCCAACTCTGCCACTAATTATGTAAGTCTAGTCAAGTCACCTTTCCCATCTCTAAAATTCTGTTATTCTGTTATTTCATCTCTTTAACTTCCACCTGAGAACACCGATAAGTATGGGAAGGCCAATGAAACTTTTCATATACAGTGAAAATGTTTGTAGGCCCAGATAATATTGAAACCTTTTTAAAACAATTTTTTTTTCGAGGAAAAGAATGAAACTAATTAAATTACCTGTTCTGGATCTGCATTCATTCGGCGAGTGTCTATTAAGCAACTACGACATCAAGAGTAGTATACTAGACACTAGAAGAAATACAAAGTTTAGATGTCGAACTCCCTCGACCTCAGGGAGCTTATTGTAGTAGGGGGATAAAGCACAAATACAGATAATAATATGTGATAAATGAATCAGAGAGATGCAAAATCCTGTGAAGGATCAAAAGATTAGTTAGAAAGGATCTTAGGGACTATCCAGGTGGTAGCAGTCACAGAATTGCAGAAATGCGGAGTTGGAAGGAACTTCAGAGGTCATTTGGTGTAACCAGAGGTGGGGAACCTGTGGTCTTGAGGCCAGGTGTAGCCTTCTAGGTCCTTGGGTGTGGCCTTTTCACTGAATCCAAGTTTTACTGAACAAATCCTTTTATTAAGGGGATTTGTTTTGTGAAGTTTGGATTCAGTCAAAGGGCTGCACTTGAGGACCTAGAGGGCTACATGTGGCCTTGAGATGACAGGCTCCCCACCTCTGGTCTAACCTATGTCTGAAAAAGAATTCCTTCTACAACATATTCAGAGTTAGTCATCTGGTCTCTATGTGAAAACCTCTAATGAGTCTTCAACTAGCTTTATTGTGATGCAGCTCATTCTACTTTGGCATAGCTTTCATTTTTTATAACAGGACTGTCCAACCTTAGGTCATCTTAGAGTCACATTAAAATAAAATAATTATTCAAAGGCCTTACTCAGAATAAAAAAATACAGTACACTAATAGAAAGTGGGGGAATGCGCGTCATCAATATGAAAGGCAAAGGCGTGAAGCGAGAAAGCAAACACAAAACAACAAAGTGACAAAGCAGCAGTATAAAGGTAGGTGCATACTAACTAGTCTACATCATATAGATAGAATGCATCCCACAGGTCGATTGAAAATTCCGTGTGATATGTTCTGTTCATGATACTGCTTAAAAACACCAAAGAAAATCAACATCAACGAGATTATTTATTAGGGATGGAATTAAACAATCTAATACACATTCCATGCAAATTATTATTTTACTTTTTTGCTCCTGAAAATTAAAACCCACAGACGAACGGCCTACAGGCTGTATTTTGGACAGCCCTGGTTTATAAGTTGCATTTATTTGTTTGTTTGTTTGTTTGTTTGTTTGTCTGTTTATTTATTTATTTATTTAGACATCATGTCCAAATTGGCCTCTTCTGACCTTTGCCCCTCCTTCTGCCCTCTGGGACCAAAAACATCAAGTGTAATTCTGGTAGCTTCTGACAACCTTTCAAGTGTATGGAGGTATATGATTCTATCATATACCCCCTGAGTCTTTTCTTCTTTACTTTAACGCCTTCCTTTCCCAGTTCCTTTATATGACATGATCACAAAGCCATTCACTATTCCAGTTTTCCTCCATATTAGTCATAATTGTGAAAGAAGAAACAGATCAAAAGAGAAAAAATCCATGAAAAAGAATAAAATAAGTGAAAAAAGTATACTTCGATCTGCATTCAGAATCCATCAGTTCTTTATCTGATGTGAGTAGCATTTTCCTTCATAAGTGCTTTGTACCTGTCTTGGATCATTATATTGTTGAGAAGAGCTGAGTCATTCATAGTTGATCATCACACCATGTTGTTGATACTGTGTACAATGTTTTGTTGGTTCTGCTCAATTCACTTTGCATCAGTTTGTACAAGTCTTTTGAGGTTTTTCCTGAAATCTGCCTGTTCATCGTATTTTATTGCACAATAGTATTCTATTGCATTCATATACCACAGCTTGTTCAGACATCCCCTAATTGATCCAATATTTTGCCACCACAAAAAGGGCTGGTATAAATATTTCTGCACATGTAGGTCCTTTTTCCTTTTTAATGATCTTTTTGGGATAAGACCTAGGAGTGGTATTGTTGGATCAAAGGCACAGTTTTGTTGCTCTTTGGGTATGGTTCCAAATTGCTCTCCAGAATGGTTGGATCAATTCACAACTCCACTAGCAGTGCATCAGTGTCCCAATTTTCCCACATCCTTTCTAACATTTATCATTTTCATTTTTTGTCATATTAGCCAATCTTACAGGTATCAGTAGTACCTCAGTTGTTTTAATCTGCATTTCTCTAACCAAAAGTGATTTAGAAGAATTCTTCATATGCCGATAGATAGTTTTGATTTCTTCATCTGAAAACTCCCTGTTCATATCCTTTGACCATTTATCAATTGAGGAATGGCTTGTATTCTCACAAATTTGACTCAATTCTCTATATATATTTCAGAAATGAGGCCTTTGTCAGAAACACGTGCAGTAAAATTGTTTCCCAGCTTTCTGCTTTCCTTCTAATCCTGGTTGCATTGGTTTTGTTGAAGCAAAAGCTTTTTTAATTTAATAGAATCAAAATTATTTATTTCACATTTAGCCATGTTTTCTCTTTCTTGTTTGGTCATGAACCTGTAACTCACTTAGCTTCTCCTTTGAGAATTTGGATGCTATAGCATTTGGGGCATATATGTTTAGTATTGCTATTACTTCATTGTCTATGATACCTTTTAGTGAGATGTAGTTTCCTTTCTTATCTCTTTTAATTAGATCTGTTTTTGCTTTTGCTTTGTCTGAGATGAGGATTGCTACCCCTGCTTTTTTATTTTTTAAGTTCAGCTGAAGCATAATAGATTCTGCTCCAGCCCCTTACCTGTACTCTTTATGTGTCTCTCTACTTCAGATATTGTAGGAATCTGGTTTTTGATCTACTCTGCCATCCAATTCTGTTTTATGGGAGAGTTCATCCCATTTATATTCACAGTTATGATTACTGTGTATTTCCCTCCATCGTATTTTTCCTCCTGTTTGTGCTCTCTCTCCTTTTGCTCTTTCCCTCCTCAGTATTGTTTTGTTTCTGTCTACTACTTCCCATTGATACTCAAGCTCCTACCCTCCTACTTTCCTATTGGGTAAGAGTTCTATATGCAAGTGATTGTATATATTATTCCCTCTTTGAGCCAATATTGATAAAAGTAAAGTTCAAGTGATGCCCATCACCCACCCTTCCATCTTTCCCTCCACTGTACTACATTTTTCTTGCCCCCTCATGTGAAATAATTTACTCTATTCAGCCTCTCCCTTCCTTCTATATCCACTGTATTTCTCTTTCTCATTGCTTAATTTTTTTATGTCACTCCCTCAAATTCACCTTATATCTCAAACCTTTGTCTATGTATATTCCTTCTATTGTACTGTTACTGTACTATTACTGGTACAATTTTTAAGAATTACAAAGATCATTTTCCCATGTAGGAATGTAAACAGTTTGGCTCCATTGAATCCCTTATGTTTTCTTTTCTCTTTTTATTTTCTGGGTTTCTCTTAGGTCTTGATATTAGAGATCAAATTTTTTGTTTGGTTCTGTTTTCTTATGAAAGCTTGAAATCCTTCTATTTCATTGAATGACCATTTTTTTTCCCTTGAAGTGTTATGCTTAATTTCACTGAGTAAATGATTCTTGATTGTGGTCCTAGCTCCTTTGCCTTCCAGAATATCATGTTCCGTGACTTCCAGTCCTCTAATGTTGCAGCTGCTAGGTCCTGTGTTATCCTGATTGTGGCTCTGCAATATTTGAATTGTTTTCTTCTGGCCATTTGTGGTATTTTTCCCTTGACCCGATGGTTCAGTAATTTGGCTATAATGTTCCTTGGAGTCTTTATTTTGGGATCTCTTTCCTGAGGTGATCAGTGGATTCTTTTGATTCCTATTTTGCCCTCTGTTCTAAGATATCAGGGCAGTTTTCCTTGCTAATTTCTTGAAAGATGCTCAGCCAAGTCCTCTTTTTATTATCTCATGGATCTGTTTTCCAGGTCAGTTGTTTTTCCAGTGAGGTATTTTACATTTTCTTCTATTTTTTCATTCTTTTGAATTTGTTTGATTGATTCTTTTTGTCTCACAAAGTAATTAACTTCCACTTGCCCAATTCTAATTTTGAAGGAGTTGTTTTCCTCAGTTAGCTTTTGTACTTCCTTTTCCATTTGGCCAATTGTGCTTTTTAAAGAGTTGTTTTCTTCAGTGGATTTTTGTATCTCCTTTTCTATTTGGCTAATTCTACTTTTTAAGTAGTTGTTTTCTTTTTCCAAGCTGTTGACTCTTCATAATTCTCTTGCATCACTCTTATTTCTTTTCCCATTTTTTTTTTCATTTACTTCTCTTATATGATTTTTAAGCTCCTTTTTGAGTTCTTCCATGAGTTCTTTCTGGGCTTGAGACCACTTCCCATTTTTCTTTGAGGTTTTATCCATAGGTATTTTGACCTTGTTGCCTTCTTCTGAGTTTGTTTCTTGATCTTCTCTGTCACCATAATAACTTTTTATGGTTACAGTCTTTTTAAAATTGTCTTTTGCTCGTTTTGGGGCCATTTCCCTTTCTTTTAAATTTGATCTTCACTTCCAGGGTGGAAGGGGCACTGTTTCAGGCTCCTTGTGCCAGGGGCTACAAGTGCTATTTACCTGGTGCTGTGCCGATGTTGCCCTGAGGCCCACAGGGGACCCTGGTGTCTGGTGCTGTACCAAGGGGGTGAGGTAGGGAGTGATTGGCTCTGCTGGAGGCTATAGGAATCTGGCAGCTTACATGGTGCTGAGCTAGGTCCTAATGCTGGTGTCTGGCATGTTCTGAGGTTGGTGGCGTCATTTCTGTGTTTCTCAGTATGTGGTGGTCTGGCCACTAGAGGCTACCTGTTTAACCAGGGCTATGCTGAAGCATGTGGTGGGTTTTTAGAGCTGGAGTCTGTCATTCCCTTGACTATGCTGAGGCACCATGAGGGAATCCTTGTGTTGGTGTTTGCCTGCTCTACTGCACTAGGTCTCAGGATCTCCTGCTGGTTTGCTGAGTTGGGCGCTTGCTCCTGGCTTTCTGAGATGTTTCCTGTCCTGGATCACCTTCCACTTTTATCAGAGTGAGATAGACTTTTCTTGTAGATTTCCAAGTTTCTTAAGCTAAAAGATGGTTTCACCCCATCTTTTTGCTGATTCTGCTATTCCAGGATTTGTTTTGGGGTGCTATTTTGTGGTTGTTTGAAGGTGAATATGGGAGAGTTAGTGTGATTTACTACTTACTCTGCCATCTTGGCTTCCAGAAGCCCATCTCCTTCCTTTTCTATGAGCCAAAATGCATGTTGTCAGGGTTACCTAGCCAAACTCAAAGATTTGGAAGGGAAATTAGATGGAAGGCTAGGAGATGGTCAGACAATAGATTTAATATTTTTAACTATATCCAATTTCATTCCTCAGATGTGGGATTTCTGTGTCATGATCTCCTTTGGCAGACTGGTGAAGCCTATAGACCCAGAGTAATGTTTTTAAATGCCAAAATTAAATATATAATATTACAAAGGAATACTGTTATTTAAATATTTAAAAAAATATTTTGGTCACATTCTGCCCTAGATTAATTTTAGCCTCACAAAAAAGCATTAATAAAAGCTACTTTAGAATCATAGACATTGCAGATGTTTTGCCATGATGGATGGTGTCTTCAGGATGAACACCCTCTGGTGACCACTACAGATACTGCAGGTTTTTTAGGAAAGATGTATTTTATTATCTTGTGTATTTACCAGAGAAAGATTAATTTACCTGACTGGACTGTTTATTCAGGTAGGGCATCACCTGGTAAGCAATTTGGATATTGACCTATCTTACTGGATAATTAAAACAGTTATTACACTTTCTGTAAGCTTCGCAGCACTCAAGTCATACAACCAAAAGCCTTAACTGGGATCAGTGTCACTGAGCAAAATTATTCTACTCTTTGTAGATCACTGCAAAGTATAATGCCAGTCTTAAAAAAAAGTCAGCTGGCATAGTGGTCTGGGGGTAAGTCTGAGCATCCTTTGCTGAAGTGGCAGATGGAGACTGCTTAGGAGAAAAGGAAAGGAAATAAGATGTATTTTAAAGTGGTAGCTTCCCAGTGATCCAAGGCTTACAGCAAAACACTTCCCTCTTGTTTGGGGGGTAAGTAAACACCAAACCCAGAAGGCTTTGACTGCAAAAGTCATCTGTGGAAAGCCTGGGGATTACAAATAACCTCAAATCCTGAGCTCCCACCCCCTTGTTCATTTCAACTGCCTCTCTTCCAGGAGACTTAAATGTTCACATCTCTTTTTCTTTGCCATATAGTAAAGGAAAATTCCAACCATCCTAATTTTCTGGAAAACCAGACTTCAACATCTCCCTCTTCAACATTATTTATGGCCACAAAACAATAACAATAAACAACACCTAGAAACAGCTTAAGGATCTCAAAATTGGAAATTAAACAAACAAATTAGGAAAGTATCTCTGGTGTAATGGGAGTTATTCATTCATTCAGTCAACAAGTATTGATTATGTTAACTTACTAGGTTCATAGTCAGCCTCAAGCTATAAACACGGAGAGAATCCCTAGCTACTAGGAGCTTACATTCTACCAGGAGGAAATCATGTACACAGAGAAGTAAATGTACTTTGTACTGGATCTGCAATTTTACTTGGGTTGATTCCCTGCCAGGACAGGACTGGAAGCAGGGCTAATTGGTCTGAGTGAGACTGCTTTTCCCAGGGCTGTTGGGCTCAGTCATGGTCCTAGTTGTGTCCACATCAAAGTGTGAGGGAAGATGGTGGTCAAGGTGCTGGTGGTGGTAGTTTTACTTCCCTGGCAGATAGCACGTCCTGTCACAGGGAGCCATGTTGCTTCAGCAAGGCTGGCTTGCCTGCCCCATGGGTGGCAGTTGGTTGGTGGCTAATGAAGAAGGCTGACCTCTTCTTCATAGCACAACAATTCCCCTGGGGAAGCTAGACTCAAAGAAAGGCTAGTGGTCTGGGGAAGAGGTGCTGCTGTTCCCAGGCTCTTGGAATTACCTAGCTGTCAATGCCAGTTGGTCAGTGGTTGGTGATGGTGATGGTGGTGGTGATAGCAAGGAGAATGGGTCTATTTTCCACAGGGGGTTCCTCCCCTCCTTGTTGACTGCAGAGGTAGTTTTCTCATTTGTAAAATGAGCAAAATAATTCTTTCCAGTACCTTCACAATAACCCTCACAGAGTTATTATGAAGCTCAAATGAGATAATGGATGCAAAGCTCTTCGCAAACCTGAGAGTGTTATGTAAATGTCAGCTAGTATTAGGATTGGGGGTAGGGACTGTACCTATGATTTCATTGGTATCCTAAGGGACTTCCAGGTAAGAGACTAACTCTACCAGTACAAGTAAGAATGTTTTCTGCATCTTATAATTATAGAGAGTTGCCTAGGGCACTGAGAGGTTAAAGAACGTGCCCGAGGTCACAAAGCCAGCAAATGTCAGAGGCAAGTAGAAGAAGGACACAAATATCTGGATAAAAAACACATTTTCTCATGAAATATCAGTCATTTTGCATGAATTACTCAATGTTTTCTCAGTTATGGTCCAAGGCACCTCTACCTAGTCTACTTAGTGGTGATGGACCGCAGAGCTGTGTTAAACCTGTCTCCATTGGATGCCATTTCTTGGTTTTCTGTAGCCTACTGGTACTGTGACTAAAGGTCAATGTACTGATGGGCACGTGGGGTTTCCAGGCAGCCTTTCATCTGACAAAAAGTGCTTCAGACTGAATGTCAAGCGAGTAAACCCCATTGAGGTTACTCCCTAGGTACATGAATCTGGTGTCAATGAGATGGAGTTCCCTCTGAAGTCCCTGGAGAGCAGAGGCCTTATCCCTTTTCTGAATAAGGATGACTGCTGAGAATTAGGCCAGGAAATAAAGTAGTGAAGTGGGTGGCACCTGACTGAGCTAACCACCTGTGGAGCATGTCTGGATCATGTGGACACAGCAGGATGATTCGTTTCCCTGAAGAATGATGGTTCAGTGCTTCTGGGCTCTGTTACTATTACAGGGGCAGTCAGGGAATTGGGATCCAAAATATGTAGCCATCTACTTCCATCTAATCACAGGTCCATCACTTAAGTTCAAGCCCTCATCACCTCTCAGCTGCCCTATTGTAATAGCCTTCAAACTTGTCTCCCTGCTTCCAGTCTTCCTCTTCCAATCCATCCTCTACAACCTGCCAAAAAAAAGTCTTAAGACATGGGCCTGATTATAGGGTCATATATTGTGAGCTAAAAGGTACCTCAGATGACATTACCCATATCTTCTTTATTTGACAGAGTAGGAAATAGAGATCCAAGGAAGTGTGACTTGTCCAAATTATACAAATAGTAAATGTTGGGGATGGGTTTTGAACCCAGATCCTTTAACTCTAGAGATAGTGTGCTATCTGCTATATATCATAATATCTTATGTTTTTTTTCCCTGTTTAAGAACTTTCAGTTGTTCTTTTCCCATAGAAAATATATAGGTATATATTTCCCACCTAAACTCCTTAGCCTGAAATTTAAGGCCCTCTACAATCTGGCTCCCATTTATCTGCCTAGATATTTCCCTCTTCGTGAAATCGATAAGCTCAATTGACTTGCCTACCTTTCTCTAAATCTGACACTGTCTTCCTTCTCCACTCATCCATATAAGCTGTCTCTCATACTTGGGATAGAGTCCCTTCTCTTTCTGCTTTTCGGAATCTTTTTCTCTCTTCTAGGCTCAGCTCAGAGGCTTTCTCTGTGAAGCCTCCCATGATTCCCTCAGTTGTTAGTGTTTTTTCCCTCCTCAATTTTTCCATACTATATTCATTTGCATATATTTTACACCTCTTCTTCCCCAGTAGAATTAATTGATTCATTGGTCCATTAATTCAATAGGCCTACTATCTAAGAGGCTACTACGTGCAAGGTACTGGAGATGGTAAGATAAAAACAAAACAGTACCTATTCTTATTTTAAGCTCTTTGAAAGTCAGGGCTGTCATATTTTTTTGCCTTGGTATCCCCAGAATCCAGCACATGGGCAGGCACTCATTATATGCTAGTGGAATTGTTCATTGGCATGTGCCAAAATCATTCTGGTTCTAAAATTCCCTAACAGTAACATACTTCAGCTTGCAAAGGGGAGTGTGGTGTCCATATAAATTTGGTATCTATAAAACAGACCCAGTCTTTACTGGGATTTAAGGCCTAGTGAAAATCACATTGTTTGGGCCCCTTCTCTCTTTTTTCCCCTAATACTTTTAGAAATGCAAAAGGTGTTTAAAATGACCATCATGTAAAACTAGAAAGAAAAAGGTATCATGCAAAAAAGCTACTGACTATGGGCATGTATGTGGAAGGGCTGATAGCTCATATGTGAATAATAGGGTATTTTTGAAAGATGTAACACTACTTTAGACAGAGTGATACAGAAGAAAGAGAGCTAGATTTGGTATTAAAGAGCTGGGTTTCGAATCCTGGCTTTACCACTAACTAGCTTTGCGAGCTTGAGGAAGTCAGCAGCTCATTAGCCCCCTCATTTATAGATGAAGAAAGTGAGGCCTAGACTAGTTCACGACTTCCCCAAGATCATATAGAGGTAAAATTTGAACCCAGATCCTCTGAATTAAGTGCTCCTTAACTTCTCAGCCTTCCTATTTGGAATATAAAGTGCTCTGAAACCCAGTCAACCATTTTATCTATTAAAAAAATTAGGGGGTAGGTCCAAATGTCTTCTAAGGTCCTTTCTAGCTCTATCATCCCCCTTCCCTTTTTTCCAGGCAACTCCCAAACTCACTGATCAGCTGACTGGTTCCTATAATAAGGTAGAATTCCCCCCAATCCTAAGACCCAGGCCAGTTGTCCCAATTCTGTATCCTAGGGATGGCTCTGTACCAGTAGTTCTCAAGCTTTTTGGTCTCATAATCCCCTTATATTATTAAAAATTATTAAAGATACCCTCCCCAAGCTTTTGTTTATATGGGTTATATCTATCCATAGTTATCATATTAGAAATTAAAACATCTCATATCATAGTGAAAATAGTTTTGACATCATGGAATCCTTGAAGGGGTATCAGGGAGTCCCAGAGGTCCTTGGATCACACTTTGAGGACTGCTGCTCTACCTGAAAGATGATCCCTTCTACTTAGACTAAGTCAACAAAGTCAGTCAGAAGACCTAGGTCAGATTTCTGCTCTTACTACTTATTAGTTGGACATGTCACTTCTCCCATGAGCCCCATTTGTCCCATTTTTAAATGGGTACCCCTTAACTTCACTATGAAGATCAAGAGAAATAATGTATATAATGTATCTGTAACTATAAAATGCCATAAAATTGCAAGTCATTCAATTCAGTTTCAAAACCATTTGAAAAAAGCACTGGTCTAGGTTCTGGGGATACAAAGTAGCCAATGAAATTGTCATGTCCTTGAGGATTTTGTCTTCCACTAGAAGAATACGAGATGAACACTGAAAAGCAAATGCAAAGTATGTACTAAGTAATTTCAAGGGGAGAGAGTGAGAGTGACTGGATGTGATTTAGAAAGGCATTACTGGAAGGTGGCAGCTGATTTGGATAGCCTGCTGGACTTGGGGTCAGGAAGAACTGAGTTCAAATCTTGATCCTGGCAAATTATTATGACAACTGGGAAAGTCATTAATCTCTGAACTTCAGTTTCCTCATCTGTAAAATGAGGTGGTTGTACTTTATGGTCCCTAAATTTCCTTAAGGCTCTAAATGTATGATTCTGGGTTAATTTAAGTGGGGTTAGGGTTAGTTCATTTATCAACTAAATAAATCTTGTCTCGAATAATATAGATTCATTCTTTGGCCTCACCCAATTTTCTAGCTTATTGAACCACCCTTCTCTTGGTTTTTGTGGGTATACCCATAGACAGGAGTCAAGAGAAAGTGAAATTTAGTCAAAGAAACCACTGTGCTCTGAGTTTAGGCCCTGCTCCAGAGAGATCCCTTTTCTCTAAGGTGATATTCAGCTCTAAGTCCCATCCCTAAGCCCTGCCAGCCCTTGCTTAGAGGGAAGCCAGGAGGCCAGTTGGATTACAGAAGGCACTACTCCATTTAGTTAGAGACAAGCTATTTTTGAACCAAGGTTTCTTCTATTCAGAACTATGGAAACATTTTCAAAGGTATTATTCTCGGCGGGTTTCCAGTAATTCAGCATTTCCAGACTTATCTAAATGGCTTCTGAAATATTTGCTGTTTGTTGAAAGCAGCTTTCAGGATGAGGTAATTAAAAGAAACCTATCAATTTGAGATCCCCCCCCAAGTAAATAATGTTGACATACTGTTCAAATAAACCCACAATTTACTGCAATCTGTTTTTAGACAAACCCTCCACTTTAACCTCCAAATGGGGAAAAACGAAGAGACTTTCCTCTTCTCGTGTAATCAAGAACATATGTTCAAAGAGAAGACTGGAGGCTTATTCTGGGAAGGATTCTGTTCTCCCTCTGACAGATGCAGTGAGCTCACGAGGCAGCACTGAGACATAATGAAAGCACCAGCCACCATAAATCTCCAGGGCTGCCGAGGTCACTTCAGAGAAATCGCCTGCTGAGCAAATACACACCAGCTAAGCGGAGACATACTGAGGGGGAAGAAAGACCAGCTGTAATAAACACCAGCAGGTCCACAGAGACTAGGGCCAAACCAGGTGATTTACAAGGAAAGCAGCTGAGGACGAGGTGCACACTTATGTAACACACATCCAGAGCTCTAACTAGGAATCTCTGCACCGGAGGCAACTTCAGTTGGGGGTGATGGGGGATAGGCAGAGGGACAGAGGACAATCCAATGCCAGCGCAGTGGTGCCAGGAGAGGGGAGCAGTCCACAGCCCAGAAAGTGTGTTACTGGTCTCCATCTTTCTATCTCCAGTGTTTTGCAAATGCTAAGTACATAGTAGTTACCTAGTAGATGTGTATCCCCTGTGCCTAGTGCAGTGCTTGGCACATGGTGGTTGATTCATTGTGAGGATTAGACTGATGAATGGGGCTTTGCCCTAGGACACAAACATAGGGGCACACTGCTTTCCCATGCAGTTGCTGTCTCAGTTTCTTGCCTTTTGTCTCTGACTCCCACCTCCAGTGTCCCATAACCTTCCTGGACCCTTTCACACCCAGTATGGAGATTCCTAGGGAGGCACCATGTTGCCAACAAGGGCGAGACCCTTCTTCCTGACTCCATCTTGTCCCACCCTTACCTCAGAGCCCTGAGTTTACCTCAGCAGGCCCTGGGCGCAGAGGTCCAGCGAGGGCAAGGGTCGGCTCTAACTTGCCCCGTTACAGAAAGACAAAACAAAAATAGGCCCTGACCACCAGGAGCTTATATTTCACTATGATGATACATGTAAGCAGATAAGTGAGTACATATGATCACAGATTGGGAGCTAAAGGTCATTGAGTCCAACCCCTTCACTTTAGAGATGAGGAAACTCAGACTGAGAGAAACTAAGAGACTTGGCCAGCATCACAGAGGTAATAAGTGTCTGAGGCAAGATTCAAACCCAGCTTGTCCTGACTAAGTCTGCCTTGCTATCCACTATGCTACACTGCCTCTCAGGAGAAATTAAAGAGGAAAAGAGTTTGAACAACCTGACAAATGAGAAAAGGTTTCTCATGGAATGTGCCACATGAGCTGTATCTTAAAGGAAGTTGGGGATTCTCTGGCCTAACAGAGAGGGAGGAGGGAGCACATTCCAGGCACACAGGGCAGTCTGAGCAAAGCCAGTGTCAGGTCCTCACACTATATACTGTTATAGTTCTGCCTGCATCACCACTGAGACTATACATTGTATTTGAGAATGGGAACTGGCTACTTTCCTAGTAGACTAATAGAGGTTAGCAGTATCCAGATTAATGAAACTGTAAGGTCATACAGAAAGGGGCGGGATGCCAAAAAATGTTTTGGGCAATGAAAGTGTGATGTAGTATAGTCCTAGATCTGTAGGTGACAGACGTGGTCTGGAATCCAGGCTTAGCTGCGTATAATATATGTGGTCTAGAACGAGTCCCCACCTCTGTAGGCCTCATTTTTCTCATCTTTTACTTAGGTCCTGTAGGATCAAGAGGTCTCAGAATGTGTGGGCATTGTGGGAAAGATTGCAAGATTTACAGAAGACCCGAGTTTGAATCCTCCAGCCGGAAGACCTGAGTCAAATCTGTCCTTCTGAACTGCGTGACTTGCAAGCCATTTCTCCACTTTTAACCTTTGTTTTCTTATCTGTCAAATGGAGTAACTAGGATGGTGATCTCTGAAGTCTCCTAGCTTGAATCCCGCTGAGTCCCAGTGAAGTGTCAGTCAGACGACAGCATTTTCTAAGCGTTTACAGTGCCAGGCACTGGACTAACCAGGGAATACAAAGAAAGTCAAAAAATGGTCCCTGCTTTTAAGATGCTCACGGTTTAATGAGAGAGGCAATATGCAAATGAATGCATATGAACAAGATATATACAGGACTAAGCTGAAGATGCTGTCAGAGGGAAAACCTTAATGTTAAGGGGGTCAAGGAAAGGCTGCTTGAAGAAGATGGAATTTTAGCTGAGATGAGGTGGAGGTGAGGAAAGAGAACATTCTAATTGTGAAGGACAGCCAATGAAAATGTTTGGAGTCTGAAGATTGAGTGTCTTGTACAAGAAGCAGCAAGGAGCCTAGTCTCACTGGATTATAGGTGCGTAATCTAACTGTCCTATAAAATTGTTACTTAAAAAAAGTCATTTAAGTGCTTTGGGATCCTAATAGCATAGAATATTCAAACTCAGAGAATGCTAGAAATTATCTGGTCCAGTGCCTTTTTTTTTCAGATAAAGAAGCTTAAAAATGCAAGAATGACTTATTCAAGTTTCCATCCTGATTTGGCCCCAAAAGATTAGAACCTCTCTTCGAACTCTTTCCAGGAGACTCTTTATGTTACATCACACTGTATTACCTAAAGGCAGCTTTGGCTCCTGCATCTCTAATAATTGTGAGTATTTGACATAGATCACAGAAGTCCATACATCTAGATCATTTTTTAAAAACTAGAAAGGGAGTGAAGGTTTGTTAACATCTAAAGAGCATTTTAGAACAAGATTTAAATCCTACTATTTTCCCTGCCCTCCCCAGGACCCAAGACATGCAAGGTTTAACCAGTTGGTTTTTTTTTTTCCTCCTCCCACTTCAGGTTGCAAAGTGTTCTCAGAAACCTGGGCTGGAGTTTTCTGACAGTGAAGGTTTACTGCAGCCGAAATAAAGGAGGGCGATTTCTTTGGCAGGCCTAAGGATGTAATCACTAAAAGCCACCCTGGGCCCCTGCGGGTTGCCCATCGATATCCCTTTAAACACCAAATTATGGCCCATTAGGCCAATGCTCCGAGGCTTCTATAAATGTGAAACCTTGACAAATTCCCAAATACAAGCCATAAAAGCAATCATTTTTTATACCCGCTTGAGTGACACTGGGAAAATGACAGCCGTGGAGCAGGCCACTGTGAAATGAGGCTGCCACAAAGAAGCTTAGGATGCCAGCATGGAAAAGATAATTAAAAGGTTACTTTCTCACCAGTCTAAGACTGACTCTCAGTCTTCATAAAGCCTCCCACCTCCCACTTCCCTCTTGCAGAATGGATCAATCCAGGATAAGTAGTGGTTGCATAGCATAAGGCAACAATGGTTTTTAAAGCCTCTACAATAAAAATAAAAATAAAAATAAAACCTCCCAACAGGCACATTTAGATTCAGATCTTGACAAGAAGCAGCACTTCATGCCCAGAGATACCACTCCTCAGCTGCGTGGGCCACCATGTCAGCATAGAACCTTTATTTTTTTTTTAAATGTTTTATTCAAAGAGAATAAAATTCTGAAGTGTTCAGCATTTGGGAAACAGACATTTTGTACATCAGCCATGATGCAAATAGACTCTCCCTTCCACTATTTAAAATGAAGAATTGAAGGTATGTGGGATTCTTTAGCAAGGCAGGAGTAAAGGCAGTGATGTGTGTAGGAATCAGAGAAAAGCATTCAGAAACATCATTAGGAGGACTAATATCAGGAGCTTATATGGCTAGAAATAAACAAGGTATAGTATGCAGGTAAAGCATGCATCGTTTTTAATTAGCAGCATCCAGGCGGCCTAGGAAGTATATAGCCCCCATAGCCAAAGAGGATAAAATCCCAGAGCTGGAAGGGAACTCATTTAGAGATCGTCTAGAGGACCAGTCTTTTCATTTGATAGGTGAATATTCTGAAGCTCAAGGAGAGCAGTGGCTTCCCAAATGGAGCTAAAAGGGAGAGTGGTAGGATTGGAATCCTTCTCTTCTGCCTTTCTATACAGTACTCTTTCCACTAACCTACACTGTAGTGAAGGTTCACAATGCTTCTACCCTCATTTTTATGTTGATGTAAAAAGAGGATCGCATTGGATTAAAGGTTGATTAGATTATAGGAGTTCTTAACATCATATGCATGAACTTGGTTGGTTTTGTTTTGTTTTGTTTTGGGCTCTTTTATTTTTTTCTCAATTACATGTAAAAAACAATCTTAACATTCATTTAAAAAAATTCGCACCCCAAATTCTCTCCCTTCTGTCTCCTCCCCTCTTCTTGAGAAGGCAAGCAATTTGCCATAGATTACACTTGTGCAGTCACGCAAAACATATTTCCATATTAGCCAAGTTGCAAAAGAAAACACACCAAAAACAAACAAACAAAAACCAAGAAAAATAAAGGAAATATAAAAAATATCCTTTGATCTACATTTGGACTCTATCAGTTCTTTCTCCGGAGGTGGATAACATTTTTCATTGTGAGTCCTTCAGAATTTTCTTGGATCATCGTGTTGTTGAGAATAGCTCAGTCATTCATAGATGATCATTGTACAATATTGCTGTCACTGTGCACAATGTTCTCCTTGTTCTTCTCCCTTCTCTTTGAATCAGTTCATTTAAGTTTTGCCAGGTTTTTTTGAAAGCATCCCCCTTCTCATTTCTCATAGTGCAAAAGTGTTCCATCACAATCACGTACCGCAACTTGTTCAGCCATTCCTCAATTGATGGGCATCCCCTCTATTTCCAATTCTTTATCTTGGTTGTTTAAAAAAAAAAAAGCAACAACATGTTTTGATTACTGTATTTTGATATAATTGGTTTCCTTTATTTCCTGTAATCTTTTTTACATTTTAAAACATTATTCTGAAAAAGATTTCCATAGACTTTACCACATTGTCCAAGGGGTCCATGACAAAAAAAGGTTATTCTCCCCTGGTGTTAGGGCCTTTAAAAGACTGCAAAACCACCTAGGGCAGGTGCTACTGATGCAGTTTGGGCAAAATCATGACAAATGGAAAGCCTGTCTCCATGCCCTCGTTAGCTGCCCTTTTCCCTGCCTGCTTCCCTCCTCTCTGCATCCCCCCAGGAGTCTACCCTACATCCCTTTTCCAAAGCCTTTCCTTTCAGTGCCTTGTCAACTAATCACTGTTTTAAGTGCTAAGGTGTTGTTAACCTCTCCTAGGAGCGAACACATTTTCAAAGGGACCTCTAGAGGACTGAGAAGGCTTCAGGACTCAAAGGAACTCATCTTCATGTGTTATGAGGAAAACTAGCCCAAGGCCCTTCAGATTATACTACAGCCATAGGTGTACAAAGCTGCGTAAGGCATCAGACTCAAGCCCTTTTCTTAACTGCTTTTAACGGTATGGGAACCTGTGGGTGAGCATAGGGGAGAAGTGCTATTTCTGGAAATAACAGTAAAAACAAAAAGCATTAATAAAACACGTTCCCTAAGTCCCCCAAAGCAAACAAAAACAAAACACCCAAACCACAGAGATAGCCACCTTCTAACCACAGATACTTCTGCATCTGTAACTCTCAGTTTCATAATATATGTTTTTTACACCCAATGTGAAGGCAAAGTCCTATACTAGATTTGTAGGTTCATAGATATAGAGCTGGAAAACACCTTGGAAGTAATCTAGTCCACCCTTCTTATTTTAGAGAGAAGTGAAAAGAGGGCTAAAAATGTTCTGGCTTGCCCAAGGTCACACCGTTCATTCCAGTAAGTGGCAGGGCCAGGATTGAAGGCAAGTAGTATGACTTAAATCACCTAATACTCTTCCCTCTGTGTCTTTCTGTGTCATGTGGACTCACATACACACACACACACACACACACACACACACACACACTTTTGTTTCACATAGAGGCTGTATATGCTGCTCAATAAGTGGAGTAGAATTGTCAAGCACCTGGCACCTTCCTCTACAAAGTGTAACTCTTCTTACAACCCAACAACCACTTACAAACCTTTTACATAGAATTTTGATAGTGGGATTGAGGAGGGAAGGAAGGAAAATAATTTAGATGAGATAATGTCCCTGCCCCCATAGACCTTTAATTTAGGACAAGGATTAGATGAATGAATGGTAGCTATGATCCACAAAACTATAGAAATACTGAGCCTATTAGAGAGGTAGAAGAGAAAACACCACTTAAGTCAACTTGCTTGGTGGAAAAAGAACTGCCCTTGGAGTCCTAAAGGCCTTGGTTCAAATTCTGCCTGTGTGACCATGAGAAAGTCACTCAACCTTTGAGACTTTCCAGGAAAGCATCTATGGTCACAAGTTGCAGATAAGTTGTTCCTCTATATCATGAGAGGGAGTTTCCCCAGTGGGAGTTACCAACACAGATGAAATCACAGATCTGAACCAAAAGAAAAAGGGAGATCTCAATAGTGAGACTGTTCCTCCTAAAGGATAAAAATGCATCTTGTTACTCCATAGTCAAAAGACATCTAATTCATTCATTCATTGAGCAAACATTCATTAGATAGCATATATGTATAGGTCACCATAATCAACACTGCAGGAAATTTTTAAAATGAGTAAGAGTCTGTCACTGCAGTCAAGGAACTTAAAATCTAGAAAAGAAGAAACCTAATGATAGCCAACATTTATGTGGCACGTACTATGTGCACCGCACTGTGCTGAATGTTTTATAATTATTATCTCATTTGAGCCTCAAAACAGCCTTGGGAGGTTGTAACAGCAAGCACCCTGGCACACTCAGGATGGCCTGCTAGCCCAGGTTCTTTGATCTGCTTTTCTTAAAAGAAAGCAACTTTAAAGGGGTCAACAGTCTTACTTTAATTACATTCACTAATTCAGTGGAAAGGTCAGCACCTTGAATGTGAAGAAAATACAAGCAGAGAAATTAGCACAAAGATCAACAGACAAGGCTGCAACTGTCTGAACTGAGTAATACAACCACCTACATATACCACTAGATCGGGGGAGCACCACTACGTCTGAGTAGTCGGCGGGGTTCTTAACAAACGACTACTCAGAGTCTTATCCAGGGGATCAAAAAGTCCTTCTCATGAGCAAGCCCCCAAAGCAAAATACCAATCTCAGAATATATGTACACTTCTCAGAGCTCAAGGCATCACAACCCTTGTGACTCAGTGCCTAATTAGCTTAGTACTAAAAGCTGTGAAAGCCTTCCTACAAGCAAGCCTCCCAGTAAGCAAGCCTTACATTAAGCAAGCTCCTCTTTAAGCAAGTTCCTCCCCCAAAGGGCTCTATGTGACTCAGGATGTGAACACATGTGGTCACACAGGCCTGTTAATGGACGGGGAAGATCTTCCTATTCCTGTAACATTACAGAGGTAGGTGTTATTTTTATCCCCTTTTATAGAGGAAGAAACTGAAGTAAATAGAAGTTAAATGACTTGCCCAGGGTCACGCAGCTAGTAAGTATCTGTGGTTGGATTTGGAATTGGGTCTTCCTGACTCCAGGTCCAGTGCTCTATCCACTGTACCATGTAGCTGCCCTGTAGCAATATACAAAAAGATATAAATGGTGTCATGACCAGAAGACCTAGTGAGAGTAAGGACTTTATGAATCATAGAACCTCAGAGCTACAAGAGACCTCATGCTCCACCCAATCTAATCCATGCCTGGAAAGTAATTCTCACTATAACACATCAAAGTAGCGATCATCCAGCTCTGGCCTGAAGACCTCTACTGAGGGGAAAACCACTACCTCCTGGGGAAGCCCATTCCATTTTGGGAAAGCTCTAATTATTAAGAAGTTTTTCCTTCTATCAAGCTCAAATTTAATAATTTCTAACTACTAACAGTTTCTTCTAGACCTGCTGTCAGAGATCAAACAGAAAAATACAATCCTTGTTCCACATGGCTGTATTTTAAAGCCACTCTCATGTCTTACGATTCTTTTCTTTTCCAAGCTAAACATCCTCGGCTCCTTCAGCTGAAAGCTTCACAGGGCACGTACTTCAGGCACTTCATCATCCATCTTGCCAATGTTCTTCCTAAAACAAGGGTCCCCAAACTGAACAAAATATCCCATAGAGCAAGGCAGAATTCAAAGGCAATTTTACTTATTTATTTCAATCAATAAAAAATAATTAAGCACCTACTATGTGCTAGATACTTGGACATATCACCATGATTTTATATTGAGACTGTAGTTCACTTGCCACTCCTTGCAAGTGGATAATTTTCAGAAAAACAGCTCATTTAACAATGTCTCCTCTATCATGCACTTCTGAAATCGATATCTTGAATCCAAGGGCAAGACTTTACATTTATCCCTATTGAATTACATCGTATTATATTTTTTATATTTTCTATCCTGTAAAGACCTTTTGGATCCTGGTTCTTGTCACCCGATATATTAGCTCTTCCTCTCAGCTTTAAGTCATTTGCAAATTTGATGAGTGTGACACTTATGCCTTTAAATAAGTTATTGATTAAAAGAAGCTCTACAGCACAGTTTCCTAGGGCATTCCATGGAGACTCCCTCCAAGTTGACATTGAACCGTTACTTGCTACTCTTTGAGCTCTGAATCCATATAATTGGTCTAATATCTAGCCTACACCTCTCCATATTCCCCCTGCCAAAAAAGTAATATGAGAGACTTTATCAAATGCTGAGCTGAAATCTAGGCAAAAATGGAGATAAAGATGGTCTGGCATGATCTATTCTTGACAACGCCAGGCTGACTCTTCATCATTATCACTTACTTTTCTAAGGGTTCACTACTCATCTCTTCAATAAATTGTTTCAGAGTTTGGGCAGCAAAAAAGGCCATAACTTTCAAGTTTCCAAACTCCTTTCTTATTGTATATCACCTACTTTAATCCCCATGCATTACAGATGAAGGAAATGAAACCCCATGCACAGTATGGCCTAGCTATAGCCTAGCATATAGCGATAGGCCCATAGGCCTATAGGCCTAGCTATAGCCTAGCATAGCCAAGATTTAAACTCTGGTCTTCTGATTCCAATTCATGACTCTCGTGGTATAGTGGGCTGGGAGCAAGGAGAGACATGGGTTTGAATCTTGTTTCTGACACCAGCTTTATGTCTATGAACAATCACTTAAGCTCTCTGAGCCTCAGTTTCTTCATCCTTAAAATGGTGATAACATTTTCACTTTTCCCAAAGGAATATGAGGAACAAGAGAGATAATGTGCTATGTCAAACATTCAGCAAACTTGTTGTTGCTGAATAGCAGCTGTTAATATTATGAAGCCTAAGAGAGTGCCTAGGACAAAGAAATCTCCTCCAAAAGAGGTTACCAGGGAAGACTTCATGGAGAAGACACTACTTAAGTTAGTCCGTGAAGAGAAAGATAGGATTGCAACAGATGATGATGTTAGAAAGCCCATTCTAAACCTAGGGGAAGGCCCTAGAGTGAGGCTCAGTGTGATGAAAGAACATGCTGAGTCATATGTGTGTATGTGCATGTATGTGTGAGTGTATGTTAAACACACAGACATATATTTAGGGGAAAAATCTCTCGACTATTACCCTGTGTGTTATTTCTCAGTGTCTGTGGTCTGTGCTATGTCAGATCTAATATAGCTACACTAAGATGTGGTCTGCAAATTGGAAGAAAATGAACAATGAAATGAAGAAAAATGAACAATATTTTTTCAGGCAATTCCTTGAAAAGGCTATAGATATTTACCACCAATGCTGGTTTCAAGTCTATCTCTACCATAGGTCGATTGAAAAAATAATCTGCTCTGCACAGCTTGAGGTCAACACAGCATGCTCCCTAAGCCCTTTCCTTCAGAAGTCTCTTTTTTCAAAATAATAATCACCCTCATTTATATCTCAACCAACCAAAAGCACTTTTCAAATATCTCCTACAAGCCAGACGCCATGTTGAGTACTGGGCATACAAGGATTAAAAAGTAAACACAATTTCTGTCCTCAAGGAACTTACAATCTAGCCAGGAGAGACTTGGACATGTGTGGGTGGGTCATATGAAGCATGTACACATATTTTCTGCTCATTTCTGGTTGACCATGAAGGAAAGCTTTTGGTACTCATTATTTCAAGTTATCCAATTGGCTGCTGAGCTGAAAAGGTTAATGACTCAGGGGACCTTTTGAAAGAGGATGAAGTTCCCATCTGGCTTTCACTTGGGCTGCAGCTCTCCAAAGGACAAGATATAATTCCAGCTGGGCTAGATAAGAATGACCCTTCTCTGTCCTGACCCAATATTGATCGCATCATCTCTCCCTGCAAGGGCGGTCTTGCTTCAGGGGCGCCCGGTTGCCTTGACTCTTTTTTTTGTCTTTCCTTGTGAGTCAAAAGATCAGGGAGCTGTGGTAATAGCAGCAGCAGCATGAGTAGGTTGGCACCAAAGGTTTGTTCAGCCAGTGAGTGTGAGATTGAGGAAGCCTACTTTCCCTAAAGGGAGGTCAATCCTCCTCAGAACTGAACTTGAGAAAACCACAATGGCTGGATAAAGGTCAGGGAGGTCACTGGCCCCTGTGGGCTCACTTTGATGTCTTTAGCCTCTGTGCCAATAAGGCGTTGGTAGCTGGAGAAGGAAATGTAAAGAAACGCCATATGAAATATGGCATTTAAACTAAGCCTTGAAGGAAACTGGGATTCTGAGAGAAGTGATAGGGAAGGACATTCCAGGCATAAAGGACAACAGATCCAAAAGCAAGGAGATAACAGTTTTGGCAAGACTGTAGCACAAAGGAAATAGGAATCTGCCCTAAAGGGCAGGAGTGCAAAAGTGCAGGAGTGGAAAATGCTTTCTTTCCATAACAAGTGCAAGTGCACTCCCCACGCTTTACCCTGTGAACCTCCTCATGTCAATGCCCTTAGCTTTTATGCTCAGGATTCTGGCCCCAAGAGTCTTCTTTACAAACATCTACTTCTATCTGTGTGTGTGTGTGTGTGTGTGTGTGTGTGTGTGTGTGTGTGTGTGTGTGTATGTGTGTGTGTGTAAGGAAAAGGGATGATGGCAAGATCACAACATCTCTTTAGGGGGATGAACCATTCCCTCTCTGCCTAAGACTTTTGGAGACAAGTCGTAAGATTGTCCTCCACATGGCCTACTCAGCCATCCATGACTGAATTGGCCCTGGAAGCACAAAATGGTGCTTAACATCAATGCCAGTATCATATGATAGGTTCTGATTCCAAAGCTAGTGACACCAAATTGTCTTCTGCAGAACCCCCTTCACCCAACCCTGTCAAGTTAGTGACAGAGTAAGGCTCCGATTCTCATCTACTGAGAAGTAGAGGCAGTGCAGAGAGATGATTCATTCTCAATGAGTGTTTCTCTTCTACAACTACCTATCTGTGAACATGTCATTGCCCAAGGGTCCTTGCCACTGGACTTTCCAGAGTCATACTAAAGGATCCATTCTTCTTGATGCCAAACTCTGCCTTCAAAATTACTTTGGATGGACACTGGAGGAGTCCATACTAATCAGGAGATCCATTCTGGTCTTGAGACGGTAGAATACTAAAAGCCCAATTTCTGAATTCATACTTAATCAATATTGTGTTATATGAGCTGGTGTGGTGGGTCTTTATTTATTTATTTATTTTTGTCATCCTCTCCCCTCAACAGTTTTAGTCAATGCTAGAGGTGATCAATAGCTTATTAAATGGCAGTCACTTCATTAAAACAAATAATCACTTTTGCTGCTGTTCCCATTGCTGTTACATAGATCTGATTCTCTTTTTCTTGCAGTTGTGTGCATGCTTCCAGATTTATGCTGTTCATTAGAGGGAATGATGGGACAAGGACTGGCAATGTGATTAGGGAGCAACTTTCAGTAGAGCGCCTCACAAGTCTGCAGAGAACACACATACTGTGAGCAACTATGGCAACAGGCCAGACACTTCTTACCTCACTGTAGAGAAAGAAAAGTTTCAATGGTCTGAAAATGAGGGAAAGCATTGGTATTCTCAAAAGATAACCCAAAGCATGGGAAAGAATTGAATTTTTAGAGTAAGGCTTTCGCTATCTGGATAACAACTGACAATCCTGTGAGAAAAGTCACTAAATTGTTCATACCCTACTACATATGCCCAAGGAGGTAAGAAAAAGAAGGAAGAGCTCTGTTTATGCCAAAATGTTTTTAGCAGTGTTCTTGTGTGCTAGTAAAAAAAAATTGCAAACAAGTGGGTACCTACCAACTGGAGAATGACTAAACAAAGTGTGGTACATGAAAGTAATGGCACATTGTTGTATCATAAGAAATGACAAATATGAAGGCTTCAGAGAAACATGGATGAGAATAATCTATACAAAAACTACAATAATGTAACTGATGATACCACTAAAAGGTAACTGAACTCTAGTTGCCTGAATTTTTTTTTTATTCTTCTGAAGTCAAAGTAGTGTTTCATGATTTGGAACCATATAGTATCACTGAAAGAATACAGGTATTAAAGTCAAGGGCCTTTGTGTCAGAGATGATCTCGGGATGATAATGATGCCTTATTTTTATATACAGGCTTGCTTTTTAAACATCGTTTATGCTCCCAGTGTTTCTGTGTGAATCATGTACAGCTATAAGAATGAAAAGGCAATGGAGAAGTACCTGAAGGAGTTGAGTAGGATGTAGCATATTACACAGAGAAGAAGCATAGACAATACCCTGAGGGACATTTAGGACTAGAAAAGGAAGCAGGCTGGTCATGTGGCAAGAGTGAGGGATAAACTATGAGCAGCCCACATGCTCCACTGGTATTCATTCAGTGTTTAGAGTCTCAGAGGAAAGCCCTCAGCATATTGGATAGAGGATATATGGGAGGACGTGAAC
>CM053623.1:348047556-348063517 GCA_028646595.1 Phalanger gymnotis
GGTGCGTATCTTTCTGAGGGGCCTGGGGCTCAGCATGGAATGCTGGCTTCCAACAACTTTGTGGGTTCTGCAGTTCTAGAATTGGTTCAGAGCCATTTTTTATAGGTTTTTGGAGGGACTTGGTGGGGAGCTCACGCCAGTTACTGCTTTCCAGTTGCCATCTTCTGGAGAAGACTTTTGAGAGTCCCTTGGACAGCAAAAAGATTAAATCAGTCAATACTTAAAGAAATTAATTCAGCTTATTCACTGGAAGGTCAAATACTGAAGATGAAGATGGGACTCATTGGGAAAGACCACGATGTTGGGAAAGATTGAAGGCAAAAGGAAAAGGGGATGGCAGAGGATGAGATGGACAGATGATGTCATGGAAACAATGAACATGAGCTTAGACAGACTTTGAGAAATGGTGGAGGATGGAAGGGTCTGGAGTGCTCTCATCCACGGGGGTCATGAAATGTCAGACAGAACTGAATGATTGAAGAACACCAACAAAATGTCACTTACATAGTGACTAATTCCTAATCGAATGAATATTTATTGTATTGTTTCCCCCCTCTCAAAATGATTATACTCTGGTGGCTTTTGAGCAAAACAATACTTCTATTGTTTTCCCATTACTTCATGTAATTTACATTGAGTCAGTGATTAGTAATTCCTAGTTGTAAATATTGCTTTGGATTTACCTTGGTACCTTCTGGTACATTTGTAAATCAAATCTCTCCCAGAGCTTGATTTTGTTTTTATAAATTCCAGGAATTCTTGTGTTTTTCTAAATAGTTATCTTTAGTTTCAAAAAAGTATGCTCAGTTTAGCTTGTTAGTTGATTTAGGGATGCAGTCCAATTTCTCTTAAGTTTTGAGACATATTCTAACACTTTCTATCCATGTGTTCAGGGAAAATTTTGTTGTTTGGTCATTTTGGTTGTGTCGAACAATTCATGACCCCATTTGGGGTTTTCTTGGCAAAGATACTAGAGTGATTTGCCATTTCTTTCTCCTGCTCATTTTACAGATGAGGAACTGTAGTAAACAGGGTTAAGTGACTTGCCTAGGACCATACAGCTAGGAAGTGTCTGAGGCCAGGTCTGAACTTAGGAAGATGAGTCTTCCTGATTCCAGGTCAGGCATTCTATCCACTATGCCACTTAGCTGCCTGATTAGTGAAAAAAAAATTCTATGCAATTCAGATCGATCTTCTTTTAAATACAGTATTTTTATTTCAGGGCACCTGTAAATTCATTTCTCTGTCACTGGGGATGTGGTATTGGATGACAATGTACCAGGATGAGTTGAATCTTGGGTTTCATCCCTATGAATGTTCTATGGATTCTGACCATCTCTAATCTATTCTTTGATTTCAACAAATCTGGTAAGTTTACTTGTATAATTTTGTGAAATGTGTTGGTCATATTATTTAACACCTTATATTTTTTAGGGAATCTGATAATTCTCAGACTATGTCTCTGAACTCTATCTTCTAGTTCTGTTACTTTTGCATATAACGTTATCAAACATTCTTTTGTGTCAATTTTGAACTTGTTTTTCTGTTTTTTTCCCCATATGATTTGCCATGTTGCCTTCCAAAAGAATAACTGTATTTTTCAGAGAAGCTATAATTCTATTTTTTCTAACAGATATTTCCATGCTTTTAAGTATATCTGTTATCTTGTCCCTTCTGTTTTGTATCAGTATGTAAAAAAAATAATTCCAGTTCTTGCTTTTTTCATTCATTGTGTTTATTATCCATGTTTCTATGTCTTTTAATAGTTCTAGCATTGGTTTTGCTTCCATTTTTATGGTAATTCATCTTTTTCCTCTAGTATATTCACTACATTTTTTTTTCTATTATACTCATCCATCATGTTAGAACTTTTAGTTGCTGTTATTCACACATTTATTTGAGTATTTCTTTTCCCTTTCTGTGAAGTGATTTGGTGGGAGGATTTATTTGGTCATTCCTCCTTCCCTTCCCTCTCCTCCAGGGGCCATCTCCAGTCAATCTGATCTATATTTTGCTACTGGACCCAGATGGCTCTGGAGGAGAAAGAAGCTGGTGACTTTGCGCAGCCCTCCCTCCCTTAAATCCAATTCACTTACAAGTCATGGCATCCCCTTCCTGATGTCATGGTCCTCTTTGAGAACCAAAAGCAAACAATAACAACCTTCTCTTCCATCAGTGTCTTTCTCTTCTGTTTCTCTTCTTGTCTACTTCTCATCTCTTCTCCCTCTTCTTTTTCTTTTCCTTCTCTTCACTCTCTCTTTACATTTCTGTGGCTGTTTTGAAATGGATGGGCTGTCTTATGCTTTAGTCTTCCTAGAAATTTCTAAAATTCTTTTAAGTAATTTTTTTATTGTGAACTTAGCAATGAAACACTGGAAACCATGAGGAAGAAATATAATTTCCCAATATCACCATATTATCATAATTATTTATTCTTTGAACTAATAACAAAAACATATCCATTTCCTCTTTTAGTTATTGCTTTTCAATAACACAAAGAGTTGCAAAAACTAAATTTCACATAGAAGTGAATATAAATATTGGAAACACATGTCAGTTCTAAGCAAAATACCTCATAAACTGAACATTAAAATTCTAAAGAAACAATTACTGATTTAATTTGCTCATAATCCTGGCAAACCTTGGTCCCTGTCTTTTAGATATGTTGACCACCCTCTGAAGAAGTGGTTAAGCTCTTTATTCATGCCCCTTACAGAGGAGTAAATTTTATAAAATGTAATAATAATGTTATTTTTGATTCCTGCCCAATTGTCCTCCTGAATCATGAACTGGGCCACTTAAGCTAAATATAACAATTAATTCCCCTTCCACACTGTCTTACTATATGATGGGCCTTCCATCCTATTCTTTAACAAATGTGCCATATGGAGAATCCAGATCTATGTACAAGAATAAGATGACCCTGTAATGCATGTGCCAGTCCTTTTGTTTATGCTACTAGGGGGAAAAAACTCACAGATTCTGTGATGGGATTCAGGTGATAACATTTACCCCCCTTTTTAATGATCAGCACAGATAATTGCACTGATCCCGTGGTGATCTCGATTGGTTATCAAGGGAATTAGAACCCACATATATATAACCTTTACTAAAATGTACCACTCTCGTGCTCTAATTAGATTAGTCAGACTGTGGTTTGGTTGTTAAGCCTAAATGTCAGTGCACCTAACACGGAAAATCTAAGCAAGAATACCAAAATTTCCAGTAACAAAAACCACGAAGAGAGGACAAGTGTATTTTTTTCTTTGATGGAAAACACTATTATTGACTGTCTACATTGATCAATCATGATACAGGCTCAGCTATTTCAACTTATTTCTGGACACATAAGCTCGATTTTGCATAAGTCATAGCATATTAAAATAGACTGGAATGAGCATAAGATGAGGAATTAAGAGATGACTTCTAACTTCTAGCTCTACAGCTTCCTCGCTATGTGATCTTTGAACAGTCACTTCACCACTTAAGCTTCAGTTTCCTCATTTGTAAAACCTTTCGTGCTAACACTTTGTAGAGAGCCGCACAAGTGTAAGGTATTAATAATACTAAATAATAAATGTTATGTTAAAATAATAATACTAAAGAATATCTCTAGTCTAGGGGTATGATTTTAAGAGTTCATAAGTAAAGTCACTTCCACGACGATTCTTAAGGGCAGGTGGTAGCCCTTAGTTTACACTTGACTTTCAAGTTCTTTACTTAGGAGAACTTGCATGTTCTATCCCTTTACTCATCAGACTCTCACAAGATACTCGGTTTGTATCTAAAAATGATAGCTGACATTTAAATATTGTTTTAAGGTTTGTAAAGTGCTTTGCGCTTATTACCTCATTTGATTCTAACAACCTTAAAAGGTACATATTATTATTAATCCATTTTAGAGATGAAGAAAAAATGAAACTGATAGGAATGACTGACTTGTCCAGAGTCACTTAGCTAGTTAGTATCTGAAGCAAGACTCAGAACGAAGTTTTCCTAAATACAGGTGGCATGGAGTTCTCACGAGAATAACTTTGTGGTATTAGCCCCACCAAGCTCATAAATGGAACACAAGAAGCTGACGATGTGATTATTAAAGGACTGATAAGTTACTCTTACTGGCTCCCTCTGTTTATAAGGGCATCTGATGGCTGTCTACATCATGCCCATTTTTTTTGGTGAATACCATTGTTCTTCCTATAACAGAAGGTTATAATAAAATAACGATGCTTCATAAGTTGCAAGCATTTTGTTCCACTGATAATGGAGCACAAGATGTGGATTTCATCTTGTAAGACCTCCATAAACAATATAATTCTCATTTAAGGAATCAATTCTCTTCATCTAAGTTGGCAGACAATCAATCCATCCCCTAGAAATCCTCCCGGTTGAACTAAGTTTAAAGAGAGATGCATGGCCTAGTGTGTCTGCCAATTAAGAAGTACTTTTAGGAATGTGTAAATGGGGATGATCTGTGCTCAGTCGAGTGTAAGATAGTGAACATTTCAAAAGAGTGGTCTAATCTTAGGGGAATTTCTATGTTAATAAATGCAGTGTCAGATATTAGGAAGGTGACAACCTTCAGCATCTCTACTGAACTGTAATTTCCTTCCCAGGATATGCATCAATAATATTCATTTATATAGAATAAAATCTCTAATTCTAACATGGTTCATAGAGCATTTTCGATGACTGGATTCCATGGGAAATATCTATTAATTGGAGAAAGAGCTCTGGTGATCAAGGGGAAAGGCCCAGAATAGTGTCACGCACATAGCAGACACTTAATAAATGCTTGTTGATTGATCTAACCACTCCTATCGTTTAATAAGACAACTATATTTACCTATACAGATACAAAGTTTGCAAATGTAGATAATACTAGTATAGTATATATGACCGGAGGTTGACTAAATATATAGATATATAGCTCATGGGGGCATGGATAGACATGAACTCTAGACAGGACCACCTTTCCAGAAAGTAAGAGAAAGACTGTGCCAGCAGCAGCAGCAGCCCAGTTGAGGGAGGGGAGTATTTGGAATCCAGAACTACCAAAGCTGAGTGATCACTCATATTTCCAAAGGCAATATGAGGCCAGAATTATACCCTCAGACACCATCCAAATATCTCTAGTTTTAGGTACGATTTTAGAGGCTCATAAGGAAATTCACTTCCATGATGATTCTTAAGGGTGGATGGTAGCCCTTAGTTTACATTTAACAATTCAGACCCTCACCTCAAAGAAGAGAGAGAGAGAAAGAGAGAGAGAGAGAGACAGAGAGAGACAGAGAATGCTTTTGCCTAGGGAAGTCCTACTCTTAGTAGTCTCTAGATTTGCAATCCCTGGAGGTCAAAGAACATGATGGATCCAGCTTTCCATATACTCGTAGGGATCCATGGGTTCTAATGTGCATTAAAAAATCTCCGCCCCCCCCCCCGTCTCTCTTTCTCTTCTCCATGCATATTTTTCCAACCAACTGAAATAATTTCCTTATGCCAGGTATTTGGCACCACACTCAACATTCTCAGTCACTCAGATGTCATATCTGCCTCTTTATATACAGTACACAGTAGAAGGCTGTGTCTCCAGGCACTTCCAAAGAGGTATAATAGCAGAATATATAATTATATACACTCCAGCTTACCTTTCACTTTCTCAAATCTCCCTCAGTCTCAGCTGCTTATTATCCGGGTCACACTCTGAGCTAATGAAGAATTCAGGAATTACAATTTAATTTTAATAAACTGAGTTCTAAGATCTGTTGCTTGGTGTTTTAATTACCAGCTCAATCTTGACAACTACCCAATTACCATTTATTTGGCATCAACTATGTGCAAAGCACTTGTGTAGGTGCTGGGGAAGAGAAAGGGATAAATAAAACTTTGCTCCTATCTTGATAGGAAGTCAAATCTATTAGGCTTATAATTCTAGCTACCTGAAATAAGGATTGTTCTATACTTGATATGCATTATTATGCTGAAGGCTTATATGGGAGCTAGGGCCTTTTTACCCCTATCTTTAAAGATTTAGAAATGAGTGATAGTCTTATGTTATCAGAATAAACAGTGCCTGGGAGCACAATTCCCCAGGACTGAGTCTAGGCCATATAAACCCAGAGTTTTGGGTTCTAGGCTATAGGTTATGTACCTATATGACATCTCCACTTAAATGGACTATTTTTTCCCCTCGAACTAAACATATAGGTTTAAGGTTAGAAAACAATCTTTCTAACAAATAAAGCCATGCAAAAATGGAACGGGTTGCTTCAGGAGGTAATGGCAGCTAGCAAGGTAGGTAGTTGGCAGAGTGGAAAGACTGTTGGATCAGGCATCAAGAAGACCTAAGTTCAACTCCAACCTTAGATACTAGCGATGTGATGCTGAGCAAGTCATTTAGCCTCTGGATGTCTCAGTTTCCTTATTTGTAAAATGCAAATAACAAGGGCACCCACCTCCCAGAGTTATTGTGAAGACAAAATGAGGTAATATTTGTAAAGTACTTTGCAAACCTGAAAGTGCTGTATAAATGCTAGCAACTTAGTGGGTTTTCCCTCATTGGAGTTCCTCAAGCAAAGGCTAGATGGCCAACTGGGTCATGGTATAATGGGGATTTTTTTTTTCAGACATGGATTGGACTACATGGTCCCTGAGTTCCCTTCCAACTTTGAAATTCGGGGATACTGAGAGTTCGAACAAAACTCAATGTCTTCCATCCCACCAAGATCATTTTTTCCTGACTTTCCTAGCTAAACAAGATCAAAATCTTAGAAAATCTTCTATTCTTCCTCACCCTTCAATGCGCAGATAAAATTGGGCACACAGTCCTCATGATCGTTCCTTCGCAGCGTCTCTCATTTTCATCTTTTCTTTCTCATGACATAACATTTCATGGCGTAACAGTTTCTCCCCCAGGCTCTCACCACCTGACGCCTCACTGAATTATTGAAGGACCATTCTTGCTTGTCTTCCTGACACTACTCTCTTCTTCCACCATTCCAGCCTGTCCACATACAGCCACTAGGTAATATTGTCAATGTCATGCATTCATTGTGTAGCCCCAAGGCTTAAACACTTTATGGTTTTTTGACCGTAGCATCGTTGGTTTGAACTGGAGCTAGGGATGAAAGGGGAACTCAGAAGCTGCTTGTCCAACACCGCTCCCCGCCTCCCCGCCATTTTGCAGTGAGGAAACTGAAGCCCTACAGAGGTTGAGTGACTCTCCCAATGTTACATTGGTTGTAAACATCAGAAGCACAATTTGAACCTATATCCTCTGACTCCAGAGACAGTTCTCTTCCCACTGTAGAGGAAAAAGACCAAACTCCTTGATACCCCACTCTTCTTCCACTTCCAAGATCTATTACTGCTCTTTTCCCCACCTGCAAAACCTTCTCTTCTCTTCACCTAAAGTTATAGGATTATGGATTTAGATTGGGAAAGGACCTTAGAAGTCATAGAGGCCAAACCCATTATTTTACAAATGAGGAAACTAAGTCCTGGAGATGGTAAGGGACTTGCCCAAGGTCATTGAGTTGAAATTTCCTAAAGAGAGATTCAATCCCAAGTCTTCTTGGCTCCAGGTTCAGTTCTCTATCCACCACCACCGAGCTATCTAAATCCTTTCTGCCTGTCAAACCCCAAGACAGATTTCACAACCAAGGTTTTTACTAACTCCAATTTGCAACAAATATTTATTAACCCCCAATTATGTACCATGTAGCCTGAAATAGTGTAGTGGTAGAGAAATGGCTTAGCAATTAGGGAGATCTGGGTTCAAGTTCAACCTCTGACATATACCGGCTCTGTGACCTTGGATAAGTCACTGAACTTCTCAGTGCCCCAGAAAAGTCTAATACTGTAAAATGTAAAACAGGTACAAATATGCATTGGGAAGGGAGTTTTCTCAAGAGCAGGGGTGGGGAAGCTGGGGCCTTGAGGCTACATGTGGCCCTCTAGGTCCTCAACTGCTCACTTGGGGACCAAGAGGGCCACATGTGGCAAGGACTGCACTTGAGGACCTAGAGGACCACATGTGTCCTCGAGGCCCCGGGTTCCCCACCCGTGCCCTATATCAATGTAATAAGAAGCTCATTTAAGAAAAATGTGCCAGGCATGGTAGTAGGTAACAGGACTACAAAGACACAAATGAAACAGCCCCTCCCTCTGAAGAACTTCCATCTATCATGGGGAAGGGAATGGAGTAGAAACAGATAGGTATGATACAGCCAAAACTCAGGAGGGAGAGAGCGTTAAGTGCTGGCCCTGCTCTCATTTCTCTCAGCACATTTCCAACACTTGGTCTGACCTAGAATAAAATCCTAACATTCAATCACACTGTGTCTAGTATTGGTATTGAAACGGTGTGTGTGTACATGTCTTATCTACTCAAGGAGACTCTAAGCCCCTCATGGGAAATGACTGTCAGCCTTTTCTTACCTCTCATTGCTCCTGAGCACTCAGCAGCTGTTCAGTCTCATTTGCTAAATTTAATTGAAGGAAAGAAAGACTTATTTTTCTTCATCTGGTGGCACAGAGGATAGAGCACTGGGCTTGGGCTCAGAAAGACCTGAGTTCAAATCCAGCTTCAGAAATTTCCTAGCTATGTGACCTTGGGCAAGTCACTTAATCTCTGTCTGTCTAAGTTTCTTCAACTATAAAATGGGGATAATAATAGCACCTACCTGACAGGGTTGTTGTGAGGATTGTTATGGCAATGAGGGTGGGGCTTTTTTGTTGTCTTCTCTTTTGGAATGCTAAGATGATCAAGTGCCTTTAATGAATCTTGCCTTTGTTCAACTGGGGATCTTTGATTAAATGGGGAGTCTTTGATGACCTGCTTACATCACAAGAAGGCCAAGGTCATATGGTTGTGATGCCCTCTGACCCTGAAGAAGTGTATATATACTCAGAGGTTAGCATTTTGCCTTTGGGAGAACATTCATTGGAAGAGTGTTGGTGATTTGGCTAGATGAGACTCTGGGTAGCTGATGGAACCCCACCTCCCCTAGCTTTGAAAAACCCAGATGTTGGTGCTTCTTTCTCTGGTAACTATGTACGTATTGCTATGGATAGACTGGTTTGTGTTATTTTGTCTGTTTATATAATTTCTGTTTGTATTTGCTCTGATGTTCAGAGGTCTGACTTTTCCCCCTGAACTAAGTGAATGATATGTGTATGTTTAATTAAAGCGAGATTGTAAACCCCCTAAAGTTGCAGATCAAAGAACCTATGCCGGCAGCCCTCCTGCGTGCTAGTGTTGTTGGCCTTACACAGCCACAGTAGCAGCAAGCAGCATTGTTGATACGAGGACTAAATGAGACAATAATTATAAAAAGTGCTTAGCACAATGCCTGGCACAGAGCTGTTGTTACTGTCGGTGGTGTTGTTCTTGGTCCTTCATTTCCAAAGAAAAAATGTCTTGACTTGCCCTCAGACAGGACTTAAGTGATACAGAGTTGCACAAAGTCATCATCCTCACTCTCTCTTCCAGAGTCATTGAAGTCCAGTGGTGAGACGAAAGTTAGGACGATCAGAGATGTCCTGGGATGCAGTGGATGACCCTGATGTCTTTGATGTCTGACCAAGCTCTAGGTATTCCACAGTGCCTGCTTTAGCCGCCTTCGTGGCCATTGGAACAAATTATTCTTAATTGTTCCTTCTACCAGGAGAAGTGTTTTAATGCTTGGAGTAGACGTCCCCCTGACTTACTGAGGCGTTTGAAGCCTGTCGGTTACTCTCACTCTGCTGTGCTGGTTTTACAGGGGGTGTGGCCGCTGCTCATGTTATAGCTTCTTGGAGGTACAGGTGAGAGATGGGTGACAGGAGGACCCCAAAGGTGGATGAGCAGCTCTGAAAAAGGTATCATTCAGAGCAGCTGCTACATGAATGTTAATTCCTTTCCCCTCTTTCCTTTGGGGCACTTTGCACCAGAAGAAAGACAGATGGACCATCCAACATGGCTATATGAAGCAGCTAAGGTACGATGGATACAGCTCCAGACATAGGGTCAGGAAGCCTGGTTCCAAATCCTGATCAGAGAATCACTAGCTATGTAATTATGGGGCAGGAACTTAACCCTTCTGTGCCTGTTTCCTTATCAATAAATAAAATATCATTTTAAAATATAATTAGCCACCTACTTCTCAGGGTTGTTGTGAAGAAAACAACATATGAAGATAAATTATTACTATTAGGTCCCAAGGTCTGGTAGGGATTGGATTTGGGGGCAGGGGAGGGAACTCCATTGTAGTGAGGCCTATTCTTCCATGGAATAGCAAAAGTAAGTGAAAATTTGCAATATGGTAAAAATCACATGCTTTGGGGAAAATTCCCTAGGGGAAGAGTGGTTGGTTTTCTGACCTGGAACCAGAAATGTTTAGCCAGTAGAAGAGAAGACTAAGAGAATATGGTAGCTGTCTTCATGCCTGAATGAATGAAAAATCATAATTAATTAAAACTACTTTATTAAGCACTTACTCTGTGCTGGGTACTGGGCTAAGCCCTGGGGATAGAAATACAAGCAAGCAAGACAGTCCCTGCCCTTCAAGCAGCTTACATTATAATAGAGGAAGACAACACATATGGGGCTGTTAAAATTAGAAAGGAGGTAGACAGCTAGGAAGTGAAGTTATCCAGGAAGTGGTGTGGTTCCTAGCAAGATGAGGGGAAAAGTTCATCTATTAGAGTCCAGAGCCTTAGGGACAAAAGTGTGAGAAGAGGGGGAGGGCCAGAATATAGGCACTATAGTGTGGAGCTGGCTAGGAAGTGCTATAATGGCTTGGTTCACCCTAAGAATGTTTGCCTCTTTTGCTTAGTGGCTCATGACATTTGTCTTTTGTTGGAAAAGCTGGTGGTTGGCCCTCTACTGAGGGAACACTCAAATGGAATTTGCTTTGAGTCCATGGAGGTGGTGTCATGAAGCTTCTCACAGAGAATTTATAGCTCATCTTCCAAGGAGAGTGAAGATATGATAGTGGGAACAGCACTAGCAATTCATAATCAGGATAAACAAAACAAGGAGCATCTCTTGTTCTCCCTCTGTCTCTCTCTCTCCCCCTCTGTCTCTCTTTCTCTCTCTGTCTCTGTCTATGTCTTGCTGTATGTCTCTCTCTCTCTGTCTCTCTGTTTCTGTCTCTGTCTGTCTCTGATTCTCTCTCTGTCTCTCTTTCTCTCCGTCTTTGTCTCTGTGTTTCTCCATCTCTCTCTGTCTCTGTCTCTCTGTCTCTGTTTCTGTCTCTCTGTCTCTGTCTCTCTGTATCTGTCCCTTTGTCTCTATCTCTCTCTGTGTCTCTGTCTCTGTCTCTCTCTGTCTCGCTGTCTCTCTCTGTCTCTCTGTCTCCCCCCCACCCCCATGGTGACTTGATGGTCAAGAAAACAAGGTATGGTGGGAAAGACATGAAAGTAGGTGGCTCTGCACCTTAACCTTCTCTTTCCTGTTAGGCCAAACTTCACCAATAATAATGTCACATTTATAAAGTTTTTTGTAGTTTACAAAGCATTTTGCTCATGTTAACCCTGAGAAGTAGATAGTATAATTATTTCTAAGCTAAGGTATTTGATTTTATATTAGGAAGATATTGGAGTAAAGGAGGAGTGAATGGGGAATAATCCCTTCCATCAGAGAGATGAAGGACTTGATTCTTTTGAATGATCCTCAAGTTTTGTTTTTTTCTCTTCCCTCTTTTTCTGGGTGGGTGGGGGACCCAGGGTAATATTAGAAGTCTGGAATAAGATAGAAGAAGGGTGCTGGGGGAGAAAAATAGAGAGAGGGAGGGGAAGGGGTAGACAATCTCTTTGTCCTCTGTACTCTCCAACAATCCTCCCCCAACAAAAAAAAAAAGTAACAGAAGAGAGAGACCAGGACTGGACATTGGTCTGGCAAATGGTTTCCCTTTTATCTTACCTGCTGCCAGATAGAATTGGAATGTATTTCAAGGTACTATTTAAACCTATTTATGTGTCCAAAGAATAGTGAGTATTAGATTGTGCATTTGTTTCTAAGGATCAACTTAGCTAAATTCAGGGAGATTTGGTTGCAGGAAGATGACTTTTAGCCACAGCAATATTGGAATGCTATGTATTAAGTTATGGAAGGGTCTCTACCAACTGTCATGAAGGAAGGGCCCAAATCAATAAAATTACAAATCCTCAGAATAGTGAAATAAATGTTCCCAAAATAAAAACCTCAGTCGAAGGCTTCAATCTGAAGCTCAACCTGGAGGACAGGGGTAATGTAGTATAGTGGAAAAAGTATTTGAAGACATGGATTAGAGTTCTGGTTCTGCCAATGTGTGACCCTGAGAAAGCTGAACTCTGAGTTGAACCATAACAAACATAGGAACAACAGGGCTTTGCCTCAGAGTTGAAGTTTTATAAGATGCAAAAGTTTAACATATATAATTCTACAGAAGAATAGATAATGATGAGCGAAACACAAGCTCAGATGCTATCCAAGAGGTGAGAAAGCTATGAAGACTGAGCACTGCAATGTCTTTTTAATCCTTCCTGTTTTCCCTCCATCGCCTCCCCAGGGCTGCTCCTTCCCAAAATCCTTTCTCCACCAACCAGCACCCTCTCTCCACAATCAGCAATGTTCCTCCCCTTCTAGTTCTCTGCCCCCTCCCATATAAAGGGCAAGTAATAATCTCAGTTCTAGCATGCAGGATAGAGCATTGACAAGGCCCCTCTGATTAAATAAAAAGAGCATAGGACCTTAAATCCCACAGGTTGGATTAGGTATCCTCCAAGGTCCTTTCTAATCGGAAGGTTAAGGCACATAATACATTCTAGCCTTGTTTTAATTTGTTTCACATTATAAGTAACAAAGTGGATTTTGAGGAACACTTTCTTACTATTCGTCCTGGGCAATGGTTCCCCCATCCAGACACCAAAATTGCCAGTTATAACAAATTATGCCTCTCAGCCTGAATATATAAAATGGAGAGATCACAATCTTTGCCAAACTTCCTTTGTGGAGTCGTTGTGAAGGTTACATGGGAGAATGAACCCCAAAGTGTTTCGTAACCCTAAAGTGCTATATAAGTGTGAGCTATTATTATCACCATCCCAGAAGACAAAAAGTGAAGGGAACAATTCAGTGAGAAGGTCCTGAGCTCCACACTCTGCCCTCTTCTTGCCCCCTTAATGATGTCCCACAGTGCAAGGTAGCCTGGGGTTGATGCCCTCAGTCAATTTAACAGGTTTTAAGAAGTGAGTATATTACATATACTCTAGCTAAGAAAGAGGACAGCAGCATGAAGCCCTTTACTTTGGGTTGACTAGTGAAATGTTCACCCCACCCAGATTTAAGATTTGCCCTTGGGCTAGAAACCTGTTCATTAATGACAAAATTTCCTAGAAGAAAAACTGTCAGGAGAGAAAAGAACAGGAGAGTCTGCTCAGTGTACTCTCAGACTCCAATGCCAGGAGAGTCAATTGGAGGTGCCACCCATGAAGATAGCCTCAAAAAGGGGAGCAAGGAGTAACTTCAGAAGTTAATGCGGCAAAAACCCCAGCTCCGTTGAGATAGGATTAGGCACACAGGAAGGGAGTGGAGTGCTTGGGAAAGAGATAGCCTGTAGAACATCTGGGTTCAGTGTGTAAGTTTAGGGTCTGCAGAATAAATCTCTTTGGGTGATAGGTTATTATTTTGAAGTCAGTGCTCAAAATGGAAGAGTCTGCAAAAATGAGACATTCCCTTGAAACCTGGGATGTAAAGGAGAACTGTCAGCTCTACAGGGCTTAGTGAGCAAAGTGGAAGAAATCATTAGCAAATCTGTTGAAGGCTTTAAGTATAGGGAGCTACACTCTCTTAGTTTGACCTTATTGAGAATATAACTAAAGATAGACTAGACAATGGTGGCCCAAGTTGGGGAAACATAACTTAAAATAAAATTTAATCACATACTCAAAAATATAGCCATGATACTCATGTTTTCTAGGCCATAATCTGGCTCGCTTTTGACAAACCAGAAGAATCACACCAACACAGGCTGATGAACAGTCACTGATTAACTCCCTGTTTGATTCTAATATTTCTATCTTTAATCTTGCCCCCAACCACACATATTCAAAAGTCCTTTGACAGCAAAGATACCTTAGTTGAAATGTGTTGGCCTCTCAGTAACCCGACCAGCTGCGATATATCCCTCAGCCAGCCCAGGAAAGCGTGAACATCAAAGGCCGCAGGGACCACTTTGCACGTTAAGGTTATTCAGCATTAGTTCAGCATTCAACTAAGCTTGAGAGCTTAAGATTGCTAAAATCCCTTGCCAGATGCTATCTCTACACCACATGGCCCGCCATAGTGAAAATGTGAAGATACCCCAAATATGACCCCACCCTGAGGCCTATTTGAGGTTTGGTGAGTCCTCGCCTTGAACTGCCATGTCTTAAGGAGTCCTATCCATCATGCCACACACTTTACTTTTGGCTCACTGTCTGGTCTGCTCCACATCCACACTGGCTACTTTGCCACCACTAGATACCTCCCTTCCACTTCTCCTTTACATTCTTATTTCCCCTATCACAATGTAAGCTCCTTTGCAGGCATGGACTGTGTGGTTTTCTTATTTATGTACCTCCAGAGCTCAGCACAGTGCCTGGTATATAATAAGCACTTAATAAAACCTTCATAAGTGATTTTAATTCATTCATTCATCCTTTAAATACTGCTGTGGCATGCCTTGAAGATGATTTGAAAGCACCTAGATAGATGCAAGTTTGGGGTTTTTTAGTCCTAGTAACATAGAGCTGCCTTAGTCTCATAAGGAGTGACAATAATGGCACCAGCTGAACCAATTCAAATCCCAAAGTTCTCCTCACCCCCTATTGTTAATGTTTATAAGGACTATAGTTATTATAAATCTAAGATCCATGAAATTGAAAAAAAATATTTTGACAACCTTAGCAAAGCAGCTGGTGGCTTACTGTGAAGGGCCACATGGTGAGGAAGAGCTGAATTCTAATCTAGCCTCAAATACTCTCTAGCTTGTGACTCTGGGCAGGTCACTTAATCTCAGTTTTCTCAACTGTGAAATGGGAACGATAACAGGACCTGCCCTTCAGGATTGTTGTGCAGAGCAGATGAGATAATTTGTATAAAAAGTTCTTAGCACCATGCCTGGCATATAGTAGGCAGTACATAAATGCTCATTTCCTTCTTCTTCCTTTTTATTTCAATATTGTTGGTTTCCTATGTGTTCCAGGTATTTAAAAACATTATTCTGAGAAGAAATCCACAGACTTTAATAGACCACCAGAAGGGACCTTGGCATGAAAGAGGTTAATAACTTCTGCCTTAGAGCAATGTTCTGAGGTATAGAATACATGCAGATCTGTGTTGGTAGAGGGAGTTTTCTCACCAGGTCAATGAAATTACAGATCTATTGGGGGGAAAATACTTAAAGAAAATATGAGCATGATAGGAATAGTAATAGTAACTCAAGGGGCAGTATATGATGGAAAGACTACTATTCCCAGACGCAGAAGACAGATTCAGGAACTACTTATAAACTCATTCAGCATCACAGTTATTTACATCTTTGTTAGCCTCAGTTTTCATATCTGTGCAATGGAAATAATCATCATGCTTGTTATAAAATCAAATAAGAAAACACATAAAAAAGCATATTGGGAATTGATATGTGGAGACTTTAAGAGCTTGGCTCTCCAGTGGATGTAGGTGCTCATCAATGTTAGAACTCCCCTCAGTGATACAGATCTCATCCCATTCATGCCTGCTCATCCTGTGCCGCTCTCGTTCACGTCCTCCCATATATCCTCTATCCAATATGCTGAGGGCTTTCCTCTGAGACTCTAAACACTGAATGAATACCAGTGGAGCATGTGGGCTGCTCATAGTTTATCCCTCACTCTTGCCACATGACCAGCCTGCTTCCTTTTCTAGTCCTAAATGTCCCTCAGGGTATTGTCTATGCTTCTTCTCTGTGTAATATGC
>CM053623.1:348064017-348086988 GCA_028646595.1 Phalanger gymnotis
TGCTACCGACTCCTGACAGAAACATGATAGACTGAAGATGCAAGATGAGACATACAGTTTTGGATATGGCCAATTTGGGAGTTTTTAAGATTGACCACACTTATTTGTCACAAGGATTGTTTTTCTTTTTCTATTTGGAAGAGTGGAGGTGGAAGAGAGAGAAAATCAATGTTTATTCATTGAAAACAAAAACAAAATAAAGGTTAAAAACCTAGACCTTTCAAGAAGAAGCTTAGGTCATTAAAAAAAAAAAACAACTTAGGTCATTAAGAGTAAGCAAGCCCATTTTCTTCTTTTAGGTCGATTATGGGTCCAGTTCATATCTGTGGTATTTTTCTCTGAGTCCCAATATGAACCAGCATTATGGGTTGCCCAACTGACTAAACATGATAATCTAGATTATAAGCATCCCTCAACCATTATCCACTTGGTTTTTCCTGTGTGGATACTGAGGCTAAGGTTTTTTTGGTTTTACTTTTGTTTTTACAAATCCCTTTTCACTATCTCTTTTTGCAGATGATATGATGATGTTCTTGGAAAATCCCAACGTCTCAAAGAAATAGAAGTATGTATAGAATAATTTTACATATATATACATACATGTGTATATATACACATACATTATATAATATATATATATGTGTCTAATGGTAGCCATCTGGGGGAGGGAAGAAGGAAGAAAAAAAAGAAAAAATATACTTACATGACAATTTTGTTGTATATTTGAAAGGAATAACAAGTCGTGCATAGTAGATTTTCAGTTTGATGCACAATCATAGTTTTTATTGTACTATGTTATGGAAATGCTTGTTTTATTCCATATTTTAAAAAAAACATCCCTTTTCATGAGGGATGAGGAAATAACCATTTACACTAACACAATAAATTAAAAGACATTGTTACAAAAATGTCTAATCATGTCTCATAACAAATATGGCTTAAAAGAAGGAACAAATTACAAAAATCCATCAACAATCCCCAGTCCTGCTGAAATTCTCAAATACTTCCAGCAATTCTATTTGTCAAAGCTAAGGTGGTTTGAAAGCTACAGATTTTATTTCCCCAGATGCCAAGGCCACTTCAAAAGGCATCATAGACCCAGTCTATTCTTATTCCAAGACAGAAAACAGGAAGAATTTTTCACTTTGGTTTTGCCTAGGGTAGATAAACCACCCACGTATACAAGGGATAAGCCAACCAGGACAGATCTCGCCCAGTATAGTTTGCCTGTGTTAGGTAGTAACTTTCCTTTTAAAAACAAATCTTTAACATCATCCCTGTGAAAGTATTGTCAATGATTCTGAGTTTAAAGTTAATAGGACAGACTAAGGACAGCTGGCTTTGGAGAGCCAAGGGTCAGATCATTGCTTGTGCAAGGGATTACATGGCCTGTCACTGTGGAAAAGTTGCCTGCTAATGGAACACCACCTTATTAATTAAATAACACTTGGGGCAAAGTCATTATAGGAAACGGTCTTCTTTATCACTCTGTTGTCCATATAAATGTTTTCCCCAAAGCATTTCTTAATACTGCTGCATGACTTGACCTTATACTAATCAGCTACATTATGGAAGACATTGCATTTCCCAAAATAGAAAAACAAAACAAAACCTCACTAACTGTGAAGAATCCTTGCTAGTCACCAGCAGAGGATAAGATATGAAGAGAGGATCCCTTAACCTCACGTTTAGCTTAATGCATTTTCATAAAGGGGTTTCTCTTTTCTCATAGCATACTGAACTTCTATTAAAGGAATATATTTTGTCTCCTTTTTATTTGGAGAGGGTAAGGCAGGGCATTTGGGGTTAAGTGACTTGCCGAAGGTCACACAGCTAGTGTGTCAAGTGTCTGAGGCTGGATTTGAACTTAGGTCCTCTTGACTCCAGGGCTGGCACACTACTCACTGCACCACCTAGCTGCCTCACTGTACCACCTAGTGGCCCTTTTTGTCTCCTTTTGTAGTTATGTATATACGTATCTAATCTTCTCTGGATTGGAAGCTTCATGAGGGCCACCTGAAGTAGTGGAAAGTATGTTGGACTTGGTAGACTGAATTCAAACCCCAGCTATGTTCATATGTTCATACAAACTTATTAGCTTATTTGGGGGCAAGTTTTTAACCTATGTCTCAGTTTTCTCATCCATTACATGGGGATACTAACGCTTGCTCTACCCACCTCAAAGAATTGTTTGAGGATCAAATAAGGTGATGTTTATAAAATCTTTTGTAATTAAATAACATTATATAAATGTAATCTATGGTTATCTTTAACTATCTTGTGCAGAGGCAGTGTGGCATAGTAAATACAGAACATGTCCCACCTCTGACATTCTTGCGTGACCTTGCAAAAGTTACTTAAGCTCTCTGTGTTCCAGACAGCTCCCTAATATTTTAAGTTGTACAGCAGGTACCCACCTACATAAGTAGCTGGAGTTTCCCGCTAGGACTGCCTCATACCTATGAAATCACAGGTCTAGCTTAAAAAAAATCTGTTCTTACAAAGGATGTTATCAGATATGTATATGTCAGGGAAAAAATTGGGCTTGTCCTATAGCAACATTAAGGGATAATCAAAGTATAGCCTATGTACTCAATTCTTATCCATGTGAAAAGATGAAATATAAAAAATCCATGTCAAAAAATTTGGAGGAAGGCCCCATAGAATGTTGTATGGACCCCTCTGTGGCAGGTTTCAACAGGGTGACCACAAAAAGATCCATGGGAGAGGAGAGGGCATAGATGAGGTGCAATCTATACTCTTAAAAAATTCCCATCTCTGTGAGAGCCTAGGTCCATTAAATATCGAAGTAGGTGCCTCAAAGCATCTGCCCCATCCCAAGCGTAGTGTCTTACACACAGTAGGTTCTGTAGACATTTACTGAGTGGACGAACAAAATATAAGGAGTCTGAGAATACTGAGGTTTACATGGAGTTGTGCCCTAAGCCATGTGCAAGTAGGCATTGACTTTGGGGATGAGATCTGTGATTTTACTGGTAGAGAGAACTCTTGATGAGAAGCTCTATCTACAAATTCAAGGCTGTGGCTCTTCTGAAACTTAGAATCTTTGAGAGTTGTTGAGGCCCTGACTGTGTTAAATGGCTTGGTCAAGGTAACAATGCCAGTATGTGTCAGGCTGACTTTCTAACCATTACTCCATGCTGCCTCCTGGAAAAGGGTTATTTTTAGAGATTTGAGAGGACTTAGTCTCAGAGTTTACAGTCTAGCACGAGGAAGCAATAGTTTAACTCAGCACGCACATAAGATGTTAAAAAGCTGATCACTAAAGGAAAATCCTCACTTATTAGCAGCTCAGTAGCAGTGTACCTAAGAGCAAAATTCAGTGTCAGTGAAGACTTCTTGCCTGCTCACAGTCTAAATTCTTTTAGGCCTATGCTTATTTCTTTCATTGTTTCAATAAGAATAAGTCTGCTTTTTATAATTGGGTGAGTAGACTTGGCTTTGATTCCTGGCTAAATTCTAGGATGTATTATTAAAGGAATGACCAGTGAACATTGAGAAAAGAAAGAAATTTACATGATAACTATTATATATTTGAAAGGAATAGCAAGTTGTACATAATAGATTTGCAATTTCATGTGCAATCCATCTTTTTTTTATCATACTATGTTATGGAAATGCTTGGTTTTTTCCCCCATAAGCTAAAACAAAATAGAAATAAAATTTAAAAATAAATAAATAAAAAGAGAAAAAGAAGACGTGATTAAAAGGAACTATCAAGGTTTCATCAAGAACGGGTTGTGAAAGAAGAAGGATTTTTTTTGGACATGTTCACTAAATCATCAGAGCAGAAGAATATTGTTGATGCTGTCTAGGAACTAGGCTATTATTATCTCAATGTACTCTGTCCTAGCCAGATAATATCTGTAATATTGTGGAGTATCGTGTTCATTTCTGAGCATCACATTATAGGGAGGGTATTGAGAACCTGGGTCATACTGACAGGAGAGCCCGCAGGATGGTAAAACGGCTCAAGCTCATGCAATACATAGATCTGTTGAAGGAACTGGGGATGTTTAAGTTGGGAGAATTCTGGAGGCAGGGCTAAGAGGGGCAGGGACCCGAGGACTCTCAGAAAGAATGTGCAAGTCTGTCACATGAGCAGCCTGGTTCTTGCTTCCTCCCAGATGCCAGAACTAGGACTAATGGGCTGTAGCTTCATAGTAGCACATTTAGGCTTATTGTCAGGACAAACTTCCTAACAATCAGAGTTATCCAGGTTGGGATGGCCTGGTTGCTTCAGCAAGGGATGGGTGCCCCATCACCAAAAGTCTCCAAGAAGAAGCCGGACAAGCACCTGTTAGGTGTGTTATGGTGGGGATGCCTTTCCTTATATGAGTTAGACTAGATGGCTGTTAAGGTCCCTGCTGATTCTAAAATATTATGATTTTATGGTATCTGCAAAAAGAGGTAAGCTTAAGTTTGATCAGTATGACACTTTAAGGATCTTCAGAGTTTCTTTTTAATGTTTGTGGTTCAAAGAAGAAAGCAGCAAAAAACAAAAAACAAAAAAAAAACCCACAAACCCAAAAGATAAAAATCCAACTCACCAACTAATCTTCTTTAGCTGACTGCCAAGACCCAATTCTAAGCGCCTTCCCCTGAAGCAGATGCTGACATCTGTCCTGGCAACGGGGACAAAAAACCTTTGTAACTTCCTTTTTTAATGACATCTTCAATTCTGGCAATGGAAAATGAGGAGCTCTGACAACAGGCCTTGGGAGATAAGTAAAGGGGAAACCATTAACATTTAGATGCCATAAACATGATGCATCGTTATTATTTTTAAATATTTCGTTCTGAAACCTGGGGTGCTTCATTCCAGACAAATATGATTTTCCTTTTTAATTGTGAGATTTCATTGTGTTCGTTTGCAATAACAGTCAAAGGCCTGTCTGCAGCCAAAGAATGAAAATTGATGCTGAATGCATATGACAAACAGAGTTTTCCATTTTGTCCCTGAGAAATGAGACAGGCTGCACATCCTGTTTGACAGTCTCTAATAACTCCAGGGGAGCCAAGCTACCTCTGGAACTTAGCTAAATAGAAGGCTCTAACAAGACAGAGTCAACCCTTTAGGATAGGATCAGGTGATCTAAGCAAGCCAGTCAGCAGAAGAAGAATGAGAAGGCCCCCAAGGAAACTGGATGGTACAATGAAAATAGTCCTGGATTTGTAGTGTGAGAACCTAGGTTCAAATCCTGGAGTCGGAGGACCTGGGGCTTGTTATTTATGCCTATACAAGTCACTGAAACTCTCTGGGCCTCAGTTTCCTCATCTATAAAATCAAGGGGTTGGATTAGATGGCCTCTAATGTCCCTTGTAGGCCTAAATCTCATGATACCAGGATAATCTAATTGTAAAATGATAAATTGTTTTGGTGATCTCTGAGGTATCCTTCAGTGCTGAACATTGAGCCATGTATGCATGCATGCTTGCATTCATTCATTCATTCAGTAAGACCCTTCTCTATGCCAGGTATCACATTAGGGTCTGGGTATATCGAGGCAAAAGGGAAGTAAATAAACATTGATATAGCACCTATTATGAGCCAGGCACCATGCTGATGGCTTTACAAATATTGTCATTCGATCTTCACAACAATCCTGTAAGGTAGATGCTGTAATTATTCCCATTTTTCAGATGAGGAAACTGAGGTTACCAGAAGTTAAGTGATTTGCTTAGGGTCACACAGCTAGTAAGTGTCTGAAGCTGGATTTGAACTCAGGTCTTCCTTATTCCCCAATGTTGCCTGCCTTCAAGTAACATATTCTATCAGTGGGAAACAGCATGTTCAAAAGTTGATAAATACTTAACATATACAAAGTCATGTGGGTTGGAATGCATTAATTAACAACTGGGGTATCAGGAAAGGCTTTACCTTCTAGAATCTTGGGCTTTGAGATCATCTGTATGTATTGATAATTCTGACTTGTACTATATGCTGAGGCTGCAAAAGGAGAATTTTTTCTTATATTTCCTAAATCTCTTCCTCACTGTAAGAGTGCTGCTATACCATGACCAAAGCATTTAGAGGTGGGTTCTCCAACGTGTTGACAACATAAAGCACCAGGAAGTACAACAATTTTTTTTTCCTCTGTAGATCTTGGGCATATCTCTGGGGAGAAAGATATGACTAATGACTATGGCACAGTTTTCTCCATGTAGAATGAAGCGTTTCTATGGGAGAAGAGAAGAGGGAGAGAAAAGAGAGAGAGACAGACAGACACAGAGACAGAGACAGAGACAGAGAGATCCATAGAAGAAATTCCTATCTCAGCGGACACATGAAAATTTATCAAAAAATAATTCCAATACAATGAAAACAGAAGAAAATGGGGAAGGAAGGGGAGGAAGGGAAGGGGAGGGAAGGGGAACTGCTTTAGACACTGGTTACTGTTCTACCCGAAGGACAATTTCCTATTCACTTCTGTCTACAAAGAAAGGAGAGCAAGAGTGTCTTCTTGTCAACCAAGAAGAAATTAGTTTCCTAATGTATCATTTAGGAAAGAGAGTGTAGGGAAGAAGTCTCAGTTTTTCCTCTGCCTGGTAAAGAGGGAAAAACAAGTAAAAGGAAGAAACCTCAGAAGTCCAGTGTATTTAAGCCTGATGCCTCCCTCTGTTCTAAGCAGGTTATAAGCCAAATTCTCACTTCTGCTTAGATCTTCCTCCTTGAGGCAACTCGGTGTTCCCAGAGAGCCAATTCTGAAGGTCAATGAGTATCCCTTGTCAAGTAAGAAGCTGGTTTTAAATCAAGAGGGTCCTGTTCTCCTAATAACTTATTCATACAGTCACATGATAGGGGAGGGGGCATTTTGACTAAAAGAGAGGGTAGGAGTGGCGAGTGTTATCTAAGCCCAACTCCAAATATCAGCTCAAGTGGGTTTCATTATTATCTCTATGCTGATGACTCCAAGATCTATATTTTCATACCCATTCTTTCTACTGAGCTCTAGTCCCAGATTACCAACTGTTTACTAGATGAGTTCATAGTTAATGAACATCAAAGGTGGAATTTGAACCCAGGTCCCCTGACTCCAGAGACTGTACTCTTTCTGTTATGAGATTGCCAAGGATGGCTAAGTAGACAAGCTATTAACATATCCATAGCTCTCTCTTGATTTGAAATGTCCATCAAATGCAGGCATTCCACTGAGACAAAATAATTCTAGTTACACCTCATTACACACTGAAAGGGCAGCTAAGTGGTGATCGTAGATAGAGCACCAGGTCTAGAGTCAGGATGACTCCTCTGAGTTCAAATCTGGCCTCAGATACTTAGTAGCTGTGCGACCCTAGGCAAATCACTTAATTCTATTTGCCTCAGTTTCTTCATCTATAAAATGAGCTGGAAAAGGAAATGGCAAAGCACTCCAGTGTCTTTGCCTCAAATGAGGTTACAAGAGTAGGACACAACAGAGAAATGACTGAACAACAAAAATCACTGAAAGTATCTATGGTTAAAAAATTCACACCTTCTCCTAATTTACAAAAATTCACGGACCAGAGTAGGCTGTTTCCAAGGTTGTAATTATTCCTAAGCATATAGTTGTTCTGAACTTTTGTACTAATGTCTTGTGAGATTAATAAAAGATTGCTTTCCAAAAAGGAAAAGAGAACAAAAAAATCCAAGAATCCATCATCTGCATGTTCAACTGTGTGTTTAGGAGTCATTTCTGGGCAGAGATAAAATGTGTGGTTTCTCAACAATATGACTAGTCATAATCCCACCCAGTCATCTCTATCAGGAAGTAATAAGGCATTCCACATTCTGGTGAAATTTCAAGGGGCTACACTGGAGTTTGGCCAGGATTCCAAGGCTGACTCGCCATGTACAAAATAAACTTGGTAGGCCATGGTGATTCTTGCTGAATTATTCATAAGCTGAGAATAGTTTGCATCTGGGTAGAGCTGGAAGTTCTTGGATCTGCAGCATTTCAGTCCAACCCCATCATTCCCATCATTGCACTGGCTTTGCTACCAAGCAACTACAGTACAGTGTAAAGGGTCAGTTGAGTCACGGGGCCTGGATTTGAATCCTGCCTCATCTGCTTACTGTTTGTGTGCCCATAGTAAGTCACAACCTCAATCCTCAATTTCCCTAAGTGTAATATGAGAGTGACGTTACTTGTACTATTTACTTCAGGGATTTGTTATAATAAAAAAAAGCATTGTGCAAACCTTAGAGGTACTTGCCCAGGATAAGATGACATCATAGATGCAGAGCTGGGAGAAACTTTGTAGGTCATATGATCCAGTTGCCACATTTTATACGAAAGGAAACCAAGGCCCAGAAAACTTGACTAAATTCATAGGGTAAGTGGAAGAGCCAGAGTTTGGACCCAAATCCTCTGACCCAGATTCAATACTTTTCTACTCTAGCACATTGATCATCAATATAGGATGTGGGATTGAGGAAGAAATGTCTTTTCAATGGGACCACTGCTTTGAAAGGAACCTTAGAAATCATCTATTCTAACTTTATTTTCCAGATGATTAAATGGCATCCCAGAGAAGTAAGGTGGTTTGTCTAAGGCCACACCATTCATAAATAGAAGAGTCAGTCAGTATTCAGACTCAACTTCCCTGGCTCCAGACCCAGTGTTCTTTCCAATATACAATGTATCTTCTCATGATCATGCCATCCTTTGTAAGAGTTTTTTTTCTATAGAATAATCTATTTTAAAAAGAGAGGTACCTCTGATAAAAATTCTCTGGACCTCTTCCCTATATCTGACCCTAGCCCTAGCCTCATATTTGCCTGCCTCTCTAGGCAAGGACATAGCACAGGTCCAAGGATGCTTGATTTGTTGAGTGTTTACAGACATGAGGCACAGAAATAGATACTTGTATTCCATCTGTAAGCTTTTTATTTTTTAAAATTACTGTGATTCAATTCAACAAACATTTATTAAGTGACTGCAATGTGCAAGGCAATCACAAAACAAAAAAGAAATTGACAGAAATACACACTGTAAGACCAAAAGCCATTCTCCAAAAGATAAGTGGTTATAAGATATAAACGGTTTTCAAAAGAATTGAAATTGTGATGGGAAAAAGCGCTCCAAACTAATAAGCCAAATACAAACTAAGATAACTCTGAATTTTCACCTTTGGAGATGTGAATTGATCCAGTCTTTCTGGAAAACAATTTGGAATTGTGTAAGGAAAGTCTTTAAACATTTTATACTTTTCCATTATGAGAAATTATTATTTTACTATTATATTATTAACCAATTATTAAATTGGGATCCAAGCTTTTCTCCTCAATTTCCTCATTAAGTCTCAGTTCCTGTTTTTTTGTATTTGTCCTTCACTTTCAAAGGGGACTATGACATCAGGGGGATGATGACATGACTTGCAGTTGACTTTGATTAGAGTGAGGGCTCCTGTAAAAAGTCGTTCTCTGAAGGACATAACTGATTGATAAGATTGCCCCTACCCTCAAGGAACATGCTCTTCAATCTTGGGCAGGACCTCACCCAATCAGGAGACCTAGTTTCTGTTTAGAGTATAAACAGAATCCAGTCTGGGCAAGTTCTTACCCTGGAGAAAAGACCTCCCAGTCCTTGTGCCTCTCCATTATAGTTTAGGGTTACCCAGCTCACAAAAGAGAAAACCAACCAGAATCATCTGGATGGAAATGGATTCCCCTGCCCTATTGCTGGAGGCAGCTGAGTCTCAGGATCAAGCCACTATTCTCAGCAGGCAGAGCTGAAGACTCCTAGTCTACCTCCTTATTAAATGTGTACCAATCGGTTGATTTTCAATTGTCAGGGGAATTCCTCTTCAAAAAGTATTTAAGCTTCTCCATGTGTCATCTTTTTGTTACCAAGAGAAACCACTGACCGACAATTTATTGATTGCTGGCTAATTTAATTTACTAATTGATTATTAATTACCCAGAAACTCCATCTCTTGGAATTTTTAATTCTTCACACCATACAGTATCTCCCCCTTAGACACACACCAAAGGATTTCAAAGACTGACGCACACACACGCATGCAGAGTGGCCACTGGTTCATCTCCACACATGGACAAGACTGGTGAGCCTATTTCTGGGGGAGTTGGGGTGATGTATAATGAATGAATTAAGGAGGCATAGTGTCCAAGACAGAGTAGAGCTAGGTCAGAGAGAGGTGTGATAGGACTACTACATGCCCTCAGCCTAGATCATACCATATCTGAAGTGTTGGGACTGATGTTTAATAATAATAACATCATATAACAGCATCAACATATATATATGTAACATATAACAACATATACAACATATGACAACAACATAGATAGCAACAATGATACATATAGATGCAGACATATCACTTTAAGGTTTACAAAATACTTGACAAATATTGTCTCATTTGATTTTCATAACAACTCTGAAAGGTAAACCTAATTATTACATCCATTTTCCATATGAGGAAACTAAGGCAGACAGACTAAGGGCACTTGCTTAGGATCACCTAGCTAGTTTCTGAGGTCAAATTTGAACTCATGTCTTCCTGATTCTAGGTCCAATGCTTAATTCATTGCCTTGAAAACATGCCATGCCAAAATTAGTTGAAGGAGCTGGACAAATTTAATCTGAAAAAAAAAAACAAAACAAAACAGGGCTCTTAGAGAAGACAAGAGAGCTCTCTTCAATTATTTGAAATGTCCTCACATGGAAGAAAGATTGAACTTGTTCTCCTTGGAACAAGAAACTAAACAAGAAATAATAGGTGGAAGTTGCAGAGAGGCAGTTTTCAGTTCAATGTAAGGTAAGACTTCTTCACAATTAAGGCTGTCAAAAAGTGGAATGAGCTGCCTCAGGAAGTAATGGTTTTTCCTAGACTGGAGGGCTTCAGGAGGAGACTGGGTGATCGCTCATCTGAAGGGCTGTAAAGAGAATTCTTATTCAGATATAGGCCAGACTAGAAGGTGGCTAACATTCCAACTCAGGTTCTGAGAAGATAAGAATCTTTCCACAGGGAAGATAGATTTGGCCTGATCTCCTATAGCTCTTAGGGACGTGATGCTAAATAAGGAGAAAAAATGTTTAAAATGAAAATTTGCTTCAATCCAATTCAATAGGCATTTATTAAGTACTTATTATGTGTCAGGTACTGTGATGAGCTTTGGGAGATACAAAGATTTAAAAAAAAATTCTTTGTCCACTGGGAGCTTACTGTCTGGGGGGGGGGGTGAATATGGGGAGGGATCTAAAGCACTACAAGGTCCTAATCCATGAAAACTCTTCCTTAATACATTCCACTTGTTAGGCAGGAAGGTGAACTAATATTTTACAAAGATTTTAAACAAGGGTTGAAAATAATGGTTTTCTGGTTAACCCTCAGCTACCTAGGAAAATCCATTAACACCCGCATTCCCTAAGCATTCCTGAAAATTGAGGTCTTCCAGTACCTTGAAATACCCCAAGATCACTAAACCCCCTCACACTTAGAGTTCCACAGGATAATGATGCTCCCTGGAGTACAAGGAGGGAAATTCATTACATCCGACAATCCTGAGAGTGGGGCACAAGAGACCAAGATGAATGCAAAGAAATGTGAAAAGAAGAAATTAATCTTCAGGCACACTCAATTACTGTAGAAACCTCCTCTTAATCCCAGGGAAATTCATATTTTTATAGGTCAGTGTGTCAAATCACCTCAATGGAAACTCAGTAAAAATAATCATGAAAATTTCCCATCCAAGTGGCCCACAAATCTGGGTTGCGTGATTAAGGAGCCAGTAGCTAAGTCAAAATCTTTAATGCATTTGCTCACTCATAAAAAAGAAAGGCTTTGATGCTAGCAGAGTTTTGTCCAGTAATGATTTTAATAACGAGCACTAGGAAAGGTACGCTATGGCTTCATAAATAAACATTAGTTGAACAAATGAATGAATAAATGAGTGAAAGAATGCCTTCTAATGTCATTTCCTAAAGGTCAAGGGTCATGTTGAGAATTTTCTTTTCAGTATGTATAATTTTCAATTTATGTTGAGATAGCATAGTATAATGGATAAAGCTATAGACCTGGAGTAAGAAAGGTTTGGATTCAAATCCTCCCTTTTATACCGGCTTTGTGACTAAGAGCAAGTCTTCTGGGCCTCTGTCTGACAGACAGGCCAGTACTGGGAGGATCATCTTCCTTCCCTCTCCCAGATGTTTTAGGAAGCAGACCCTGAGGAATTTGAGTAACTCTACACAGCTGCCTTAGAAGATAATGGCAGCCTAGAAGACAATCAGGGAGAGAAATTTGTCATTCCCCAAAGCCAAATCTCTGCAGCCAAACAGCAGAGATGACTAGGCAGGCATCAAAGCAGTCAAAAGAGCCAGATTCAGAAGTAACTATGATAAGCCACTGTGAGTCAACCTGGAATTAGAGAGACAGACCACGAAGGATTCCCTCTATCATCTGAGCTACCTTTTGTATGTCAGGACAGGTGCTAGGAGAATTAGTATACAGAAGATGGTCACAGAAAAAGAAGAGCCCTCTAAACACCCTCTGGTTCTAGACCAAAGGTGGGGAACGCCACAAGTGACCTTTTAGGTCCTCAAGTGCTGCCCTTTGACAGAATCGAAACTTGATTTGTTCAGCGAAGTTTGGATTCAGTCAAAGGGCTGCGCCTGAGGACCTAGAGGACCACATGTGGCCTCAGGCTGCAGGTTCCCCAAGCCTGTTCTAGACACACCCTAGCCTGGAGTGTTAGAGTAGGCATCTCACGCAGGGAGTGAACACCATATCCTGGGGGCTGGTAAGAACTTCAGGAAGAGGGACGGCAGAGAGAAGGACCCATAGTATTCACAGGGTTATGTAGGGGAATGACCCCTTCATTCACTACCGAAGGCAGTACTATCGAGGCCTGAGGCTATACAGGCTTCTGGAGGCAGAATGATGAAAGAGAAGGAAACAAGCGTTTATTAAGTGGCTACGTGCCAGGGACTGTGCTAAATACTTTTCAAACAAGATATCATTTGATGAGGGTTGCTAACTGGTATTGTTACTTTCTGTGGGTTCTGAAGAATCTTACTTGTTTCCATTAACCCTTAAAGAAACCTATTCATGTTTTGTGTTTTGGGAGTCCAAGTGCTTGGGAAGTGAATTGGTGATTATATATGGATGAGAACAATAGGGCTTCAGATTTTAAATCTTCTCAGATCGACTGGATTTGGACAATAAGACAGAAAAATTAGAACTCCACAAAAGTGGACCAAGACCCTTATATTCAGGAGAAACTTTCAATACAATAGTACCAAAGAATGGCATGAAACCGGTTGGGTTTTTTTTTTAATTTGTCTTTTGTTTTATATCACTGTCATTTTCAGATGGGTATGCTGGAGCCTTTTCCTACCCACCCGGAGTGTGAGCAATTATACCTCGGAAATTAGCACACTACAAACCAGGGCTTGATTTACCCTTCTGTTGGTTGTCTAGACTTAAAATGATGGGGAAAATGTTGATAATGCAGTTTAAATTTAAAAGCGTGTCAGTACTTTTTTTTTTTTTCAGAGAGCTTGTTGTTAAGCATGTACCAGCATGCTCATGCCTTGCATCCACCCCAGTATTGAACCTTCTCTTGTATGCAAAGTTCTGACCTCACAGTTCCCCAATTTTGTGCTAAGCAGAAAGAGGTAACTTTGAAGAGTGTTTTTTAAATGAATAATAATTTGGCTTGGGAAGAGGTAAGCAGGATTTTCAAACAGGAGTATCTTATGTTAATCCTTGAACACACAAAAAAGCAAGAATGATAACAGCGGGGGGAGGGGAGAAGGGAACTACATTTGCCAGAGGGACTTAACAACAAAAATAAATCAGTGTCAGAGAAAGGATTGGAACTAGAGGGTCCAAGTCTCCGAGTCCCTTCTGCCATGTTGCCCTACTAGGATCACAGCAGAGATGAATGGATTGAACATCTCCACCATTTTGTAACTGGATAAGTATCTTCACTTTTCTCTGTTTTCTCATCTGTAAAATAAGAAAACTGTACATGACCTCAAAGAGCTCTTCCAGCTCTAACATTTTATGAGCAGAGAGTGTGAAAGACACTGTAGCAGTCAGAGAAGGTGTTTTACTAATTACAGGAGAAACTATTTGCATCTATGAAAACAAGTATGTCTCTATTATCAGGTCAGGTGCCTTTATAATTTATGCCTAGAACCTTTTCTTCTCACCCTGGAAAATATAAAAATGAAATCTATGCTGGCTGCCAGCCAGCACAGAATACACCTAAGTAGGTCATAAACATTGAGGATTTCTTCTTTCTCTAAAATTGGACCTAGGGATCAATTGAGGCCTTTAAACCTTTGGATTAATAATTCCTGGATGCCAGTGCTCTCATCTTCCTAGCAACGGGTATAGCACAAATCTTTCCTGTTTCTAATGTCCCTACCTCAAGCTGTTAGTACTCTCATCCTCATGAAATTAATTTGCATTATCTGTGCAATTCGGAAATTAGTTATTTATTTTTCCATGGACATAATGTATTCTTGACTCTTCCCTCCCTCAGTGGAATGTAATCTACTTGAATGCAAAGGACTGTGATCTTTGTCTTTGCATTCCTAATACCTTACAAAGGCCTGGTGCAAAGTTTTTATTCCAGACCTATGATTTCACTGTGATGCAGTTCCACAACTCATCTTTCCTTTATAGGCTTAGAGAGTTGGTTAAGTGACTTGTCCAGGGTCACACAGCTAGTAAATGTCAGAAGTAGAATTTAAACCCCAGTCTTTCTGACTTCAAGGCTGGCTTTCTATCTATTATAACCCACTTCCTCTCATAGTAATTAATAGCCATATTTTATAAATGCGTAGCTGCTTTGTAAATGCTTATTGAATTAAATAGCACGGCAAATCTGTATTCTATTCCCATTTCAGCCCTCTGCATTTGGGACTTCACAGATCATTGTTCAATAAGAGGGACAGAGCTCTTTATTCTGCTTTGCAGAAAGAAAACTGAAGTGAAAGAAAGTAGATTGAGGGTTACTAAGAGCTAAGGATGCCCTGAAGTCAAAACTCCATACACATCATTAGAGAGAAAGAGAGTCATGGGGAGATTACTGTAAAGAAAATCACTTTTAAGACTTCGACCCCTCCCCTCAATTCCTTCTCATAGCTGCGAGAACCAGTCTCTGGTTGTGGCCTACAAACCTTTAACCAAGTTACGAAACTACCTCATCCATGCTGCTCAGAGGATGAAGGGCAAAGTGATGAAATACCTCATGGGTTTTGGGTTTACATTTTTTTTTCTTTGAAATGGAATATGGGCTCCATGAAGAAATTATGAGAAGATGGATCAATATCACAGGTGGAAGTTATCCCAGAGGATGTAAGGAAGCATGTAAATGTACAGAAATACATATGTACATATGTATGTACATATTGTACATGTATTGCATGCTTGTAAATACATACACATATACAAAACTATCTCAAGCCCTTTTACCTTGTACCTTAATTAGGTGAGAATGCATATCAAAGCGTGAAAAAGTCATTTGATGAAATTATACCATTCCAGAAACAGGAAGCTGTTGTATTTTCTTATACCCTCTGGGAATTGTATCAAAGCCTAGACACTTCTCTCCCTTCCTTGGAAGAGGAAGTGGGATTTCCAGAAAATGGAGCAAGTGTTACTTTCTAGCACACCCTTGAAAAAGAAACTGCTCTTCCACTTTCAAAGAATCCGGAGGATGTTGCACTTTTCATCTTTCCCCTCGTTGGCCTAAATGGTGTCCCTGGAGTAGTATCTGCATCACCAGGAGAAAAAGAAAGACTATTCTCTTGGAGCTATAAGGAGGCTAGCAAAGAGATTCTATCACAGCTAAGGGGACCTTGTCGGGTACCTCCACATGAATGGGACAAAAGAACTTCTACCAGTCCAGGATTGAGAGCTCCCCCTTTGTGGTCAATTTTTCTCTAAACTCCCTTTCCCCTGGACTCTATATGCATTTGTGAGAGAGCATCACATTCCCTTGGAGCAGACATTTTATACTAACTGCTCTCATTATACTCCCTTAGAAAACACCTCTTTCTAAAAGCTACTTAATGTCAACTGACTAAATATTTCTTAACTGATAATCTTGGGGAAAAGTACACACCGATGGGAAGTTAAGCTGATGGAATTAGAGCAGGGGTCCTTAATCGATTTTTTTTAATCATGGATCTATTTGGTGATCTAGAGAGGCCTATGGACTCTCTGGAATAATTTTTTTTTTTAAATGCAATCTTTGAATAGTTGAAATAGTTGAAGAGAATGATAAATTTCAGTTAGAGATTAGTGAAAACAAAGATGTATTTTTCCCATCCAAGTTCACAGACCTCCCTGAAATACACAGATTGTTTGAGGGGTCTATAGACTCCACCGTCCTTGAATTAGGGAAAGATCATCTCAAGCCCTCAGTGGTACTACTAAAACCCTATGGGGGAAATTCAACCAATCTACCTCCAGGAACCTGACTCATCCGTGGTAGTGGGATTTGAGGTGAAGATGCCTCAGACTTTACATGTGCATGCACATATCTGTGTATGTGTGTGTGTAAAATCCTAAACCTGGATAAGCACTCACTCCACTATTTGCTTCCTCTACCATGCTTAGAGGCTTTGAGTGCACTGTGGAACCACTGAAAACAGTCCCACCTTAACTTGTAATGTTCATTGTCCATCAAGCTATTTTCACTACTTGACATTTCTACTATTCATTCCTCAACAAACTTCTGGCACACTTCCCACAATGGCTGTTCTCTCTTCTTGTAACCTGAGTCCTACACTCCAGAGGACATTACTGTGTATTTCACCTGAGATGGTGGCCATATGGCATAAGCTCTCTCAGTCACCCTAACCTTCACCTGAGACTGTCTCTGTTGCTATATCTCACCCTTCATTTTTTTTTTTCTCCAGGCTCAGAGGAAGAGCTTCCTTAATCCTCTATGATGATAACCTTTCCACCTGTGATATAGATCCATCCCCTCCTAACATACCTTGTTCTCACGTTTATCCCTTATCACTCCAGCATCTTAAATCTGTCCATTTCCAATGAGTCTCTGCATGGGATAGTAGATAGAATGCTAATCTTGGAGTCAGGAAGATATGGGTTTTAAGCCTGTTTCTGACAATTACTGATATGTGACCATGAACAAGACAAAAGAAGAAAAAGAGATACAAACTTGAGTTTCAGATTCCTTATCTATACAATTGGAATACTAGAATATATACCTCACAGACTTGGAGTGGGCTGGTCCTTGATCTTGTCCTCCATGGGTGCTCTCTTCTTGAGAGCTCATCAATATTTACAACTTCAACCACCACTTCTTTGCTGAAGAGCCGAAAGCACTTGGTCTTTCTTTTCTTTATTTCCCATATTAATCAATCACAAAGTTCTCTCGATAGTTATCAGGTTTCTCTTTTCCATTCTATTTCAATTACTATCACTTTAGTCTCTCTTCCCATCCTAATTCATCATCCGCTCAGCCACCAAAGTGACCTTTAAAAAGCACAGGTCTGACCATGCCATTCTATTCAATTAATTCCTGTGGCTCTCTGTTACCTTGAGGATCAACTGTAAAACCTCCCATTGATTTTTTTCAAGCTCTTCACAACTTGTCCCCTTCCTGTCCTTCCAGTCTTCTTACACTGTACTCACCTCCATGTACTCTCTGATCCAGGAACACTGACCTTCTTTCCATTCCTCATATATGACAGTATCTCCTCACTGAGTTCAGATTCCCCATTTATAAGACGGGAATCTCTTCTGTGCCTCTTAACTAACTGTCCACCCTACCTGGAATGCCCTCCTTCTTCACCCTGCTTCCTGGATTCCCTGGCTTCTTTAAAAATTCACCTCAAATTCTATCTTCTGCAGCAGAACTTTCCCAGTTTTCCTCCCCACCTGGGTGTATTCCTTCTATGAGCCTTCTGAGATTACTTCTAATTTACCACATGTATGTACATAGTTGTTTGCATGTTGTCTTCCTCATTAGAACTTGAGTTCCTTGAGGGCAGGGGCTGTGTTTTTGCCTTTCTTTATATCCTTAGTGTTTGGCACAGTTCCTGGTATACAGTAAGTACTTAATAAATGCTTGTTAATGGACTAGATCATAGCATCATAAGTCCAGAGATGGAAGGGATTCAGAGACTCTTCAGATGAGGACTTCTGATGAGAAAACTGAGGCCCAGGGGCACGAGACAATGATATATATAAAAAAAAAAAAAACAGGGAAGACATAGTTGCTCAACTCTTATTTTCCTTTTCGTTCTCTGCTAAAAAAAAATAGCCCTAATGGTTATGTCTTCCATGCAATGCCAGAGGCCCATTGAAGAGAATGACAGTCCCTCCAGGATTCTCAGAGAGTTGCTATTTCTATTTCTACCTCTGCCATTATGCCCTTTGAGCTGTTCACCTTGTTGGTCAATCTTGGTGCCAATTCCTACAGAACAAGAAATTTTGTCATCTTCTTCCACTACTTAATTTTAATGAACTCTAATTACACGAATAATGTAGACAAGAATGGCTTAACTGTCCACAATATTTAACTTACGACCTAGGAAGTAAAAGTAAAGTAATTAAAATACATTAAAAACAACTGTGTGAGTTACTCACCTATAACTTCTCTCTGACCCCTATCCCTAACCATCACCCCCAAAGGCACCAAATTTAGTTCCTGGATACAGTTCAGATGTCCAGATTTAGCTGCTTCCACCAGGAACTGTAAGTATCCTAAATGTTGGATATAGCAGAAAATCACCAGTGCTTCCACTCATGGCTTCCCAGATGGTCATAGTGATGTCACTGTATAACTTTGAATCTGCAATTATTCGACTAGTCTTTGGATTCTCCTCTAGGATGGCCATCAATCGGTCAGAAATTATTCTTCCTCTAGGTAGTTTTCCTCATTTCTCTGCTCTGGACACAATTTCAGCCTTTTTCACCTTGGCACTTGCTTCATGAACCAATTCCTGCCCAAGAAGCACAGCCTTGCCGTTAAAGTCTTCATAGGGGAAAACGAGTAAAGGAGCAGAACAAACTCTGTTCCATTGGCCATCTTTTCTTTTCCCTCTCCCGTAACCCAAGCTTTGGTCATGTATATGACTATCTATTTGGAACATCTATTATGTGAATCATATGTAGTCCTTCTTTAATCTCTTTGTGTTCCTCAAAGAATTAAAACTCCTGAAGTACCAACTTTGAATTCCCTCTTCTATCCAATTTCTGTTATTGCCTTTGCTGATCTTGTCCCCTCTTAGGACTATTAACTCATGAGGGAAGTGTGGCCATGACTATGTCATTTCTGCCCCAGAGACTACCCCAAGTCCCCTTATGTTTAGGTCTTTTTATCTGGTCTCATCTTTATAGATGAGGCTAATCCTAAATGAGAGACTTTTCATGTTGGACATAAACATATTCAAATACTCAAAAATACAAATGGATCTGTGATCTCATCATTTTAAGAGTCCAAACATTGCAGATTACAATACATCCATGATTATGCACTCTGGATGAATCTTATTCTTATCCTCCCTGATGGCCATATGGGATCTCCCCAAAGTGCTAGAGGTCTTCCTTCTTTTTCCCTTGACATTGTAAAAGGGTTTCAATGAGGTATCAGGACTATCTGTCTTTGATTCCTCACCTTTCCTATGTGACCAGTCCATCTTTGCTTCTTAACACACATTTCTTTGATAACATATTTTACTCCTATTCTTCAGTGCCTTTCATTTTTTGTTAAATGTTTATAGCGAAAAATGTTGGAGGGGATGTGGAAATATTGAGACATTAATTTGTTGTTGGTGGAATTGTGAACTGATCCAGCCATTTTGGAGAGCAATCTGAAATTATGCCCAAAGAGTTATTAAACTACCTATATACCCTTTGATCCAGAAACACCACTACTAGGTCTACTTCCAAAGATGACTAGGGAAAAAGTAAAAGAACCTGTATGTTCTAATATGTTTATAGCAGCTCTTTTTGGGGTGGCAAAGAACTAGAAATTGCAGGGATGCCTATCAATTGTGGAATTTCTGAACAAATTATGGCATATGATTGTGATGGAATACTACCGTGCTATAATAAATAATGAGCTCAATGATCTTAGAAAAACATGGAAAGAATTGCATGAAATAATGAAGAGCTAAATGAACAGAACCAAGGGAACATTACATATAGAACAGCAATATTGTTTTAAGAACAACTTTGAGCAAATAAGCTATTCTGACTATTATAAATACCCAAACTAACTATAAAAGACATATGAAGAAAGATGGTATCTGTATTCAGAGAAAGAACTGATAAATAGAAATTTGTAAGGAATTATTTTACATACATATATTATATGTGTGTGTGTCTAATGGTGGACATCTTTAGGGCAGGGTAGGTTGAGAGAAGAAAAAAAGAAAATAGAAATGTACGTGATAACTGCTGTTTATTTGAAAGGAATAGCAAGTTATGCATAGTAGATTTACAGTTTCATGTGTACTCATCCTTTTTTTATAATGCTATGTTATGGAAATGCTTGTTTTATTCCATAAATTAGAAATAAAATAAATTTTTAAAAATGCTTACAGTTCTCTAACACCCATTATCTCCTCTTTTGCACTCTGTGGGATATTTTAAAATTGTTTTTACATATTATTGTATCCCATTTCTTTTGGCCATATAGCCACACTGGTTATATGAAAGGACAGGACCATTAAAAGTGTTTGTAAATGATGATAATCCAGCCTGCCCTTCTCCTTTTCAACTCAAAACCCAATCTGTTGCTTATCTGAGCCATATGTCCCAGATATGCATAGTGATGGGCTAACTCTCTAGGTAAATGCATGTCCTACACTCCGCAATAGATATTCTTATCCACTTGGTCTTTCCTCCATGGATGATCAGGCTAAATTTTTTTGAGTGGTTGAAGATCTCTTCCAGGAGGGTCTGCAGTTTCTAAGAATAGGATGTAAATAGTGCAATGTAATCTGTAACAGATGTATCTGGAGGAACTCACCTTCTCCATAGAAACTTCCTTTGACTTAAATTTTGCATTGAATCCTCCCCGACCCTATCCAGTTTGCCTTACTTTCCCTCATATGCCTTGTCTGATAAGTGGTATTGCTTTTTTTTCACTTGCCAAATCAATTGGCTTGATATGTTGACTGATAGCTGTGGTTTGATTGATGCCCTAATTAAGTCTGTCTCAAAACAAAAGACTTGGAGAAGGAAGCTGATTATTTAACTTTCCCCCTCCTGTGACCATCATAGGCCTTTTGTGCATGGGGCCGCATCAAGATAAGGCTAACATTTTGTCTTTGACCCCCAACAGAAGCAAGAGAAGTCAGTCAGTCAATATAGTCTTTGTCTAATTGTAACTGTCAACAGTTTCCATTAAAATAGGAATAATTTGAAGGAAAGTACTGGCTAAATTTTTAAAAATTAAGCTTAAAAACACAACAGGAAAGCAATACAATTTATGTGTCCTACTAGACTGCCCAATAAAATAATGAAAATAACATGCCCAACATGTGAGCTTTTCCCCTCTTTCAAAAAGGAAATGAAAAATAGATGGTATATCAAAAACCAGCTTTGGTAACTCACCTAATATTCGAGAACGGCACCTGAAACAAATCAGTTAGTATTTATGTGCAGGTGGGTAGAAGTGAGTGGTGACATAGAGGACATTACTTTTGTGGACACAGTTGGAAGGTCAAAGAATCCAGGTCCTCATTCTCACAGAATGAGAGGGGAGACCAACCCTGGTATAGGAAGGAAACTCCTCTTCTTGACCAGAATTTTGGCATCCTGGGGCAAATCCTCATTTTTCCCCATGTAAATTCTGTTTCTGATCATTCAGCCCAGGCCCTGTTTCTCCCACATCCAGAGAAAACCTGAGGGGCTTGAATGGTTTTAGAATCCTTCTTAAAACAGACCCAAATCCCCTCAATCTCCCTGGAACTTACCATCCAAAGTCTCGACACAGATACCCCTTATTCAGGAACTTATAGAAGTGAATGGGAGCTCTCCACACTTGGGACTCATCTGAAAGATGAGAATCCATTGGATAATAGGTGTAGAGATGGAAAAGACTATTAACTCCAACCCTCTCATTTTACAGATGAGAAAACTAAGAGTGAGAGAAGTAAAGTGACTTACCCAGGGTCACACCACAAGCTCTGAGACAGTACTTGAACTCAGATCTTCCTGACTCTATGTCCAGTATCCTACCCACCACACAACCTAGCTCCCTTCAGGTATGCCTTTGTTCTGGGTTAATTCACAACATGGGGTCTTAAAGGACTGTCTGCTTGTTCAGCAGCCTGAGTGTGACCAACTGTGAAAACTCATTGCTTCAGCCCAGAACTGCACATTATCCAGTCTCACAGATTTTTACCCTGATCTTAAATTCCGCTGACTCACTGGTGCTAACAACATCAAAACAATCTTTGGGCATGTCCCTTTGGGACTGTCCCCTTCTAGCACTTCCCAGACTCTATGTTTGAAAATAAACTCTTTTGAGGGCGGAGCCACGATAGCAACTGGAAAGCAGGGACTTGCATGAGCTTACCCCCCCCCCCCACTCCCATCCCTCCAAAAACCTATAAAAATGTCTCTGAACAAATTCTAGAGCTGTAGAACCCATGAAATAACAGAGGGAACCAGGGCTCCAGCCCAAGAAAGGCTGGATGGTCACTGGGTAAGGTCTATCCCACGTAGCTGGGAGCAGAGGGGAGCAGAGCCAAGATAGATTTTTATGCCCCATTGCCTGTATATCTTACTTCCTAGCTGCATGAAAAACTTTTTTTTTTGAACATCTGCTTTTAAAACTTTGAGTTCCAAACTCTCTCCCCTCTTCTCTCCCCACCCACACTCCCTAAGAAGGCAAGCAATTCAACATAGGCCACATGTGTATCATTATGCAAAACTCTTCCACAATACTCATGTTGTGAAGGACTAAAAGGGATGAGGGAGAGTGGGGTGACAGAAGGAAGG
>CM053623.1:348087488-348105209 GCA_028646595.1 Phalanger gymnotis
CTCATCTCATCTCATCCCATCTCATCTCACCTCATCTCATCTCACCTTACCTTACCTTACCTTACCTTACCTTACCTTACCTTACCTTACCTTACCTTACCTTACCTTACCTTACCTTACCTTACTTTATCTTCTTAGCTCACTACAACTCAGAAGTCCTAGCTCAAGAGATCCATTAGCCTCAGCATCCCCAGTAGCTAGAATTGCAGGCATTCTCTATCATACCTGACACTTAAAAAAATAGCAGTCAGTGAACATTTATTAAGTGCCTACTGTATGACAGCACCCCGTATAGTTCAATGACCCCTAATCACTTTCGATTGCAGCATAGTGGCATTGGCTCCCTATGGAAGCAAATACATATGCTTAGAGACTACATACAATTTTTTTCAAGGATAGAATTGATAAGTAAATAAACAGTACATAATAATGAATGTATGCATAATTAAACATATAATAGCCTTGGGTCTGAAGCTTCTTCAATCCCAAGAGTTCTAAGAAATGTATAATTTGAGGCTTTTTTGGTCCCCATGGCTATGCACCATGTGAACAGGCAAACAGCACAGTTTCCACAGGATGTTCAACAGATTGAGTTAGATCAGTCATCTGATGAAGACATAGAAACTCCAGAAGCTCAAGAGGTAGAATTCACTTCAAAGTGAGACTCCTAAAGTTTGGTAATGTCTCTGGTCTTGACTTCCCACTTGCTGGCATGAACCTCTAGCTACTTTGGCCTCAGCTAGCATGTCCATTAAAAAGCAGGATGAGTGTATTCAGCAGTCATCCCTACCGAGGAGGTAGGTATACTACCACCATGCTACTTTGAGGTCTCTCTGTCCAGCCTTTAGAATGGCACCCCTCTACTCTTGGAGCAATGTGTTCCTTCCTTCCCATTGTTTTTCCACCTCAAAAATTTCAAACAGTAAAGTAAAGAGAGCTACAAGACAGGAGATGTGACAAGCACAAAATTTCAAAGAAGAAAGAATGCTAACAACTGAGAGATCAGGAATAGATTCATGGAAGAAGGGGCGCCTGAGCTGCATTTTGAAGAAGACTTGGGAGGGAGAGGTGAGGTAGAGGTAGGAAAGTACATTTCTGACTTAGAGGCTGGAAGTGGCTAGCAGACCTATTTGGAAGGTGAGTGTGTGAAAGGTGGCATCTTTAGTCATGATGTGATGAAAGCAGTGGATCAGAAAATCTGAGTTTAAATCCTGGCTCTGCTGTTTCTTACCTGTATAACTAGAAGCCACTTCACCTTCTCTGGACCACTATCCTTGTCAATAACACGAAGTTTTGGATCAAACTGGGGGTTCTTAACCTTTTGCGTTTCATAGACCCCTTTGGCAATCTGATGAAGTCTATGGACCCCTTAACTGAATGATGTTTTTTTTTAATGCACAAAATAAAATACATGGTATTATAAAGGAAACCAATTATATTGAAACAAAGTTACAAAAATCTTTTTAAAAAGTTCATGGAGTCCAGTTTAGAATCCCTAGATTAGATAATCTCTCAGGTTTCTTCTAATTTAAAATCTGATCCTGTGATTTCATTCACTATGTCTCTCCTCTCTTTGCCTGTCTCTTACCTTTCGCAAACTCAGACAGTCTCACTGCTGATCTTTCTGTCCTATCTGATTCCAGCTCCCAATGGCAACTGAGCTCCATGAGATCTGGTCAACACCATGGAAGATACCCAGAGCCCTGATACATAGACCATCACTCTAAGTTCTAGTTGTGTCCATCAAAGGAGGAAAAAGAGGTAGTGAGATGGTAGACCTTACTTGACCCCCATATAAAAAAAAATTCTTGTACTAAGATGGATCATCTACCAGGTACCTGTAGAGAAATCCAACAGCAAAGGCACCACTGGGGGTAGGAGGGGGAGTGGCCTGAAGACTTTCAATGGAGTGGAATTAGTCATGGAGGGATCAGGCCAAGAAAGGGAGCTATGGAAAGGTGCAGAGGATCTCAGAGCACAGACTGACCCCATGAGAGAAGGAAGGAGACCCTGCATGTCAGGTATACTGAAGTACAGCCCCATTTGCCCAGACCCAATTGCAGCTCTAGAGAGAGGACAAGTAGCTAACATAGCAATTTGTGTATGGTTTCCATGCAGGCATCAGATTAGAACCCAAACTTTAACATTAAGAAAGAATTTCCCACTGAGTTCACCAAAGGTGCCCACATAATTTAAAATGATTCTGTTTTTATAAGGATATTGCTCCTTGGGTCAAAGATAGAATAAAGTACAAGTTCTCTCTTGGTTTAAGGGTGATTTCCCCTTCTTCATACTGTCAGACTCCCTACTGCTTTTGTAATTCTCACACGACAGCCAGTTCGGTTTGTTCAAAGGCAGCAAGGCATGCTGGGAGAGATTATTAGGGGTTTGCAGGATCCCCTTAAATACAGCATTCATTTTTCATGGGGGTAGTTGGCCCCCTACAAAGCTCCCCCAATGGGCAAGTGATTACACAGCGTGAGAAGACAAAAAAGCCCCGGGCCTGTGGTGCTTGCAGGATGCCTGTTAGTATGCCTGGTACAGACACCTTTTAGAGCACTGCTCTGGAAAGCATGACACAGCTCTCCACAGAAGAATGCACAAACCCTCAGCACTGTTGTTACCACTGGGTGGCAGACTTTGTTGTGAAATAGATGCCTCACTGTTCATTCCAGGCTGACCTTTCCATTTTGACCAACTTTTCAGAATTCAGAATGGAGATAAATCTCACATGCAAGATTTCCTAAAGAAAGAAAGACAGAATTATGGGAAACGCTTTCATGTTCTTTAAAGGTCTAACCCATTTTGGAACTTCATTGTTGAATATTGCTCAAAATAAACAGACCATCTGTTGAGATATAACTTATTTTATTGATGCCTGTGGTTTTTACATCACAGTTGTTTCCTGATAAACCTCCTCCGTGGGAAGGGTGGGGGAGGAAGTGAGTAGAAAGGAGAGAAAATGGATTTTTGTTAATTAAAAAAATTCAATTTAATTAAAAAAAAAACATTGTTTAAAACCAAAAAATGTTAATGTGTAATTTTTAAAAAGGCTACTAGTGATTAGGAAATGCGCTCCCAGAGGACATCTATTATTATTAGTACTGAGTTCTAGTAATATCCCTCTTGATCTTGAGAAGCAAAATTGGCTAACATAAAATTTTGGATTCATTTTACAGTTGCTGATTTTGTTTTGTTTGATTTATTGAACTATACTCTTCTTCTGATAAATATAATAAACCTTCCCCACCATAAAACCCCACATTGTAACACAGAAAAATAATTAAGCAAAACAAGCCAGACAGCTTCCACATCAATCAATCAAACAGTCAGTGTCTAAGTCCTCACTACATACCAGGCACTGTGCTAAGTAAGTACTTGAGATACAAAGACAAATAGAAAGCTCTCTCTGCCTCCAACAAGCTTAACCTTCTAATGGAGGAGAAAGTGTGTAGCTAACCAGGAATTTACAAGATACAAAGTAGATATATGGCAACCTTACAGCGAAAGCACTAGCAATCTGGAGGGGAATAATACTTCAAAACACCATGTAAGTCCCAAGTCCCTCAATCAACGACACATGGTACAGGAGCTCAGAGAAAGGAGTTATCATTGGCAGCTTAGGCAGTTGAGGGGAAGGGAGCAGGTCTTGACTTTGGCTCTTGTAAAGAGAAGAGCTTAGCTCAGAAGAGAAGAGTGGATTTTTGTCACGCAGTTGTTTTCAATTGTGTCCCCCTTTTTGTCATCCCATTTGGGGTTTTCTTGGCAAAGATACTGTAGTGCTTTGTCATTTCATTCTCTAGCTCACTTTACAGATCAGGAAACTGAGGCAAACAGGGTTAAGTGACTTGCCCAAAGTTACACAGCTAATGTCTGAGGCTGGATTTGAATTCAGATCTTCCCATCAGACCTGGTGTTCTATTCATTGTGCTACCTAGGTGCCACGAAGAATAGGTAGGCTATTCCAAAGCAGGAAAATAGCATGAACTATGTCCAGGAGGTAGGAAAACACAAACCATATTCAGAAGACAGTAAGCAAATAGTAGCTGGAGTAAAGAGTCGGATAGGGAGAACAGTAGAGGATGAATCTGAAAAGCTAATTCTAGCCAATGAGCCACCTAGCTGCCTCCTTCAGTTATGTTTAGAATGCTTTAAGAAATAGGCTTATTCCCCAAGGAGGCCATGGATGAGAAGAAAGTTCCCATATGCCTCAAAACATTTATAGTAACACTTTTTGTGGTCACAAAGAAATGAAAACAAAGTCTACGCCCTTCAATTGGGAAATGGCTAAACAAATTGTGATACATGAAAGTAATGGAATACTACTATGCTGAAAGAAATGTGTGGGAAAGAAATTGTGTCTGTGCTGAATAGAAAGAAATGTGGAAAGATCTATATGAAGTAAGGAAGAGTGAAGCAAGCAGAGCCAAGAAACAGAGACACGATGACTACGATAATACAAATAGAATAAACCATGCAAACAAAAACAATCAAAAGTAAGTGTGAAAAAGTATAAAGAACAAGCCCAACTCAAAAGAAGAAACGTCAGAAGGCCCATCTCACCCTTCCTGAAGGTGGGAAATCAATGTGTATTGTACATATATTCAGGTTTTTTTGATGTATCGATCAGTTATATTGATCGTTTTGCTTGTTTTTTTCTTTTTATTTAAAAATACTATTTGTATATGGAATGGCCCCATGAGAGGGGAAGGAGAAGGAGTGCTGGGGGAATTCTAATGATGTTAAAAAAAAAAGACTTGAATAAGAGCTATTTTTTTTTAAAGGAGGCATCTGACACAAGATTTGACATCTGTAGTCATAGAGTTCTCTCCCAAAAGGAGAGAAGCATGTTTCATCATCTAGGCAGCTAGGTGCTGTAGGGAATAGAGCCCTAGACTGAGGGCATGAAGACCCAAGAGTATACCCTGCCTCTGTCCCTTACCAGCTTTTTGACCCTGGGCAAGTTAACATTTTTTCAGTCTCAGTTGTCCTCATCTATAAAATGGGGGTAATGATAGCATATACCTCAGTTACAAAGAGGATTAAATGAGATAACACATGTAAAACATTTTGCAAACCTTAAGGTGCTGTGTAAATGCTAGGTATCATTATCGTTGGTCAACAGGAGTGTATTAAGCATGTGCCAGGCACTGTGTTAAGTGCTAGAGATACAATGAATGGCAAAAACACAGTCCTGGTTCATAAGGAGCTTCCATTTTAATGGGGGAGACAACATGCAAACAATTCTGTACACATACAGTGTAAATGGGAATAAATCTCAGAAAGAAGGGATTAGCAGCTAGGGGAACTGGAATGCTTTTTGCAGAAGGTGGGATAGGAGGGAAAAGTAACAATGGCTAGTATTTACATCATACCTACTATGCACCAGATGCTGTGCTAAACATTTTACAATTACTATCTCATTTGATCCTTTTGACAAATCTGGGGCTTTGCTGTTTAGTAATTTTCAGTCATGTCAGACTTTCATGACCCCATTCTGAGTTTTCTTGGCAAAGATACTGGGAGGCAAGGTGCTGTTATCATCCTTATCTATAAACGTAGATGAAGCAAGATTTGAATTCAGGTCTTCTCGGCTCAAGGTCTCGTCCTCTATCCACTACAGCACATAGCTGACCACAATAAAAATCACTTGTCTCCTCTTTGGAGAGAGTTGAGACTTGAAGACAGTTAGGGAAGCAAGGAGGAGGCAATGAGGAAGGAAAGTATTCCAGACATGGTGGACAGCCAGTGAAAAGACAGAGTGGAGGGAGAGATGGAGCGTCATGTGTGAAGAATAGCAAGCTGGCCAATGTCACTTCTCCAGGGTGAAAATTGGTTATTATAATTCATAATGATTTGGGTTGCTTTTCAGTGCTGTTTTGTTTACCTTATCACTATGTATAACCTATTGGTTCTGCTTATTTTACTCTGTCAGTTCTTACAGACCTTTCCATGCTTCTCTCAATTCTTCATATTCACTGTTCCTTTGGTACAGTGATTTTCCATATACCAATAGTTCAGACTTTCTTCAATCCATAGTACCTAGTCTGGTGTCTGACTTTTCTCCCTCTACCACAACAAATTTTGCTGTGAATATTTTGATATATAAAGGAGACTTTCTGTCTGTTATCTCCTTAGGATGGATAATTTGTAGCAGCATTGATGGGTCAAAAGATATGAGTAGCTTAGTAAATTTTTTTTGTAACTCAAAACTTTCCAGAATGGTTGAACCAATTCAAAGCTCTACCACCAATGGTGTATTATTGTGCTTATCTTCCCAAAGCTCTCCAGCATGGACTATTTATGTCTTTTATTATCTTTGCCAGTTTGTGAGGTGTGAGGTTAAAACTTCACAGGTGTTTTAATTTGTATTGATATGACTTACTTTAAACAAACCTGAAGTATGAGAATCTAGATTTAGACCAAAGACAAAAGTGAGTGTGTGTTGGGTATGTGTACAGGAGTATTTTTTTTGGGGGGGGAGAAGGGGGAAGGCAGGGCAATTGGGGTTAATGACTTGCCCAAGGTCACACTGCTAGTAAGTGTGTCAAGTGTCTGAGGCTGGATCCTCCTGACTCCAGGGCCAGTGCTCTATTCACTGCACCACTTAGCTGCTCCAAGAGTATTCTCTTTACAAAAGAGATCATTCTTCAAAAGAGATTCACTATTTGAATTCTTTTAGGCAGAAAATGCCTATGATAAAAAGGAGCTCCTTTCTTCCAAAAGCAGGATCCTGACACTGCTTGACTTAGCAATAGCAACTTCTATTTATTGAAGGTTTTAAGATTTACAAAGCACTTTTCTCACAATAACTCAGTGAAAGAGGTAGTGTATTACTAGCCCCACTTTACATATGAGGAAACTGGGGCTCCAGTACACTAGTGGTCACAAACACAGGGCCAAACATAGGTCTTTGAGGTGCAGTTGCCATATTAAGAAACTGTCTAAGATTCAAAAGGGGGAGATGGCAAGGAGGAGGTACCAATACTTATCTATCTCTCAGGACCCAGCTTAAATCCCATTCATTCCATGAAGCTTTCCCTTGTAATTAAGGATCAGATTTCCTGAGTTGTAAAAAAAAACTATAGATCCCATATTGCTAATCTGAGCCCAGGTTAGCCCCAGTCATATTAGATTTGTCTGATTCTAGTGGCCTCTCTCTCTTCTAAACACCTATGGCACTTAGCTGTGGCCTCTTATTCTGAGTAAAGATTTACACGGCTAATGCTGTGACGGAGGAAGGAAAGAAGGAAGGTAGGAAGGAAGGAAGAAAGGAAGCCTCCACTAAACTGGGACCAAGAGGTTAGTGACCTTTGCCAACTTGCTATACCTTGTACAGTTTACCCTGAGTTCATTTCTCTGGGGTTGCTTGCCTCCTCAAAAATGAAACTAGACTCCCCCCTCATCCAACTTCCACCTGAGATTCCCAAGGAACAATTCAATTTTTAATTCTACTCGAAGGTGTCCTTCTTAGCAAGAAGTAAAAGGTATCCAGAGTACAAACATCAACCAAAGATGGAATGGGAAGTTTTATTCCCATTACAGAAAGGGAAAACTAAGCAAGAAAGAATTACAGAAATCTGTTGAGAAGCTAATATTCAAGCCTGGGGACATTTCTAACAGGGCTGCTCATTAGGTATTTTACATTTCACCTCCAATTAGTACAGCCCAATCAAAGCCAAATGGACTCTTTTCCTCTGGTTTCTCCTTTGTCTATGGGCATTAAACCTCAACGCTGCAACTGCTCCAGACACTGGAGGATGTAGCTACCGCAGCAGGTAGGTTGAGGTAGTGGAGTGGAAAGGATGAAGATGCTGCCTCAGTATCCAATTACAATTATCCTAAGGGCAGGGCAGTCAGGAAGCAGTTAGAAGACACTTGAATCTGCTTTTAGGTATGTAAGTAGGAGGGGAGGCAGGGGAAGGGTGAGGAGGAAAGATGCCTGGGCCTTCATCCCCAAGGGGGTGCTAACTATGTATGTCTTGTGTCACCAATGAGTTTGTGAAGTCCTTGAGGTCACAGAAAGTATCTTTTCTTTGTATCTCATAATGTATACCCCGTTGAACTTGGCAGAGTAGACATTCATACAAACTTTTCTTTGTTCATCTCTTTTCCAGTTGAATCTCTTAATCCAATTTAGTCCAGCCTAATCCAATGAGCATTTATTAAATGCCCATTATGTTTAAGCTAAGACACAGTATGGTATCCAGCATAAAGCGTGGCTTAACGTCAAGAAGACCTGAGTTCGAGTCCCACTTTTGATTGTGTCACCCTGGGCCAAATAACTTACCCTCTCAGTGCTTTAGTCAACCAAGACTCGAAATTGCATGGAGGATGCTAGCTCATCTTTCCCACTAAACCTGCCATGTTTCCTACCTTCCCTATTACTCTAGAGGGTAGTATCATTCTCCCAATACCTGAGGCTCCCTACCTAAGAGTCATCTTTGACCCTCACTATGTCTCAACCCTCCAAATTTGATCTGTTGCCAAGATTTGCAGATTTTACCTTTGTAAGAGCTCTCAGATATGGTCCCTTCTCTCCTTGGACACTACAACCACTCTAGTGCAGGCCCTCAGCACCTCACACCTGGCATTACTGTGATAGACTGGTGGCGGGGGGAGGGAGGCTGCCAGGCTCAAGTCTCTCCCCACTCCAGTCCATTCTCTATTCAGCCACCAAAGTGATTTTCCTAAGGCACAAGTTCAACCGGGTCACTCTACCCACCCACTAAATTCAAGTTGCTCCCTATCACCTCCAGGATCGAATACAAAATCTTCTATTTGGTATTCAAAACTCTGTAACCTATCTCCCTCCTACCTTTCCAGTCTTCTTACCCTTTACACACCTATGCATACTATTTGATTCAATGACACTAGCCTCCTGGTTATAAAAAGACACTCTATCTCTCTGGTACCCACACTTTATCTAGCTGTTCCCCATGCCTGGAACTCTCTGTCTCTCTTCTTATCTCTGCCTGCTACTGACTTCCTGGCTTCTTTTAAGTCTAACTAAAATCCCAACTAGGAATGCTTTCCCAGCCTCTTTTAATTCTAGCACATTCTCTCTTTTAATTGTTTTCCCTTATTTGTCCTGTATATAGATTGAACATACATGGGTGTATTGTGTATCATCAGCTTGTTGACTCTCCAATTAGATTGTGAGCTCCTTGAGGGCAGAGACTATCTTTCTCTTTTTGTATTCCCAGTATTTAGTGCAATGCCTGGCACATAGTAGGCATTAATAAATATTGATTGATTCAACCTAGTAGAGGAAGTTTTTTCACCAAGGAGTTCCCTAAATCAACTAAACATAAACTCATGATTTATTTGTATTCTTGGCATCTGGCCTGTTTAATGGACTAGGCTAGATGCCAGGGATACAAATATAAAATGGGAAAAAAAAAACCTCCCTTCAAGGAGCTTATATTCTACTAATCAGGATAAAACAAGTAAACAGACAATAACAGACAAGCTAATCTGAGAAAAGAAAGAAGGTGATCAGGAGGTGGCATATGAGCAGAGCCTTCAGGTAACAGAAGTAAAACTGGGTATTTCTATGTCCAGTTTTACTACTCTAGAGTTCTTCCCCACCTCGGATCTTAGCTATTAGGGAGTTGTCAGGAACAGCCACTCATTGGCTACTTCTCATGTACGTTAGGTTGTATGTAGGCTCTTTAAGTTGTCCAAGGCAGAGAAGTTACTCTTCCTAATGCAAAAAATTAGTTCCGCTGCACCATGAGGGATATAAATTCTGTTTAGAGATTAGCAGGGCTTCAGTTTCCTGAGCGGCAAAAATAACAACATATAGCGAGTGCTACACTAGAACCACAAAAACGATGAAGGCAAGGCCCTGCCTCCAATGAACAAAGGAGTGAGGTACAGTCCAGCGGACTGTTAGACAGTGTTAGACAGCCCACACAGGACCTTAAGGAGGAAAAGAAGGGCCACTTGGCATCATAGATTTAAAGTCAAAAGGACCTCGGAGGAGGAAAGTAAGGCTCAGAGAGCTAGTGGCACACAAGCAATAATAAACAAAGGCAGGATTTGGACACAATTCCTTGTATTCCATCCATTGGATCATGTGTGCCCACAGAGGGCGGCTCTGGACCTGGTGAGTGATAGTAAGTACTTCAGGCAGATATCAGTTCAACTTGGGGAGGATTTCCCATCAGTTAGAGTTGTTGAGGAGCTGCCATGAGAAGCAATGGAGTCCCATCACTGGAGGCATAGAAAACAAGGCTAGACTATTATTGGTTGGTACTATTGGCTGTGGGAAGAGCTCTTGATTTAGAAGATTGAGTTTGCAGTGATGACATGAATTGGAATCTGGCCTCCAGCCATCTGTTACCTTAGTCAAATCATTAACCTCTGCACCTAAATTCCCTCATCTATACAATGAAGGGGGTTTGACATAGAATTCAAAAGTGTCAAACTCAAACAGAAACAAATCTCTGTAGGCTACATTTTTACTTAGAAAACCTCAAATTAACATTATGTTGTACTGTAATTGTATTTATTGATTTTTGTTAAAGTTTTTCTAATTCCATTTTAATCTGTTTCAGGTCAGACTCTGGAGTTGTTCAGCCAGATTGTGGAAGGAAGCCGGAGTTTGCTATCTCTGGACTAGATGATCTGTAAGGTCTCTCCCAGCTTTAGCTCTGTGATCCTGAGTGAAAAATTTGACCATTTGACCATTTGCCCATCAATGTCTGAGATTCTACTGTACATAGATAATGTTTAAAAGTTTGCAAAGTCCTTCTTGGAACAGGTGGCAAGAGCTGGCTCTATTGTTTGTTGTCAAAAGACTTGGGTTCAAATTCTGCCTGCAATGTCTACTACCTGAGTGACCCTTGGGAAAATTATTTTAATCTCTCTGGGCTTCAGTTTCTTCATCTGTAAAATGAGAGGCTTAGAGTGGATGACCTCGAAGGCTGGTTCTAAATCTTGGATCATGCTATTCAGTCATTTTTCAATTGTGTTCCCCTCTTCCTGATCCCATTTAGAGTTTTCTTGGCACAGATACTGGAGTGGTTTGCCATTTCCTTCTCCAGCTCATTTTTTAGATGGGGAAACTGAGGCAAACAGGGTTAAGCGACTTGCCCAAGGTTGCCCAGCTAGTAAGTGTCTGAGGCAATATTTGAACTCAGGAAGATGGTGAATCTTCCTGACTCCTGTGGTGTTAATGTGATTGAAGATCTTCCTCTACCCATTAATTCCCTTAATAGGGAATAGGTGGAGCTAGTTAAGGGAAGCTTGATTAGGGGAGGGTTGTTTGAAGGAAGATCCACACCCTTTTGCTAATTTTGCTAATATATATATATATATATACACATATATATATACATGTATACATATATATATGTATATATATATATATATACATGTATATATACATATATGCTCTGAGGATAGCCATTAAGCTCTCAGAACTTCAAGCTCTCTCAGAACTTCGGGAGGAAAGGACAGGATGCAGGCAAGCAGACAGCTAGGATTTGTGAGTGAGCGTTTATGGGAAGGCCCCAGTAGAGTGGAAGGCTGTTATGATAAAGTCAGCTTACTGGTTTGGGGATTTAATTGCTGCTATGTTGAATTGGAGTTATTGGTTTTGGGATTTGATTCTCTGGTGTCTGAATCAATGTTTTACTTCTTCTGTCTTCTATATGGAGAGTCTCTTATATTCTTCAATACAGAACTATACAGGCATATTCATGGTCACCATTGATACTGCGATACTTGCCTTACTGACACAACTCCAGGCCTGGCACTCTATCCATTGTGCCATCTAGCTGCCAGCTGATAAATGTTCACAAAAAGATTAGAATCCAGGCCTTCCTGAGATCAAGTTCAGTATGCTATCCATATTACTACACTGCCCCGTCCTGTGATTGCAAGTCTATATGAAAAGCAAAAACACAAGGGAGAGTACTGAGATAAAAATTTGAAGACCTGGTATTGTTGCACCTAAATTGAAGCCCACCATTAATCTCCTTTACATTCTTGTCTTTTTCTCCCCCCAACACCCTGAAATGGCTTGAAACTGCTTAAGGCATAATTCTGGCTATTGCCCAAGGCTAGTCCCCTGACCTTCCCCCCCACCCACTTCCTCATGATTCAGCATTCTGTATATTCTCTCTACATCAGCATTATGTGCAAGGATCAGTCATTAGGGTAAGGTATGGGTTTATTTTGTGGAGGAGCCCCCCGGTTGCCAGGTGGTCCCATACCCTGGGTTATGGTGCAACTATTCTGCTGACCAAGCTAGGCCCCTCCGCCCGGACCATAGCTGATCAAGTAGAGGTTACTTTCTGGGAAATTCTACCCTGAACCCTCCACCCAGTTATAGGAAACCAATATAAGAGGGCCACCCACCCTGTGTCACAGGATGGTCACACCCCTGAATCTTGCCATATTTCCAGACTAGCTCAGAGCTGATGAATTCAACCAATGGCTGATCTTTGCTTCTGTACCTCATTGCTTCTGCTAGCGACCCTCTCTAATTGTGTAATTGTGGTTTTTGCCTTTATGAGCATTGTAGTCCCTCGGTTCCAGACTGCCCGATTTGAGTATACTTTGAGTATGTACTCCAGGTAGTCACGTGCTTGGCCAATAAATCCACACCCTAAATTTACCATGAACCCAGGTCTCAGCTCGCTGTTATTTTTCTACACAACAGTATGACTCCTGTTTCAGATGCTTAGTAACTGTTGAGAACATGGGCTAGCCACTTCACCTCTGGGAGCCCTCGAATTCTGCATCTGTAAAATGGGAGTAGTGCTTGTATTGCCTGTCTTACAGGGTTGTTATGAAGAAAGCCCATTGCAAGCCTTCAGTCAGTGATATCAAACTCAAACAGAAACAGAGGCCATTACACTGTACATAAGGATCCCTGCAGGCCGCATGTTGACTTAGAAAACCGCATATGAATATTATCTATGTTTTGTCATGTTTTTATTTATTTTGTTAAATATTTCCCAATGATATTTTAATCTGGTTCCCGGTGCTCAGAATTCCGGCATGTTGCAGCATTTGGCACCTTTGCCTTAAATCAGCACACAATGTTGGTGTTGCCATTATTATTTTTGTTACTATTGTATCAGCAGAGAGCACCCGAAGATACCACAGAAGACCAAGGTATTTTGTTTACATTTTGCTTTGTTCTCTTTCTGAGAAAGAAAAACAAAAGCTTACTGAATCACTTAAAAAAAAAAAAGGCTTTTTTCAGTTAAGACCTGACTTCAAATCCTTCAGCTGCTTCCTAGTTATGTGACCGTGAGCAAGTTATCACTGTTTGCCTCAGTTTCTTCATCTGTAAAATGATGATAATAATAGTACCTACCTCCTAGGGCTGTTATAAAGATCAAATGAGATAATATTTGTAAAGTATCCAGGATAGCCCAGTGCCTGGTACATAATAGCCACTCAATAATCCTCCCTCCTTCCCTCCTCCTCTTCCTTCCTTCCTTCCTTCCCTCCTTCCCTCCATCCAAATCCCCCGCCAATCTGCATATAAAATTTACCCCGAACTTGCTTCACTATTCTTCTGCCCTCAGGAAGGGAAAAGACATTTCAAAGACTATTGATACTTTTTTTTAGGGCTCATTAACATGGATTCCCAGAAAGGGCAATAACAGATTAACACTAAATCTTTGAAAGTGCTCAGAAAGCTTTAGATTTTTACAATAAACAAATCTGAAATTCAGAGGTAGGCCTTGGTTTCACAAAAGATAACCTGTACTAGCCTCTTTTTTCTTGTAAATCTTTTTATGGTAGCTGAAAACAGAATGACCTCCCTTCAGCAATCTCTGGCAAACAGTGAGCAAATATCAGAAACTGGTTTCCATTGCCCTGATTTTGGGACTGCAGCTATTGAATATTCCCAAAGCAGTTGTGCATAGGAACAGTTAGGAAGATTTAATTGATGCTTATATTCTGTTAAGGTTTACAAAGTGCTTTCCATTTATTATTTCAATAAGCTCTCTTCTAGAAGAAGTTGTTTCATTCATTGTGTTTGTATTATCAGTGCTGGGCACATAGTAGGCTCTTAATACTGGCTAATAGATCGAGTTCATTCTAGAGGCTAATACGCATCATTCACCTCTTTTCTATTTCTGATGTGTCACTTTTGAGATTCATAGGAACCATTTGTAAATGCATGACAATGGGTAATGAGAATTGACGAATGGCTAAGTAGCTTAACCACTCCAAGGCTTACTTTCCTCTAGTCAAAGTGGGATAATAATGGCACACAGCCTTCCTTACAACCAATCAATTAACAGATGTTTGTTTCGGCTTGCTAGGTACTGAGCACTGTGTTAGAAACCCAGGGTAGAAAGGCAAAAGTTAAATAATCCCTGCCTTCAAGGAGTTTATATACTATTAGGTGAAACAACATGTACATATATGAGCGTATACAAATATAGTGGGGGTAGCAGTTTATGAGGGCCAATGCCTTAGAGAAAGTGTAGATTTACCTTTCGTGATTAAATGCTTGTTGACTTGACTTCATGGATTATACTATTCTCTTCCTAGTTTCAAGACAACACATTCAGATTTGGTAATCTTGCTTTGGGCCATGAGAAACTGAGGGGTCACCTATGGAGGGTTGGTGGGGTGGTAAGGTGTGGTGACCATGAATTTTTTAATTGGCTTCATAGTCAGAAGGGCAGATGAAAGAACTGGAACTGAGTTTGAATACAAAAAACATGGCAAGACTGTCTTTTAAATCCTTTCTGATCTTTGTTCTTCCTTAGAAACTTCCCAGTGAGAGAGATTGCTGAGGCATCCGAGTGGAAAGATCTAGCTGCCATACATCCGTTTCATATTTATTCTTTCTTGACTTTATGTATTCTAAGATGGGAGCACCCAGGCGACCAATGAGACCCAGAGATTCATCAAAGCCATCAGAGATTCCAGCGATAGACAGAGTCCCAGTGGTAGCGACAGCAGCAGCCAAGTTCAGTGAAGAGCTATTATGGCTACTATGTAACCTGCTTGACAAAGTATCTAAGACACTGAATCCAGAGAGGTGTAGGCCCAACTGAAGAAGGGAGTCTCAAACACTAGCTATGCTACACCCAGAAGTAAACTCTGTGAGGACTCTGAGAAGGGAGAAAAGGACTCTCAAGGCCAAGAGGTATTCCTTAGTCATGTATATCCCTTGTATGGATGCCTTCATACTTTTATGTGGCAAGCTTGAGCCTACCCTCCCTGGAGCAGAGTAATCCCCCATTTGGATGGTTTCATTCATTTGTATGTTTTCATTGATAAGTCCTTGCTATACCCTCTTAGGAAATAGCCCTTTGTAAAAGCTAAATGATGTCAGCTGGTTATTCAATATTGAGGGAAGGAAATCGGCTGGTGGCTCATGAGTGATAGTACTAGAATCTCCAGCTTCTCAAGGATATTTCTGAGAGACAAGTAGTCAGACTACATCTAAGTGTGGGAATGGGACTTGGGAGAGTAAACCCAAAGGGATCACTAGACAATACATACACATATATACATACATACATACAGAATACATTGTAATTGAGGCGGAGATGTACAAGGAGAGGAGTACTAGCACCTAAGGAAAGGCCTTATGTAGCTCTTGTATAGGGGTGTGCTGGAGAGCTGATTATTAAATTTTCAGAGTACTTACACCTCAGAAATCACTACAAATCAGGACTTCCATTTAACCCTTCGTGTCATAAGGAACTGCTGGAATTTATGTAGTAGGAGAGTGACTTAGAACAGTGCTTTACCATTCACATCCAGAGAGAGAATTATCGAGTCAGAATGGAGGTTGAGGCAAACTATTTGCTCTCTTTTTCTTTTTTTTTTGGTTTTGTTTCTTCTTTCTCATGATTCATTCCATTGGTTATACTTCTTTACAACTTGACTATTGTGAAAATAAGTTTAATGTGAAGGTGTATGTAGAACCTATATCAGATTACATGCCATCTTGGGAGGGAGAGGAGACGGAGGGGGAGAAAATTTAGAACTCAAAAACTTGTGGAACTGAGTATTGTGAATTAAAAATAAAAAATAATTTTTTAAAAAGCAGTGCTTTAGCAATATCAGTTTGACAGATGTGTGGAAGATAGACCAGAGAAAGCAGAAACATGAGGCAAGGGAACAAAGGAAGATGCTTTTGGAATACTCCATGGATGAGGTGATGAGACCTTAAATTGGGTTTTTGGCCCTATAATAAGACATGAGTCCTATAAGAGAGATGTTATAGAGGTAGATTTGATAAGACTTGGTAGTTGTTTAAATATACGAAGTGAGGAAGGGGGTGGGAGTGGGGATTCAAGCATTATCACCAGGTTGTGATACTACATGACCAGAAGAATGGTGTTACCCTTAATGGAAATTAGGAAGTTCACAAGATAGTGAACCAGGAGATCAAATCCCTTGAGATGCCTTAATTGCAGTGGGAAGTTTGAATATCAATTTTTAAAAAAATTTTTTTAACATTTTAAAAAATTTTGAGTTCCAAATTTTCTGCCTCTCTCCTGTTCCTCTCTCACCCGCTGAGAAGGCAAGCAATATAATATTAAATGAAATCGTGCAAAATATATTTCCATATTAGCCATATTGCCAAAAAAAAGAAAGAAAAATAAAGTGAGAAAACTATACTTCATTTTGCACTCAGAGTTCATCAATTCTTTCTTTGGAGGCAGATAGCATTTTTCTTCATGAGTCCTTTGGAATTGTCTTGGATCATTGTAATGATCAGAGTTTCTCACAGTTGATCATCAGTACAATAATTAATGCTGTTACTGTGTATAGCGATCTAGTTCTGCTCACTTCACTTTTCATTAGTTCATATAGCTCTTCCTATGTTTTTTTTCTTCTGAAAACATCCCCCTTGTCACTTCTAATAGCACAATATTTCATCACAATCATGTGCCACAACTTGTTCAACCATTCCCCAATTGATGGATACTCCCTCAATTTCCAATTCTTTGACACCACAAAGAGTTACTATGAATGTTTTTGTACGTATAAGTCCTTTTCCTTTGGTCTCCTTGGGGTACAGACCTAGTAATGGTTTTGCTGTATCAAAGGATATATACAGTTTTATAGCCCTTTGAACATGGTTCCAACTTATTCTCCAGAATGGCTGGATTGTTCACAGCTCCAACAACAATTCATTTGTGTACCTATTTTTCTTCACCCCTTCTAGCATTTGTCATTTCTGATAGATAAGAAGTCATGCCTTAGAGTTGCTGTAATCAATAGTGATTTAGACCATTTTTCTTTTTTTGTTAATTTATTTTAAACTTAAGTATTAAAACTTAAATACACAATAAAAGAAAAGGAGACATATTGTAAATTTAAACATTAGAACTTAAATACAAAAGAAAATAAGGGAAAAAAAGCATTGCTGTGTGCACAGCAAAACATGAGAGGATTCAAAAAAATTTATTTTTTTATATTTAATATATTTAGTTTTCAGCATTGATTTTCACAAGAGTTTGAATTACAAATTTTCTCTCCATTTCTACTCTCCCCCCCCAATCCAAGATGGCATATATTCTGGTTGCCCTTTTCCCCAGTCTGCCCTCCCATCTGTCACCCCACTACACTCCCATCCCCTTTTCCCTTCCTTTCTTGTAGGGCAAGATAAATTTCTATTCCCCATTGCCTGTGTATCTTATTTTCTAGCTGCATGCAAAAACTTTTTTTTTTTGAACATCTGTTTTTAAAACTTTGAGTTCCAAATTCTCTCCCCTC
>CM053623.1:348105709-348139060 GCA_028646595.1 Phalanger gymnotis
TCCCTCCAGATGGGCCTGGGGCTGAAAGCAACTGCAGCTGTAGTTCTGAAGCTGCACCACCTCCCCTGCCCCTGGGGTGGTGGCGGAACCACTAACTCCCAGTCCCCAGCTGCTTTTCCCAGTAACCTTTTCTGTTGTCTTTGGTGTTTGCGGGTTGAGAAGTCTGGTAACTGCCACACTTCACTGATTCAAGGCGCTAGGGCACACTCCGCCTGGCTCCTGGTCTGGTTGGTCCACGCCGCCCACGCTGGGCTCTGCTCCACTCCCCTCAGCTCCCAGCTCAATGTGGAATAAACCTTACCCAGAGACCATCCAGGCTGTCCTGGGCTGGAGCCTCGCTTCCCTCTGCTATTTTGTGGGTTCTGCAGTTCTAGAATTGGTTCAGAGCCATTTTTTATAGGTTTTTGGAGGGACTTGGTGGGGAGTCAGGAGGGATAGGAAATACACACAAACATAAAATAAAGATAATGAGTAGAATTTACTAGAAAAAAAAACAGGGATATTTATCATGATCTCAGACAAAGTTAAAGTTAAAACAGATTTAATGAAAAGGGAAAAATAAGAAAACTGCACTATATGTCAGCTACATTAATCAATATTGTTTTAGATTATTTAAAATAACCAGACAGTATAAGGTTGAAAAATTGCTGTGATGTAGGAAATGATGAGTTTCCTAGCTAGTCCCTGCTTTCCAGCCACCATCTTGGCTCTGTCCCTGAGGATTCAAAATTTCCAGCAATAAATTTCCATTTCAAGAAAGCCTATATAATAAATGCTACACATTTTGTCCAGAGCTGTCTGTCTTTTCTTTGCTTCCTTGTAAGTTTTCTTTTGTATACTTTGTTCTTCCCCACTTCCCCTTCTTCTCCTTCTTCCAAAAACGCTACAATTAAGTGTGTCCATGTGTATGTGCATACACACACATATGTGCACATGTACATGTATACACACACATACACACAAATACAGATATACATGCATGTATACTTACACATAGATACACTTAGATATTTATAATCAGACTCATATATAGACATATACATTCACATGAATCTATGTAAGACTCTACTACATTTATTTGTCCTCTATTTCTCTGAAGGTAAATAAGTTCTTCCTTCATAATTCCAAGTCTTTCCACCAACTCATCATTTCCTACATCACAGCAATTTTCCAACCTTATACTGTCTGGTTATTTTAAATAATCTAAAACAATATTGATTAATATGGCTGACATATAGTGCAGTTTTCTTATTTTTCTCTTTTCATTAAATCTGTTTTAACTTTAACTTTGTCTGAGATCATGATAAATATCCCCGTTTTTTTCTAGTAAATTCTACTCCTTATCTTTATTTTATGTTTGTGTGTATTTCCTATCCCTTCTGACTCCTCTACTATACTACTACCTGCTATCTTGCCTTCCAATTACATAACCTACCCCCTTTTCCAGAGATCCCTCCCTTATCCTCTCATTCCCATTGATCTAAACACCCTTCTATACCCTCCCATCCTATTCCCTAACCCAGTAGTGTTCTCTTTAAAAATCCCTCCCCCCTCCCTATCCCCTTAGCCTTTTATTTTTTTCTGAATTTAGAAGACTTTTGTACCCTTCTATATATAGATATAAATATACGTATTGTTCTCTCTTTAACCCATTCCTGATGAGAGTAGGGTTCCAGAACTAACAGCTCTCCAACCCCCTACCCCCCACATCTAATTCATCTGGGTCAGTTCTTCCTCTACCACCTTATTTATTTATTATAATTATCATAAGATAATTACTCTTTCTACCTTTTCTTAAACAGTATTTTTTTTTAGAATCCCATCATACTCAGCTGTATCCCAATCTTTCTTTAGAACTACCTAATTATGAATTACAACCTTAGACAGTTTACATTATCTTGTATAAAAAGTAAACAGTCTATCCTTATTGAGTCCCTTGTAATTAGTCTTTATGTTTAGCTTATATTTCTCTTGGATCTTGTATGTTAAATTTTCTACTAATTTCAAGTCTTTTTGCAATAAAATCCTGTAAGTCTGGTAATTCATTGAATGTCTATTTTTTTTTTTCATTTGCTTAACTTCACTGGGTATGATATTTTCGGTCACAACCCCAGTTCTTTTGCTCTTTGATATATAGTGTTCCAAAACCTGTGATCTTTTAGTGTAGCTTGCTGCTAGGTCTTGTGTGACTGTAACTGTGGCTCCCTCATATTTAAATTGTTTTTTTTCTTATTTCTTGGAATATTTTCTCCTTGAGTTGGGGGGTTTCAGAATTTCGCTATGATATGCCTGTAGGTTTTCTTGTAGTATCTCTTTCAGGTGGTGATCAGTGTATTTTTTTTCTATTTCTACTTTGCTCTCTTGTTCTAACACTTCGGGACAATTTTCTTTAATTATTTCTTGTATCATTGTATCAAGATTCTATTTTTCATTGTAGTTTTCAGGTAGTCCTATTATTCTTATGTTTTCTCTTCTTGATCTGTTCTCCAGATCAGTTATTTTTCTTATGAGATGTTTCACATTTTCTTCTATTTTTTTTATTCTTTATATTTTGTTTTATTATTTCTTGGTCTTGTATAACTTTGCTGGCATGGCTTTGCCCAATTCTAATTTTCAAGGAGTCATTTTCTTTCTTAAGATTCTGGATCTCCTCTTCCAGTTGATTATCTTTCTTTTCATAATCTTCTTGTTTTTCTTTGATCTTATTTCTAAAAAATTTTCCTCAATCTCTCTCATTTTATCTTTAAAGTCTTTTTAAAAAGGTCTTCTATGAATTGTTTTTTGGGCAGGTGACCATTTGATGTTACTCTTTGGGATAGGAGAGGCTTTTTTTTTTTGCTTCACTATCCTTCTCTGAGGACAAACCCCAGTCTTCTCTATTCCCGCAGTAATTTTCTATGGTTGGGTTGTTTCTCCTTTGCCTGCTCTTTTTTTTTTTTTTAATAGCAATTTGTTGTAATCACCTCTAGTCTAGGGGTATGGGGGGTGGGGATGGTTCCTCTGGCCTCAGATTCTCCTTTAGTTCTCCCTTCTGGCCTGGAACCAAAACCAAGCACTCTGCCCTCCTGTAAGGGTCCACAGTCAGCAGCAGCCCTGCCCTGCTGCTTCGGCACTCATTGGGCCTGTGCTAGTTCCTTCTCACCCAGTGCCACATCTCAGCAGCACAGCTGGGCCTGGCATTCCTTATCCACAGAGCTTCCCTCAATCTTCCCCTGCTCAGATGCTGAGTCCCTACACTGTCCAGAGGTAAAAATTCTTGTGGCTGTGGCCTGAGGCTACCTCCCAACACAGCTAGCCCCAGGGCTTGCTACTTGTGGTTTCAGCAGAACTAGCCTGAAGGTCTTTATACTTCACAGGGACCAAACCTCAGATCTTCTCCAGTACCCAGGGAAGAATACTGTTTTGCCCAAATTCTTGTTTATTTTTACCACTCACCCCCAGGCACTATTTTAACTTGTTTGTGAGGGAAATCTGGACAGCTTGGAATTTTCTGACTTACTCTACCATCTTCCCAGAATCTTCTTGACCATTTTTTCATATAACTATAAAATAGCCTTGATTTCTTCTTCCGAAAACTGCCTGTTCATATTCCTTGACAATTTATCAATTGGGGAATGGCTTTTATTTTTACAAATTTGACTCAATTACCTGTATATTTGAGAAAAAGAGGCTTGCTGTAAAAACATTTTTGATAATACTGCATCATCTCTGGTACCTTTTATCAAAATGTAATTTCCCTGACATCTCTTTTAATGAGGTCTATTTTTGCTTTTGCTTTGTCTGAAATCATGATTGCTCCCCTTGCCTTTTTTATTTCAGAAGAAGAATAATAGATTCTGCTCCTTCCTCTTATTTTAACTTTGTGTGTTTAAACTTTCTGTTTCAAGTATTGTCTCTTGTAAACAATATTTTGTTGGATTCTGGCTTCTAATTCATTCCTCTATCCGCTTCCATTTCATAGGAGTTCATCCCATTAATGTTCATAGCTATGATTACTAACTATAAAATTCCTTCCATCCTATTTTCTTTTGTTTATCCTTTTCTCTCTTTTTTTTATCCTGTCCCTCCTTAAAAATCTGTTTTGCTTCTGACCACTGCTTCACTTAACCTACTCTCCCTTTTTTTTTCACCATCCCCACTTTTTCTTCTTATCTCATTCTTCCCATTTCCCTTTTGGGTAAGATAGATTTCTATATTACACACACACACACACACACACACACACACACACACACTGCCCTCTTTGAACCAATTATGATGATAATGAGTTTTGACCACCCCCATTTCCCCCTTCATTGTAAAAGCTCTTCCTTATAGGCCTCTTTTATGTGAGAAAATTTTCCCCATTCTATCTCTCCCTTCCCCCTTCTCCCAATACATTCCTCTTTTTCACCACTTTATTTTTTTTTTTTTGAGGTCATCTCAACATAATCTACTCACACCTATGCCTTCTGTTTATGTAGACTGCTTCTAACTACCATAACAATGATAGAGTTCTTAGGAATTACATGTGTCATCTTCCCATATAGGAATCTAAATAGTTTAACCTTATTAAATCCCTTATGTTTTCTCTTTCATGTTTTACCTTTTTATGATTTTCTTACATCTTGTGTTTATTATCAAATTTTCAATCCAGCTCTGGTCTTCTCATCAGGAATGTTTGAAAATCCTCCATTTCATTAAAATATCTGTTTTTACCCTGGAATGATTATACTCAGTTTTGCTGGGTAGGTTATTCTTGGTTGTAATTTTAACTTCTTTGCCTTCTAGAATATCATATTCCAAGCCTTCCACTCCTTTAATATTGTATGGGACAGAATTTTAAATAATAGGAGAGACAGCTTTAAGAGGAACAAAGTAAATTTATTTCACAAACCTTGCAAGATTTGGGCACACTTCCATAAAGGAGAAGGCGAGGTAAAAGGGGACCTGTCCTAATTTATACTCCTAATGAAAAAAATTCCCACCCACCTCTATCCCTTCTCACCATTGGCTGGGAGGTGGGCTTACAGTCTAAGCACGAAAACTACACAAAGGACCAAGGTTGATCCGGTCCATTCAGGTTTTTCCCTATCAGAACTCAACTGCCTGGGTGGTGTCTGAAAGTCTAGGGGAAGGAGAGACCTTCCTGGAGCAAAGAACAAATAGCTCACAGGAAATTCATTATCTTCTAACATCTGAGAGAGAGGGGGAAGGGCATGCCTTCCAAAATTACAAGGCCAAATCCCAAAACCTCTCCATTAGACATACCCTGTGAAGTCTTCACAATTATCCATCCCATTCAATATGAAAGCTGTTAAATCTTGTGTGATCCTGACTGTGGTTCCATGATATTTGAATCATTTTTTTCTGGCTACTTATAATCTTTTCTCCATGACCTGGGAGCTCTGGAATTTGGCTGTAATATTCATGGGAGTTTCAGGAGATGATCAAAGGATTCTTTCAATTCTATTTTATCCACTGGATCTAAAATGTCAGGGCAGTTTTCTTTTATACTTTCTTGAAGTATGATGTCTAGACTTTTTTTTTTTTAATCATGGATTTCAGACAGTCCAACAATTCTTAAATTGTTTCTCCTGGATCTATTTTCCAGGTCAGTTGTTTTTCTGATGAGATATTTCACACTTTCTTCTATTGTTTTTTACAGGCTTTAAATGTAGAGTCTTTAATCTTAATAGCTTTCTCATACCAATTTTCTTCCTATTTTTTTCAATTTTTAAATATTTTTAACATCCCTCAGTCTCCTTCCTCTTCCCTGAGATATAGGTTATACACATGCAATCATGTAAAACATTTCCACATTAGTCATTTTGTACAAGAAGATTTGAACAAAAGAAAAAAAGAAAGTGAAAAATAGCATGTTTCAGTTCTATTTTAAAAATTCTTTTAACTTTGTTTTATTGTTCTTGATGTCTCATGGAGTCATTAGCTTCTACTTGCCCAATTTTAATTTTTAAGGAATTATTTTCTTCAGTTAGCTTTAGTAGCTCTTTTTCAATTTGACCAATTTTGTTTTTTTGAATGTTTAAGCATTTTTACCATTAGATCAATTCTATTTTTTTTTTTAGCATTTTTACCATTAAATCAATTCTATTTTTTAAGGTGTTATTTTCTTCAATATTTTTTGTGCCTCTTTTACCAACCTATTAATTCTTTTCATGGTTTTTTTTTTTGTGTCACTCATCTCTTTTCCCAATTTTTCCTCTATCTCTCTTATCCCTTAATCTAATTCTCCCAGGAATTCTTATTGGGCATATGCATTTTTCTTTGAAGCTTTGGTTGTAGAGGTTTTCTCATTGTTGTCTCCTTCTGAGTTTGTGTCTTAGTCTTCTCTGCCACTATAGTATCTTATTATGGTCGAGTTCTTTGTTGTTGCTGTTATTTGCTCACTTTTTTTTTTTTATTTCTTGACTTTGAACTTTGTTATAGTTGGACTCTGCTCACTTGGGAGTGGGGAGGCACTGTCCCAAGCTTCAGGCTTTTGTGTGTTGCTATTTTCAGAGCTGTTGCACAGCTAGGTTGTCCAGTAGATGAAACACTATACTTGGAATAAAGGAGACTCATCTTCATGAGTTCAAATCCAGCCTCAGACACTTATTAGCTGTGTGACCTTGAGTAAGTCACTTAATCTGTTTGCCTCAGTTTCTCATCTGTAAAAATGATCTGTAGAAGGAAATGGCAAACCACTCTAGTATCATTGCCAAGAAACTTCCAAAATGGGGTCAAGAAGACTAGGACACAACTAAACAACAATAATTTTCTGAGCTATTTCTGGGGGTCTGCAAGTTTTTTGGTGCTTCCAAAGATCTAGGGAAAGGTGTGATCATTGATCTCCTGGTCTTTACCTACTAACTCTGGTCTTTACCCACTACTCTGTAGCCATGAGGGCTAATGCTCCTTTTGGCTCGGGAATTGTGACCAGGTCCCTTGCTTTCCATCAACCACAAACACTAGTATTTCTTTCTGTCTTGGAACTGAAACTAGGGCCCCTGCTCCTTTGTTTCCAACCACACCCACTCCCCCCCCATCCTGGAATTACAACCCAGAACTGTATATGGGTAACAGAATCAGCACTAGCTATACCCATTAACAGCAAAAGGTCCCCTGTAAACTCTTTTGGACCAGTTGGATCCCCTTACTGTCTCTGGGTTGAGAACTCCTGAAGCTGCTGCTGCTGCTATCACAGCTGCCTCCAAGGCCTGCTTCAGGTGTTGCCACCCTGTGCATACTGTGTCCACCCCTACCCTGGTGTCACACACCTCTCCCGCTGACTTCCTGAGTTGTCTTAGGCTAAAAATATTTCTCACCCTGATCTTTTGTTGGCCATGCTGTTCCAAAATTCTTTTTGAGGCATTATTTTAAAGTTGTTCAGAGGGGACTGTTGGGAGAGTTTGGCTGGTTGCTGCCTTTAACCTGTCATCTTCTTGAATATCAATTCCATCCTCTAAGTATCTACCTCTACCCATCCCTCCCCACACCATGCATGAATGAGCACCTATCCAAAGGCTAATTCCTGGTCCTACTTGACCCAAATAAGAACCCTACAAAAAACTCACTAGCCTTTACTGATTCTCCTTCTTCTTTTTGTCTTTATTCCTCTCCAAACTGACCTAACTCTCCTAGACTTTCTCTACAATGCTCCAGAAACCTCTCCACGCTGGAAGCTTACTCCAGTTCTGGACTTCACACATTGGAAGAACTGTCCATCTCTGAGTGGCTGGTTCCCTTCAATTAATAGGTTCCTCCTAGAAACTCCATTTAAGGAGGAAGCCAAGACTAATCATGTCTTCATTCTTCTCCAGGCTCTACTCTTTTCTCCTCCCTACATGTTTCCCACCATGTACCTAATATCCCACTTTTCCAGTTTCTTTCTATGTGTTGCATTCCCTCAATAGAATGTATTATCCTTGAAGTCAGAGATTGTCTTTCTGCCTGTATATATACATATGTATGTATGTATTCCTAGAGTTTAGTAACTTAAGATTTTGATAAAGTACTCATTGACTTGTGAGTATTTCTCCTCAATAAAGCAATATAGCTTTACTTTCTGCTCATTCTGTTATGTGCTTCAAGCTTCCTTATAGTGAACCTTGGAATCTTGAACTTAACCCAAAGCATTAAAACAGGTTGGTTTTGGGGAAAAGATGATGAATTCCATTTTAGAGTTGAATTTGAAATGTCTACATTCACTTTACTCTCTAGTTCTACTCTCCAAACATCTATATTCCACTTGAAGCTCTACTTCTGTATTTCCTAGCTCTTATGGATAAGCCTACTCCCAGTTTTATGACCTCAGATCTCCCCATTGCTTCTCTGTTATTTCCTCCCCATGCCTCTCCTCCCCATTCTAGTGATTCTTTATGTGTATTGTCTTCTCCCAATAGAATATAAGCTCCTTGATGCCAGGTACTGATTTGTTTGCTTATATCCTCAGCACTTAGCACAGTGTCTGTGACACAAATACTCAATAAGTTCTTTTTCTATCTATCTATCTATCTATCTATCTATCTATCTATCTATCTATCATCTATCTATTTATCTATCTATCTTTTGCCTTTTATTATATTCCTAACATTTAGCACAGTGCCTAGTACATAGTAGGTGCTTAATAAGTTTTATTGATGGATTAATGTGAATTGGAGCTCTAAAGAGACTAGAACTGGCTATATAGATCTGGGAGTCATCATATAGAGATGATATTGTGAGGAAAGTGTTTTCATGAATACAGTCCATTCTCAACATTCACACATTTAATTTTCACAACTTGAAGCACTTGCATGATTTCTGCATTTTCACTTTTGCATTGGCAACAGCACACATTTGTGGCTATGTGTAGTAGAGAAGCACAATGTCTGCAAGTTTGTGGAGCAACTGGTATCCTATTAGACACTTCAGTGGGGTTGTTCACTCTGTCATTGTAGGGTAAAGAGTTTCCGATGCATTCAGTGCATGTTTTTGTTGTTTGCCTTTAAAACTTATGTTCTCTGTTGCAATTATGCCCCCAAAATGTAGTGCAAGTCCTTTAAGCTCTAAGCCCAAGTATGCAAAGTCAGTGATGAGGCTTAGTAAGAAAATGATTTCATGCTAGAATGTCTGCAGCCACCGTCAGCTGCAAGTTTGGCATTAACTTATTGACTTTTCATTATATGGTACAACATCCTCATACTGCCATCTGAAATCATATGGAAGGTAAGATTCAGGTTAAAAAATGTTTTAATTTTAGAATTTTTTTATGTACAACATTTATGGTACCGTAAATGAACATTGTCTGAAATCAATGTTTGTTTTTATTGAGATGTGAGCACAAAAAGTCACAGAATTCTAGGGAATTACTAGTGAGAAAAATGTTTCGTATGTTAACAATTTTATTTCGTGTACTTAACTTTATAGGTTATTCCATGGTTACAGTGTTAGGGAAAAGTGCACGTTATCAGCATTAGTATTTTGTTATAAAAATTGTATGCATAAAAGTGTATTTTCAGCAATCTCTAGAGAAAGATAATCTTTCTAGTTTTTGGGTAGTTGTGGGGAACTCCCTGTGTTCCATAGGTTTAATGTATCAACATTTGTGTTTTTTACTTTCATGCTGTTTTCATTACCCTTGCAAAAGTTGAAGATTGACTGCCTGAGCCATTATAATAATATTTGATCTTTCCAAAAGCTGCTTGATGTGTGGAGAATATTATTCTTACTACCATCATCTTTATTTTTCACGTGAGTGAACAAGGGCTCAGAAAAGTTGAATAATTTCACTATGGCCGCACAGCTCTAAGTGGTAGGTCTATACTAGAACCCAGGTCTTCTAACTTCATAGCCACTGCTTTTCCCCTGGAACCATAGGTTTGGAGTTGGCAGGGACCTTATAGATCATATATTCGAACACCCTCATTTTGTAGACAAACTGACGATCAGGGAAGAAAAAAAAGAAACAAAAAACCTTTGCACAATCATAGACAGACAATAAGAATAGGATTCAAATTCTTCTCTAATGTCAGGGAATAGTGCACTGCCTTTTTATATATGCATCTATGTGTGTTGTAATACGTGTATCATTCTCATGTGTGGGTATATGGGTATACCACAAGTGTACATATAGACACATATCTATGTACATACCTGTATGTGTGTGTGTGTACACACAAACACTACCACAAACACTTTTGCATTGTATGGGATATTTATCCTTCCAAGCACCACTTAGTAGATTACTTCTACTAGGCCACGAGGTAATAACTGAATGCCTGAAGGGAGGAATCCTGCTCCCCTCATTCCTTCCTGGGGCTGCCTATACAATCATGCCAACTTAAAGTGTTCAGCTCTGTGATGCCATCAGGGCTGTGGTGTTTGATTAGATCTGTAACTCTAAGGTTAACCGGCAGTTTAGCATTGCCACTCTAGGAAATAGAGTGCTTGGCATATTTGTGTTTTTCTGAGTCTGTCCCCTGTTTATAGCTACAAACATATGCCCTTAATTTATGACTTCACTCCCATGGGCTTCACCAGAGCAACACAAACATGGAGATTAGTTACTGAACCCAGAAGGGATGTGAAAGCAGAACATAAAATTTAAAGAAGATTATAGTCAATGAAAAAAATTATCTAAGAAAAAAGGAAATGAAATGCTCCATCTTTGAGGCTAACGCATTTCCAAAAGTGACATGCTTTTTGCACATACACATATCAATTGTAGACTCCTTGAATAACATTAAATGCATAGATAATACATACATAATACACACATCTAATATTCACTTTAAAATACAATTTACATGCATTGTGATGGCACACATATACTGCATTCAATCAATTATCATGTATTTATTAAGTGCTTACAATGTCCCAAGCATTGTCCTAGGTGTCAGATATAAGTACAAAGAATGAAATGATCCCTACTTGCAAGTAGTTTACATTCCAATGGGGGAGACAACAAGTACATATATAAATATATACAGAATAGACATAAAGTAAATATATACAAACCCAACGATTTAATACAATATACATACAAATTCATTATATATATATATGCACAAATCATATTTATGTAGCGTCCATATGCATGGATATATGCATATATGTATATACATGCATATAATATACATATATACATACATGATACTCAAAATGATCTATTTTCATCAGCATAGGGAATTGCTACTGTGAGAACTCTTTCAACCAACACATCTTACTTCACCTTTATAAATGTCTATAACTTAGTAGATCATAGGATCATAGGACCAGAAGAAAATATCAATACTTGGAAGGGACCCAAGAGGCCACTGAAGTAAATATTCTCATTTTGCATGAAATGCTATTATGGACATTACTCATGCAGGCTTCACCAAGAAGATAAAGAGACAGGAAATGGGTTGGTTGAGTAGAGATTTCCCAGAATCTTTCTCTACATCTTTAGAGTTTTTGCCCTATTCCTGAGGCTAAAGTGACTTGTGAGATTAAGAAGCAGGAAGAAAGAAAGGATAAGACAAAGACTATAAAAGTAGAAATGTGGGACTTAGTGAATTTGGGCCTTGAGTTTGGACATTCAGAAAATTAATTCAAGCAGCAACCTGAACATAATCAACAGTGAAAGTCAATGAGATAAAAAATGATTTGAAATCAGAGGCTCTAGGTTCAAATCCCAGCTCTACAATTTACTACCTTTGAGGTCTTAGGCAATCCACTTAAACCCTGAGGCTTCAGTTTTCTCCTCTGTAGAATGGGGGATGTTAATTAGATGACTTCAAAAGTCCCTTTCTGTCCTAAATCTATGATTCAATGAAGATTTTATCTTATTTACCTTTTTTTTTTTTTACTAAAGGAGAAAGATGAATGACTTGCCCACTGTACCCTTTGTATCCATAAACTTGATCTCAGAAGATGCTTCATTTTTCCAGTATCTTTTCTCTTTCCCTTTTTATTCTCTCTCTCCACCTTCAAAGTCAATTCCTTGTCTCTTCATTATCAATATACAGACTCCTGCAGACCATTTTTTTTGTCTGTAGACTTGCTTGTTCTACTCCATGAATTACATCATTCAAAAAACTTTGGAGTTACAATACACAAGACTCAAAAGTAGTTTCCCAGGAGCTTATGTAGGATGAGCATGCATCTATGTCATTGGATACAGACTTTCAGGGTGAAGGCGGAGGACAGAGAAATCAAAGCACATTATCAGGTACCATATCTTTCCATGCTATAACCTGCTTCTGTAAGGGGCATGGAAACTTCTTGTACACTGGCAGTGGATGTCATCTTTCTTGTGGTTATTTGATTGTTTCAGTTATTTCTGACTCTTCAAGAATTCCTTTGGGGCTTTTTTGGTAAAGATACTACAGTGATTTGCCTTTTCTTTCTCCAACTCATTTTACAGGTGAGGAACTAAGGCAAACAGGGTTAAGTGACTTGCCCAGGGTCACACAGCTAGCAAGTGTCTGAGGCCATATTTGAACTCAGGAAGATGAGTCTTCTTGACTCCAGGCTAGACATTCTATCCACTTCACCACCTATCTGCACAGTGGATGTCCTTAGGCATGAGCAATTATAGTCACTATTGGCAAATGAGTTTCTCTTCAACTGAGCCAATGAGCAAGCAACAAAGAGATATGTTAGGGGCAAGGCTAAAGATTCTATAGTCATTTTACTGATCAGTGAGAAATCTAGTTTATAGATAGTGCAGACTGTGATGAATAACTAAAACCATACCCTGCCCACAGTTGGTGGGAATTGGGGTTTTTTCCCAAAGCAAAAAATTTTGTTCCTTTTACTCTATGGGAGCCATAGAGAATGGCACTCTATACTTGGGGTTGGAGTGTGAAGGGAAATTTAGCACTTCTCCCCATAAAATATGTGTACCTGCTACCAGTATTTTTTAGCTTTTTATTTAATCCAATTAAACTACTTGCTAAGCAATAGCCTAGAGGCTTGATTGACCTAGTATGCTGAGAACAGAGGCATGGCCAAATGGGTAGGGATATAAGCCAGAAAACAAATAACTCAGTTTCCCAGAGACCATACTATAGAGTGATAGCTTTTGTCTTCCTCATTAGTAAAATGAAAAGATTTAGCTAGATGACCTCTAAGATCCCTTTTAGCTGTAAATCTATGACCTGCCATACATGCTCACACATCCAGTCAGTGTCAAAGGCAGCATTCAAACTCAGGCCCCAAACTGCATATAGACAAAATTACTATTGAAAATCTCTTAGCTTAGTTGGCTTTCAATTATTTCTTATTAGAAGGCTGTCCCTTTTACCAAAAGGTTTGAACAGTTGGAAGAGGCTAAGAGCATTTTCTCATAACACGTTACCATTGATAGGCACATACTTGTGGTCCATAACTTCCAGCCATAAATTTAATGCTTCTTTGGTATTTACTAATGTTTTCCATTCTATTAATTGGTTAACAATGTCATTAGTCTTATTAATATAGGATCTAATTCAAAAAGGAAATTGGTCCCCTACAACTCATCTACCACCACTGAAGAGGATGAAAACTTAGCAAGGTGTTAAAAAGCGGAAGACTTTCTTTCCCCTTTGGTATTCAAAATAAACAGCGGATCCAGCCCATGAGGAGGAAGGAAACAGCAGGCTGCCACCCCCCCACATACTTCCTAACCCCCAATGTAAGGGCTGAGCATTTCTCCTTATCACAAAGATTCTAGCCAAAGCTACAGCCCTGGTAACAGGAGATACATATCTCTGAGTGGCAAACTGCTGGAACCTTTCCTCAAGAGTGTAGCCAGGAGTACAAATATGCTGGGAGACCAAAGATGAGAGGAAAGACTTTAAGAAAAAGAAAGATTAATGGGTCAGGAATATAGAAAGCCCTTGGAACTTTCATAGTAGTAATGAACTCCTGGAGACCAGCTCCTGTACTTGGGTCCCTCATCTCAACTAAACTCTGCTCAGTGGAGCAGCTGACATCATAGGTAGCATCATAGGAAGAAGATGCTACATCACTAAGTCACTGTCTAGAAAAGCCATCACTTCATGTAAATGCATATACTTGAATTTACCTAGAAGGAGCTATGTGGAACAGTGGATAGAGCCAGAAAGATCTTAGTTCAAATCCTGCCTCAGACACTTACTATGTGACCCTGAAGGATAATAACAACACCTACCTCACAGAGTTGCTATGAGGATTAAGTGAGATAATACATGTAAGAGACTTAAGTGGCTTTGTAAACCCTAAAGTGTCACTTAAATTCTAGTTATTACTGTTATCATAGCTATTGTGTAAACTAAATATGTCTGTGTTGTCTTTGTGTGCCACATATAGACACTCCATATCCATTTTTGTGCCTTTCGCTATCTCCCATGCCTGGGATATACTTCCATCTCACCCAGGCCTCATAAAATATCTCTCTTCCTTTAAAATGCTGCTCAAGTGCTGTTTTCTAAATTAAGGCTTTCCTGATCCCCACCAATTGTTAGTGCCCTCCCTCACAAACTGCCTTGTATTTAACTACTTGTCTTTATTCTGTTTATATTTATTTTATACTTGAGCAATTTGTGTTCATTTGTATCTATTCTTTTAATTTTTCCAGTATGTACTTATTTATATGCTTGTTCTTTCTCCATTAGAATGTAAGCTCCTTGCAAGTAGGGAGTTTCATTCTTTGTATTTATATCCCCAGTCTCTGGCATGCAGTAAATGCTTAAAACATGCTTACTTGTTTTTATATAAGGGCCTGAAAGGGGGTATTTGGACAGGGTTTGGTGTATAGTGAGGGCCATCGCTGTTCATGGTTCTGAAAGCTCATAGGGGACCACACAGATGCTGCTGCCATGCATTCCTTATCTCCCCCCTTCAGCCACAAAAACTCCATTGTTAAGATGGAAGTGGAAAATATATTACAAACCTCAAAGTAGGTACAACTTTCAATAATTGAACATTTGATGTCTGTCTCTTTTGTTGTGTAATATCTTTTTTCTTACCACCCTTGCCTGCCCCTCAAAAGTACAGCTACTTTAAAAAATAAATCCTATGAGGGTAGGTAAGTCTATAGCCGTATTCTTAAGTCAGTCTCATTAATATAGTGGGTGTTTAATAAATATTTGCAAGTGGGATAGTGAAGAAGAAGAGGGAAAAGTTATAACCAAAGTGAAATGGAATCTGAAAGGTGGTGGTGGATTTGGATTTGGAGTCTTAAGACCTGGACTCAAATCTTACTCCAGCACTTAGTATCTGTGTGACTTTGGGTATTCCATTTCCCCCTTCAGTTTCATCATCTGCAAAATGAAGGGAGTGGACTAGATGAGCTCTAACATCTCTTTGAGCTCTAAAATTCTGTGGTCTCCTCCCATGTGGTCCCCATTTTTTGATACCTGAAGAGAAGACAAGATCTGCATGGTGGAATGTAGTTTTTCCTGCTTGCTGGTCCTTCCTCTGGCTCATATAATAAGAAAATGAAAAAGAAAATGAAATAAATGAAACAGAATTAATAAAATATTAGACTCATTTTAAAGCAAAAAAAAATGCCAGGAAACAGTAGTTCTTTGAACAATGTTAACACACATTACATTTTCATATTTTCAGTATTAACCAGGTCTTGAAACATCAGCATTAATGTAAATAGCTTTAATCATGTGGGCCAATTAGTGTTGCAATAAGAATAGTTACTTCTCTATTAAATTGAAGCTCCATTACTCATACAGCACAATTAGGAAGGAAATCAGTCTAATTATGCAATGTTAGCTATCTCTTCTCATTAATTTTGAACCACAATTCCCGAATTGGCAGGCAGCATCTTCCCAGACATTTCATATCTCTATTCAATACAGAGGCAGACTTGATGCAGGTGACCTGGAACTTCACCTAAGTAAACATGAGTTTACTTTACATGAGTAAAGCATGTCAAACGTGGTAGAGAGGACCACCTCTAGCAGTGGAACTAGAATTTCTTTAAGTGCACTTTCAATTTCTCTTCAAATTCTTTCAATTTCTCTAACTCCAAATTTGTGTTTTTAAGCTAGAGCCCCCCAGAATTGTTATTGAAGAGCTCCAACATCATCCTACCTCTTTTCGAACCTACCCCACCTTCTGCTTACAATCACAGAGTCTTTAGATGACTTAAAGGCCAAGACCTTCATTTTACAGGGGAGGAAACTAAGAATATAAATGTTCTATTTCCATGATCATGACCTCTGAAATTCCTTTATTCTATGGTAATCATAGGTCTCTCTATGCTTTACTCCTTCTTAAACAATTTTGGTCCTCACTATGACCTTTAATCTCTCTATCCCTCAGTATTTTCCCAAGGTGTCACTCCTGTTCTGGCTACACTGGTTTTTTTCTTCCTAACTCTATTCTTTATTGAATCAGTTCAACTGTATACTACTCTCCACTGTTAAATCCTTTTTTTCTATCATGATTCACCTTGCCAAATCTCAGCTTTGGATTACTCTAGCATTCCGCCTCTTCTATTCCTACTCACAAGCCCTTGAATGGAGCTGAAGAAAATCACAAAATTATGCTGATTGGACTCTCTACAAATTTATGTTACCTAAGGTCAACTTTACTGCAGAAAAATAATCTTTCGATTCTTTATCCCACTCACTACAGAATGTGTTGGTAATCTTTCTGTTGCATCTTCAAGACTTGCACAGCAACCATATCCCCATCCTCTCAGCTAAGACTCTCTCTCATACTTTACCAAAGAAATCGAAGCCATTCACTATAAGTTCACTTTTGTCCCATATTCTTCATCTCACAATCCCTTGTAATCAGCTGCCACTATCTCCTCCTTTATTATAGTCTCTGATTTACAGATAATCTTTTTCTTTGCCAAGTCCGATCTTACTTCACATATCCTGATCCAAATCCTTCCTGTCTTCTCCAACAGATTATTCTCAATATCGTTATTCTTTTCTCTAATTCAGGGCTGTCCAACTTTAGGTTTATATTGAAAGAGTAGACAGTATATTTTGATTTGCCATTTTAGTGAGAGGTCTGTGGTAGCTCGGCTTCATTTACTAATGCACTTATGTCAATTTCTATGCTTGTAGGTGGCTGTATAAATTGCACTGTGGGCTGCATGTGGCCCACAGGCCACATTTTGGACAGGCCTGCTCTAATTTTCTAGTCTCTTCTTACTGCTACTTCACTACCTACAAACATGCCCAAATCTCTGCTATCATTAAAAAAAATCCTCACTAAATCCTACCATCTTCTCTAATTATCATTCTATACTTTCTTTCATCCTCAGCCTTGACAGAGTAGTCATACCCGTTGCCTCTACTTCCTGTCATTGTCTTCTAAACCATATGTAATCAAGCTTCTAACCTCACTCAACTAAAACTGCTCCCTCTAAAATGATTGGCTTTCTCTTAAAAGCCCAATCTTATGACTTTCCCCCTCTATCCTCATCTTTCTTGATTTCTCTGTAGCAAATGATAGTGTTGACTACCCTTTTCCCCTTGGATTCTCTCTTCTCTGGATTTTGATAACACTGCTTTGTCTTTGTTCTTTTTCTACTCATTTAACTGATCCTCAGTTTCTTTTATTGGGTCATCATCCACATCAAACCCAATAACTGTAGAAGTACTACAAGGTTCTGTATTGGACCCTGTTCTCTTTTATTCTATATTCTTTCACTTGGTAACCTCATCAGTTCCCATGGGTTCAATTTTCATCTCATTGTGGATGACATATATATGTGTGTAGATAGATATAGATGGAGTTGACATATACATATATGCATATATGTGTATATATGTGTGCATATGTATATGTATATATGCACATACATGCACATTATCTATCTATCCATCCTTAGCCTCTCTCCTTAGTGTCAGTCATGCATTTATATTGCCTATTGGACATTTCGAGATGAATATCCAATAGGCACTTCAAACACTTTCAAAGCAGAATGATTATCTTTTTTCCCCAAATCCATCTCTCTTCTTAACTTCCCTATTATTGTCATTCCATGCTGCCAGTCCTCTAGATTAGTAATATTGTGTTATTCTTGACATAAACTCTTGACTGTCTCCTCACACATCCAGTCATTTGTCAAATTTTGGCATTGCTATCTTCCTATCATCTCTTAGATGTGCTCCTTTCTCTCTATTCACCCAGCCACTACCTGAGTTCAGGCCCTCATCATCTCTCTTTTGGACTATTGCCATAGGCGCCTAATTGGTCACTTTGACTCAACCCCATCCTAATCTATCTTCCAAACAGCCACCAAAGTGGCTTTTCTGCATTGTAGGTCTAACCTTGTCACTGCTCCCTCAATACATTCCAGTGGCCCCCTAGTATCTCTAATACCAAATAAAAATGCCTTTTAGGGCATTTAAAGCCCTTCACTACCTGGCCTATCCTACTTTTCCAGTCTTACTCCCGTTACACACTCCACAATGTAGCCAAACTTGTCTTCTTGTGGTTCTTCACATACAACACTCCTTCTTTCCATGCTTTTGCACTGGCCTTCCCCCAATTCTGGAAGGCTCCTACTCCTAAATTCTACCTCTTGGAATACCTACTTTCCTTCAAGAGTCAGCTCAAACACCACATTCTACATGGCTTTCCTGGTCACTCTATTACTAATACCTTCCTCTCCTATATTATAGTATATCTGTTTTGTATATGATTTATAAATGCCTTTATATACCTGCATGTGGTAATACACTTTTGGACAGTTAAAAACAGTAGGATTGTTAGGAAGTTTTTCCCAACACAAAGCTAAAATCTGCCCCTGCAACTTCTGCCTTTTGTTCTGAGTTCTCCATTCCAGTACTAAGCAGAACAAGTCCAATCCCTCTTACATGAAAGCCCTTAAAATACCTGAAAATAGAAATCAGATCTTGCCTTAAGTCTTCTACAAGTTTAACCCCCTTAATTCCTTCAACTGATTCTCCAGAACATGAGAACCATGAATTTGAACTTTAAAAATATGTCTTTTGGTAACTATTTCAGTACAACTGCTTTCTTTTGCAATCCCATGTATTTTAGCGTATGCATTTTAAAACATTATTCTGAAAAGAGATCCATGGCACCAAAATAGTTAATAATTCTCACTCTAGAGGCTTGTTCTGGAGGCAATTCACTAGCTGAGTCCATCTGCTCTGGACATGCCCCAGCTTGTCAATGTTCTTACAGTTCTGTAGCATCCAGAATTGAATTTTGTTAAACTATTTCTTACTCGTGTACAAGGAGGTCAAGCATTCTGGAAACTGCATTAACTCTTTCGGGTCACTAGGATACCACCAAGAAGTGCTTTTTGCTGAGCACGGTCCATTCACGTCACATATCAGACTTCTTCGCCCACAGGCTTTTAAAGATAAGTCTGGTATGGCATAAGTCTCAGATTAAGTTAGAGTTGAGCTTCAGAGCATGAAACTATGGAACATTTCAGAGGTAATTTCATAAAAGAAAATCATCAGACCAATGCATCAATGTGTCATTTTAACTCTAGTGTCTAAAATAACTTTTGCTCTGATTTTTTTTCCAGTTCAGAAATCCCCTTCATTTCCCATTTTTCAATTTTCTTTCTTGAGCTGAGATTAGGTAAGAAGCACAGATATAAATATACCATGTAAATCCTATGAGTGTGGAAAAAGAACTTACCGAAGTACTTTAATCTCACCAGCATGCAAATGTCTGATATGGCCCATTTTGACCATAGGCATTTTATAGACCAGGAAACTAAGAAGATCCACAATTAAACACAGTCAGAATAAATATGTGGGGACTCCTGCTGTAGAGGGGAAAAGAGATGCTAATGACCCCCTGAAGTTGACGTTCCTGCCTGAAACAGTACCCGGGTACGTGCGCCACATATGTAGACATTTAATAGGTGCTTATTGATTGGTCACTCCACCCTTTACCATCAACTTCAGATCCTCTCAAGATGTGGTGTTTTTTTGAATAGATAGCTCTCTCTGTTGCCATTTGTGAAGAATGTACCTACTCTACCCTCCATCACTTGAGGGTGCTTACCACCACCATCTGAGAATATAGAATTTTCACTCCTCTGTTCCACCCAGAGAAGTATTGCCCAGGAGATAATGGTACCAGTGGCACTAACATGGTTATCTTGCTTGGCCTGAATTTATTTCCCATATCCAAAGTCCTAAGCCCCTCAATAGTGCAGTTATGGAGAGGAATAGGTGAGTGAAGAGACCTTTGTTTCCTTGGACTCAAGACCTCCTTCACAACTCAATCCATCCCCTCTCCCTGGCTATCACTACAAATGACCCTCCAGTACCCTCTCTCATGATCTGCTTGACCACCTTTACCACCAATCTTCCCTTCCTTGGTTCTGATCAACTGACACTTGCCCTGTCCTGGATAAACACTCTTCAGGTATGTTATAATGATTTATCTTTTATGGATGAGTTGAACTGGCTGATTGGTGAGGTCCCTTCCAACTCTTAAATTCTGTGATTCTGCAGTTCCAATGACCTTCAAATTACTACCTCCTGATCCTCACATCTCTGGGGTTAAGAGTTGTGGGGCAAACTATATCACCCCTGCTATATCAGCCTTATTCCTATCCAATTCAAGTTTCCCCAGTTCACATACTCCTTTCCTCCTTATGCCCATTATTCCATCTGAATTTTGGGCCCTATCATGAAGGTTCCCTTCCTAGATCTCTTCCTCTTATATGCTTTCCATCTTCTGGTGGTCATGGAAATATAGCTTTCTCTAGTTGATACTTCATCCCTTGGCTACTCTCTCTCCAGAGCTGGTTAATATTTCTCTCATGGCCCAACACACTGGACTTGTAGGAGAAGCCTAGTGTGTGTCTTTCTCCCCATCACCACTTCCAGACCTCCCCTTTGCTGCCATTGCTCAGCAATAACTCCTCCTTTGACCTTTACTCTATTGATCATTGCCATCCTATCCAGATACTTGCTGCTGTCATGGACTGGGCCCCAGATTATTCTTCTTTCTTTGAGTAGGTCAGCATCTAGCTCACAGTCTTCCTGGATTTCCTAGAGAAACCTCCAACTTAACTGGCATAAAACATGCCCAAACTTTCTTGTTTCTGTTGGGGGTGCCACAAACATTCCAGGCACACAGCCTCTCGATGTTGGAGTTATTCTTAATTCTTCCCTCTCAATCACTTCCAGTAACCAATTAGCTGCTACTTTTTAGTCAATTCTACCTCTACCAGCTGAGTCCTTCTGAAGCTGGGAATAAACACATAAGGGTTTTCATTTGACCTTTTTGTTCCCAGCACGTACCCAACAGGTTGAGCTATGCCACTCAAATTTGCCTTCAAGATCTGATTCCATTTAAGAAAGAAACACAGGAAAGGGGAAGGGCAGAGCTGGTGATATTTGTCCATCATTGTTGCCATCATTACATAAAGTCCTTGTCCCCTTCACAGCACAAATAAGCTGTGGTCGTTCAACTGCTTTTTATATTGTAACACTAAAGAAACAGCATGACTTAATGGAAAAGAACTTGACCTTGGAGTCAAGAAAACCTAATCCTGCCTCTGACAGACCATACTGGCTAAGGGACAATGGATAGGTCACTAAATCTCACAGTGTCCCAGGCAACTCTCTAAGACTAGAAATTACTAAGGAGTTGTACAATATGAGTTCCTCACATGGGTAGAATCGCAACCGAAGACTATGTATGTAGATGATACTTCTTTTCCCATTAGCACTTGTCTCCTCTTTACCTCAACATCTCAGGAATCCCCTCCATTCTTATCTTTAGACATACCCCGTCAGTGTTATAATCACTCACTTTGCATCTTTTTCAGTACTGATAAGTGCTGGAGCCCTGCTAGTCTATGATAGCTTTCCTGAGAAAACTTGAGTTCTTAGATATCAGGTAGACAAATATCTGCTATTCCGAATACTTGGACACTAACTAATAATTCACTGAGTCTGACATTTTCATTAAGCCCTGTGTTATAAGTTTCTTCAGAAACTAGTTTTAATTATTGTATGCTGCCCTGCTCTGAAGGGACTAATGTTATTTACTCCTACGTTTGGGCTGCATTGGCCCTCAGGACACATGCTTCATTCAGTTCTGGTCTAGTTGGGAGGAGATTTCAGCCATGTCAGCTCCATATCATTTATGGAAGAATCAGCCCTTAGACAATTCCCCAGCACACACAGGGGGACATTTCAGAGCCTATATAAATGAACTTTAATATTGCAATGCACCTTTTGGGATACAGGTCTAATTTGTTATAACATGCAGAAAAGCTGACAAACTACTTTCTTCTTTTGGGCGGCCTCAGCTTGGCATTTGCTGAGATGGTGAAATGCCACTGAGGACTATTTTAGCCAAACTCACTGCCATACAGTGAGGACTACTTTAGCCATATTCACTATTTTTTCTTAAAGGAGCCCTCACAACTATTTTTAATAATAACAGCAACAAATTGCATTTCTACAGGGCTTGAAAATTTACAAAGGTAGTTTTCCTTAGAGCAATATTGGGAGGTAGGTACTACAAGTATTATTATCTCCACCTTCCAGGTGAAAGAACCAAGGAGCCTACAGATGAAGTGATTTTGCCGTGAGTAAATGATGGAGCCTGAATTCAAATTCAATTATCAGGACTTGAAATCCAGGGCTGCTTCCATCACACTATTAAAGATCCATAAAGTGAATTACTTTGCTCAAAGATCCTAATAAACGATAAGTGACCAAGCCAAGATTCAAGAAGAGGTTTATTGGCTTTGAGTCAACTGATTTTTCCATTACACCATAGGGCTTCTTTTTTTTTCCTTCTTCATCATTAGTTTAATTTATTCCATGTGTTAGAAGTTTAAAAGAAATATTATAAGTTTCTTTTGTATAAGTTTCTTCTCCCATGGAACTCCCTCCTTCCAGCTTCCCAATTTTTATTGAGAACACCACCATCCTTCCCGTTACTTAGGTTCCCTACATCTCACCCCCCACATTCCATAAGCGACTAAATCTTGGCAATTCTATCTACACAAAACATCTCTTTGTGTGTGTGTGTGTGTGTGTGTGTGTGTATACATACATACATATTATATATATATATCTACATATATATATATTTATGTCTATATATATATCTTTCTCTCCATTTGTAGGACCCTTTCCCCCACCCCCTTGATCAGACTCTCACCATCTCTATTATCTTTTGTACAGATTTTTGGAACAGCGTCATAACTGATCTCCTTGTTTCCAGTCTCTTCTCCAATCCATCTTCCACACAGCTGCCAAATGTTTTCCCCTAAGGTACAGGTCTAACCAATTACTCTCCACCCCGCCCCCACCCCCATTCAAAACCTTTGGTGACTTCTTTTAGCCTCTAGGGAGGGTGGTATTTGAAGCTCCCTACTCAGGCTGTCATTTATAGCCCTCTATAATTTGGCTCCAATCCTATTATTGCCCTTCACACATTCTATATTCCAGAAAAACTGGAACACTAGTTGCCCTCCAGCCCTGCCTCCCCACCTCCAATCAAATGCTATGCCTGACCTGTACTTCTTCCTCTTCTCTGACTCCCGAATTCTTATCTTCTTTAAGGCTCTGCTCATATGCCACCTCCTCAATGCAGCAATCCTAATTGTCAGTTGTTAGCGTCCTCTCCCTTCTCAGATTACATTGCATATGCCTTTCTGAGCATACATTAGAATCCCTCAGTAGAACTTAAGCACCTTAGGGTCAGGGACCATGTTATTGTATCCCTAGCCTATTTGAATGTCAAATTGAATATAGTGGTGTTGAGGGGGTGAAATGGACCATGTCTCTAGGGCTTTTTATGGTGACATTGGATATAACTTTGCTTTTGTCATGAATTTTATCTAAAGTGTCAAGCTGCAATATCTCTGGTTAATGAACTCATGTTTTCTCTGTTGCTTGGCTGACTAGAATAAGAAACCTCCACATCCATTATTTTAAATAAAACTTACTTATTGCTTTAGGTTTAAGAAGGAGGGAAAAGGAGTAAAAATGGTTAAAAAATTGACACCAATGGGACATAGAAATTTATGTGGATAGCAACTCTTCAACAAGGATCATAAATTCTAAGAAAGAACAGCATAGTGCAGTGGCAGCCATATTGGACTAAGAGTCAGGAGACCTGTGTATGTCTCTTCTACTATGTGCTTCCAGCTGTACACAAGTTGCTTTCCATCTCTGGGTCTCAGTTGGCCCATATGCAAAATGAGTAGAAGTGGATTAGATGATTTATAAAGCCCATTCCATCCTTAAAATCTAAATTCTATTGCCATTTTATTGCATATACCATCTAGTCCAGTGCTCCTAAAACAATGCAGCCATGGTAAATGATACTGACTGGAGAGTTTATTGGTGTAGAACAGGGGACAGGTGACAGGAACATCGATTTAGAGTTGGAAGCAACTTTTTAGGTAATCTAGTTCAATTACCTCATTCTGCAAATGTGAAAACTGAAGCCCAGAGAGGTAACCCAAGGTTACAAATATCATATAGAGCATAACTCACACTCACACTCAGGACTACTGACTGCAAATGGAATGCTTTTTCCACAATGCCCTACTTGCCTCTTGAGAAAAAGAGGCTTAGTCAATGAGTTGAGTCAACATTGGAAGAGCTAAGAAGGTAGGAATGCACTGCATCTCTCCCAGAACAGATAGTTATGTCCACAGCAGAGCCCAGTGAGTGGAGGCTGAAGGCTTTCTGTGTTCACCTCAGATGCGGTAGTCTATCCCAGATTAAAAGGTTCCTAATGACCCAAGATATGTATGGTTTTTTTTGGGGGGGAGGTCCCTTAGAACAGAATCTATACCTACTTCCTCATACAGGACATTCTCCAAGATGAATTTAGGAGATGGTAATGGAATTACATGCTGCCTTCTTAGAGATGGATGAATTATCCTGCTGGTAAATCCTGTGGAGTTCTCATTTTTCATTTAGCAGTTTCTGGATTGCTCTATCATTTTCATCAAATCATTCTTGGTGTTTGCAAGTGTTTTGACCCAGATGAGCAAATGCAGTGCTATACATCAAATCTTTGAAAGCCACTCACTGCTTTTCTGCTCTACTGTTGCCAACTATGTGTTGGCTCAACTTTATGTCCAAGTTAGCAATAAACTGTTCCAGCTCAGAGAAGAGCTCTGATGTGTTGACATTAATTCTTCTGGTAGTCATTTTGCCCTGGGGACTCTGCTTTTGTTGAATGTGAATATTTAGCTTAGAGAGAATAAGTCCATAATCAGTCCAGCACTCTGTGCCACACATTGCCTTTCTCACTCTCACATCCTGTCTGCCTCTTTTCCTTATAATCACATAGTCTATTAAATGCCAGTGTTTGCTGCAAGGGTTCATCCACAAAGTTTTATTGCATTTAGGTAAACAGAAGACAGTGTATATACCAGTGCTATGCCAGGAAACTGAATCACTTCCATTTGAATTGTCTTAGAAAGATTCTGAAGATCACCTGGCAGGATAAGATACTAGCTACTGAGGTCCTTTCTCAAACTAAATTGCCAAGCATTGAAACTCTGCTTCAGAGAGAGCATCTCCAATGAGCTTGCCATGTTGTTTGAATGCAAAATGTATGCTAGCCAAAAAGACTATTTTATGGAGAACTGACACTGGGCTAGTATTCACATGGTGGTCAGAAGAAGTGATAAAAGGACACTCTCAAGGTCTCTCTTAAGAACTTTGGAATTGATTGTGTGACATGGGAGATGCTGGCACAGGAGAGCTCAGCATGGTGTGCCCACATCAGAGAAGATGCTGTGCTCCATAAGCAAAGCAGAATTGAAACAGTTCAAAGGCAACGCAGTATGTGCAAATTTAGAGAATCCACCCCAAATGTTCACAGGGACTATTTGTGCCTGACCTGTGGTAGAGCTTTCCAAGCTCATATTGGTTTAATCAGCCACAGTCGACACGCTGAAACTTGACTCTAGCATAGTGCTGTCATTTTGGTCCTCTTCAAGAACAAAGGACAACAACCAACCAGGAGGAGATGGTGTCATATCCCCAGAGCAGACATTAAGAGCTATGCCTGTATAAACTTCTCTTGAGTTAGGCTTTCAAGCCTTTACTGTTGAATTTGCCTCCTAGGGTTTGGGCTAAAGCAGGGGTGGTGAATCTGCAGTCTCAAGACCATACGTGGCCTTCTAGGTCCTTGGGTGCTGCCTTTTGATTGAGTCCAAGTTTTAAAGAACAGATCCTTTTATTAAGGGGATTTGTTCTGTGAAGTTTGGATTTAGTCACTGGGCTGTCCTTGATGACCTAGAAGGCCACATGTGGCCTCAAGTCTGCAGGTTTCCCACTCCTGGGCTGAAAGATAAAACCAGGGATTGGCCCAGAATCTTGGATCTTTTCAACTAGATTGTGTGTTTTTCAACAGACAAACATGCCATTTTCATAACAAGACTTTGAGTCACTATTGAGCAAGGAATCATTGGAGTTGTAGGAAATATGTCTTTTGAGATAAAGAATTTCCACAGCACTGGCTCATTTTTTTTTTTTTTTTGGCTTGCCTTCAGGGCTAGGATAAGTCTGAACTGAATGAAGTTTTGACCGTGGATATGGGGTGGGGTGGAGTGGTATGGGAGAGTACTTCTGCTGAAAGAAAAGGCCAAAGGACTTAGAGGAACAGCAAAGGGGTAAAAAGGTATAATACGGTCATGTATGCATGTGCTGTTCCTTTCTCCAATTCTGGAGTTGAGTAAATAGCAATTCCCTTCATTCCATGTGGCAGCCCATGAAGCTGGGTGAGCAATCATTTTTGTCCTGTTGATTGGAGCAAGTAGCATCAGCACAGCTGGGGGAGCAAGTGTGTGCACCCAGTGTAATTTCTGCTACTTCCTCAGTCAGCTGGAGAAGGCCAGTGCCCAGTTTGGTGCCTACTTAGCCTTTGTGGAAGTAATGGTCATCATCTCTGGCATGGCTGGTCACTTGTTTCCATAGCGAATGTTGTGAATGACTGCCATTTTCCCTTCCTGTGCCCATGACATTGGGAGACAGGAGGTGGATATCATGCAGTTGAACTTTCTGACCTCTGGCTGTGCAGTTCGGGATATACAAGAGAGTGAGGAGGGATTGAGGCTTTGCCTTGAGGGAAGGACAAGGAGCAAGGCAAGCAGGAACTGAAATTCTGCTACTGTAGCTACTGTGGCCACTGGTGGTTTTTTAACATACTTTTACTTATCTAATAAAATTAGTTTTAAGATCCTGAGGTTATTGAGAAAATCAAAAACAAAAGCAGGATCTAAGGGGAATTTGGAGATTTTTCCAGTGGAATGGAAACACACAAATCAATGAGAATAAAGCCTGGGAATGATGGTCTCTTTACCCCTATTGATTATGGGATATCATATAATTGTAATGGAGGTTGGCTAGGGAAGCTCTTGATCATTTTTATGAGTCCACCAATCAACTTGATTACCAGGCATGGAGCTTTGTTGGGAGGGAGTCTCCCACAAAGGCATTCATGTGCCCTGATAACTTGTACAGAGAACATAAGGAGTTCCAGTATCTGGGGCTGCTGTCATGATAACATCACTCAGTCAGTCAGTTAGTCAGTTAACAAACCTTTGTTTACACCTATTTGCCAGGCACTGTGCTAAATGCTGGGAATACAAAGAAAGGCCAAAACACAATCCTCACCCTTTAAAAGCTGGAGTAGACAACATGCAAACAGTTAGACTTATAAAAGAGATGTTAAGAGTAGATAGAAAATAATCTCAGAGAGAAGTCATGGACAATTAGAGAAGAAAAACTTGTGTCAGAAGAGCTATCCATCACCCCATGGTATATAAAGGTAACCTGAAATGCCAGCTCAGGTTTGGTTTTTGTTGTTGTTTGTTGTTCCTGGGATTTACAGACCAGAGTATATCGGAGGGCATATAGCCAGACCTTGTCATATAGGGATGCTTCTGTCACATATTTAACCTTTAACCTAAGTGATATTTAACTTCTCTAGCCCTCAGTTTCCCCATCTGAAAAGGAGGTCAGGTTAAAAGACCATTAATGATCTTTCCAGCACTAAACGTATGATGCTATGAGATATGATACACTGTTTAATCTCTCTCTCTCCCTCTCTCCTCCCTCTCCTTCTCTCCCTCTCTCCCTCTCCCTCTCCTTCCCTCTCTCTCTCTCCCTCTCCCCGCCTGCCAGTCTCTCCCCCCGCCCCCCCACTCTCTCTCCCCTCCACTCTCTCTCTCCCCTCCACTCTCTTCCCCCCCCACTCTCTCTCTCTCCTCCCCCACTCTCTCTCTCCCCCTATACTCTCCCCCCCCCATCTCTCCTTTCGCTGGCAGTGTGGTATAATGATTGGAGTGATGGACTTGGGATCAGGAAAACCTGGATTTAGATCCTCCAGTCCTCCTTCAGCATTCTGTCCCTTGTGGGATATTCAGCACTTAACACTTATTAGCTGTGACTATCAGATCCTCAGTTTCCTCGCCTGTAAAATGGAAATTATAATACCTATATACCCCACCTCACAGGATAGTCTCGAGTGTTTTGCAAACTTTCAAGCATACCCTTTACATAAATGTCGGCCATTATGATTTTAGTTTTGTTCTGCCACACCAACTAGATTGTTCAAGAACAGAGGGATGTATTTCACACCATTCTGAGTCCCCTCTCTCCCCATCTCCGTGCCTCCCCAACAGTAGGCACTTTTAAGTTGTTTGGAGAGAAAGACGAGGCTTCTTGAGCCTATCCTCCTCCTTCCGCCCCCTCCTCCCCCCCAAAAAGACAATCAGCAGCTTCTGGGAAACTACTCCCCTCGCCCACTTAGGGAACGTTGGCTGGAATGGGGAAAGGTATCCATGAGCCCTGCGTGGTAAGAAATAACCAAGTTGGGGCGGATGATTGCAGCAAAGACAGGCTGTTTAAAAATGCAGCCCTCTGCTGTTTTCCAGGCTTCCTGGAAGAATGCGTATGCACAATGCTCCAGCTCTTTCTCCCCCCACCTCCTCCACCACCGCCACCACTCCTCCCTCCCTCCCCCTCCTCCGCCCATGCTTTTCAGGTGACACAATGAAGAGACCTCTGTAAGCGAGCAGTTCTGAGGAGACTGACGAGCTGCTCTGCAGAGCACTGCCACCTCCCGTCTGGGTTACGAAGCGCCTACAGCCCCAAACGAGGAAGCTCTCGTTTAATTCCTGGAGTGCTTGTGAGCTTGTCCACAACCTTTCCTGAGGTTCTACCCTAGGTTCCCCGGACCTCCCTCCTCCTCCTCCTTTGGACTTCGGAGAAAAGCTAGACAGGACACTCTGATGGCCCCCACCTGGCTGGTGAACCGGGCACGTCAGATCCATAACCCCAGGAGAAGGACGTGTCCCTTCCTTCCCCACCAAATGATGCTCACCTGGGAAAATCCCATCCCCAGGCTTCCAAGGGCAGCTGCGTGCCAACGTGAGAATCTTGATTTTTCCAGATGACGAAAACAGTTCCTGTGTCAAGGAGAAAATGAAGGAGAAGGAGAAAATGATATTGCAGAATTTACTAAGAAACAGAGGACAGGGTCCAAACTCCATATCCGAAGCTCCATGCTTAGACGCGCCCCCCTTCAAAATATCGAGAGTTTTCTGAGCTGCGGCATGGATTTCTAGGCCTTTATTCTGATTTTTTCTTCCTTTTGTAATATTCATATGAGTCATGCCATATCCTAGGAGAAAGGAGAGTTGTTTAGTAGATCACATTTTTCCAGGGTAGATCACTTGAGAGGTTTTGTTTCTTAAAAAAAAAACCAAACCCACTTCCCTAAGGATAGGTAGGAGATTACTTGCTACTTCAGGTCACATTTTCAAAGCTCTACCCTGGGAGTTCAAAGGCCCAATCCAGTTTTTGTTAAGGGATTAATGTGAGGCACTCCCAGGAAGCCCCTTAGAAACTGTGACTGACTGAGGAATCTTATTTTACTGTTCCAGAGTTTTATTTTTGGTTTTCCAGTTGGTCTGCTTATTAGCTGGGATATCAAAAGTAAGACCAAGCAGATATCTGTGATGTACTGCTGTCTTGAGTCCCAAATCCTAATTGGGTTTTGTGCGATGTATAAGTGCATGTGTATGTGTGTCCTATACTGTTGAATATTTGGAGAAAATGAAAGGACAGAAAATAACAGCCACTGCCTCCTACCTGCTCTGTTGCTATAGATGCTACTGCTTCTACTTGAGCTGTGTATTATTTTTAGCCTCTCCCCAGTGGGAAAAAGAGGATAGAATACAGCAAATAATAACAGTGATAACTGATACGTCTGTCATGCTTTAAAGTTTGCAAAGCTCTTTATACACATTATCTAGCTTGATCCCCACAACAACCCAGAGAAACAGTGTATATGGCATTGGGGAAAGAAAGCCGGATTTGGAGCTCATAGACCTTGGTTCACATTCAGGCTCTGATACTTAACCACTATGTGCAAGTCACTGCATCTCTTTAGGCCTCAGTTTATTCATCTGTGATATAAAGAGGCTGGATTAGATGACATCTCAGGTCCCTTCCAATTGTATATGTACTTAAGATCCATTCTTAAAGCATTATTTATTACCCCTATTATCCACACAGTGAAACTGAGACTAAGTGAGGTAATTTCTAAAGATAGTATTGTCCCTATTTCACAAATAGGGAACCAGACTCAAAGTGGTTAAAAAATTTCCTCACAGTCACACAGTTTGTGTGGATGGAATTTGAACAGAAGTCTCTCTGGGCTCCAAGTTCAGTGCTGTTGTTGTGACATCATGTTTCCTCTGAGTTCCACCAGCATGATTGCAATTTAATTTTAATATAATCATGGTTCTAATTCTATTCTTCAAAAAAATGTTTTTCAGTTATCAGACATTCATTGTTGTTTTCTCTCACACCTCCCCAACCACAGGGGAAAAAAGATAGAAAGAAAAAAAGAAATGCAGAACCCCTGTAGCTATCACATAAGCACAATCAACGAAGCAAAACAAATTCCCATATTGGTCACTTTCAAAAAATGCGTTTCTTATTCTGTATATTTGTCCACCATCTCTCTGTCATAAGATGGACATTGTCCCGCATTAACAATCCTCTGAAATTATGGTTGATTTTTTAATTGATAAGAATGCTCCTCTTTCAGAATTATTTCTTTCCAATATTTATGCTAAAATATCTTTTCTCCTAGTTTTGCTCATTTTACTCTGCAATCATTTCACACAAGTCTCTCCATGTCTTTTGGAAACTGTCTTTTCCCTTAATTCTTAAGCATAATAATATCCAATTTTATCCATCTGCCACAATTTATTCAACCATTCTTTATTCAATGAGCCCTCTCTGGGGTTGCAGTTTTTTGCTACCACAAAAAGATCTGCTCTATCTATCTATCGATCTCTCTATCTTTGTACAAATAGGGGCTTTTCCTCTTCCTCTGATCTTTTTAGGGGTATAGACTTAGCAGTGGTACAGCTGGATCAAAGAAGATGAACTGTTTACTAACTTTTTTGTTTGCATAATTCCAAATTGCTTTCCAGAATGGTTGGACACACTCATAGGTCCACTAACAGTGCATCAAAGTTATCCTCCAACAGCCCATCCTAACCATGGTTCTTTAAGGTTAAGCTAATGAAACCTATGTTCTGGCAGATTCTTTTAACCTATAAAGGCTTCAAGTATGGACCCAATGACTGCCTGTCATGAAAGGTCCATCGCTAAGTTAGGAGAGACTCATCAACCAATGGACCACAGCATGATCAATTTTCAGTTGCAGCAATTCTTGTAGACTGTAGTCTTCAAGTTATAGAAGCATGGTACTTTATATCAGTTCAGAAAACACCTAACAAAAAAATTCTGGATAACTGAAGTATGCATGCATAGACTTATTTGAAAATACAATTATAAGAATTTGGGGCGGGGGCAGAGCCAAGATGGCAGCTGGAAAGCAGGGACTTGCCTAAAGCTCTCCCCTAGGACCTTCCAAACTATAAAAATGTCTCTGAACAAATTCTAGTCCTGCAGAACCCACGAAATAGCAGAGGGAAGCAGGGCTCCAGCCCAGTAGAGCCTGAATGGTCACTGGGTAAGGTCTATTGCACAGAGCTGGGAGCAGAGGGGAGCAGAGCCCAGCATGGGCCATGTCTGGACCAATCAGACTGTGAGCTGGGTGGAACAGGCCCTACTGCCCTGGATCAGTGAGCTGTGGCAGTTACCAGACTTCTCAACCCACAAACACCAAAGACAACAGAGAAGGTTAGTGGGAAAAAATGTGAGGACAGAGTGGAAGGAGTTCTGGGTAGGCTACTGCCACAGGGCAGCAGAGGTGGTGCAGCTCTGAGGACAGAACTACAGCTGCAGTTGCTTTTAGCCTCAGGCCCACCTGGTGGGAGGAATTAAGTGGTGGATGAGAGCAGGAGTGCAGAGCCTGCTTAAGATCTGAGTCAGATCTGGGTTAGCGGTTCTTGGGGGAGGAGAAGCGCTGGTGTGGCAGAGCTTGCTGTGTAGAAGTAGCTCTGAAAACAACAGCACATCCCCTCAAGCTTGGGACAAAGTGCTCTCTACTGTACAAGCAGTCATACCCCAATGAAAAGCTTAAGGGTCAAATGGTTGGCTGGGAACATGGCCAGGCAGTGAAAATGCACCCAGATTCAGTCTCAGACTTTGGAATCTTTCTTTGGTGATGAAGAAAACCAAAACATACAGCCTGAAGAAGTCAACAAAGTCAAAGAGCCTATATCAAAAGCCTCCAAGAAAAACATGAACTGGTCTCAGACCATGGAAGAGCTCAAAAAGGATTTGGAAAAACAAGTTAGAGCAGTAGAAGAAAAATTGGGAAGAGAAATGGTAGTGATGCAAAAAAACCATGAAAAACAAGTCAGTGACTTGCTAAAGGAGACCCAAAAAAAATTACTGAAGAAAATAACACCTTAAAAAATAGACTAACTCAAATGGCAAACGAGCTCCAAAAAGCAAATGAGGAGAAGAATGCCTTGACAGGCAGAATTATCCAAATGGAAAAGGAGGTCCAAAAGACCACTGAAAAAAATACTCCCTTAAAAATTAGATTGAAGCAAGTGGAAGCTAGTGACCTGATGAGAAATCAAGATATTATAAAACAGAACCAAAGGAATGAGAAAGTGGAAGACAATGTGAAATATCTTATTGGAAACACCTCTGACCTGGAAAATATATCTAGGAGAGATCATTTAAAAATTATTAGACTATCTGAAAGCCATGATCAAAAAAAAAGAGTCTAGATATCGTCTTTTAAGAAATTATAAAGGAGAAATCTCCTAGGAATATTGTTGCCAAATTCCAGAGCTCTCAGATCAAGGAGAAAATACTACAAGTAGCCAGAAAGAAACAATTTGAGTATTGTGGAAACACAATCAGGATAACACAAGATCTAGCAGCTTCTACATTAAGGGATCGAAGGGCTTGGAATATGATATTCTGGAGGTCAGTGGAGGTAGGATTAAAACCAAGAATCACCTACCCA
>CM053623.1:348139560-348181968 GCA_028646595.1 Phalanger gymnotis
TTTTATCCGAAATGGAAGGCATGGCCTCCTGGGGGCTGTGGGGCAACCCTACAAGGCCAAGGCTTGACAACCCCACCCCCAGGAGTTTGTTATCAGTTAATATTCTTCCCACAGTAACCAATCATGAAACTTGTCTCCATCTAGCCACACCTGCCCTTCACTCATTATAGCCTAACCCTGGCCCCCTTCAACCCCTCCCCCTGCAGTGCAAATTCCCAACATTTTCTCTTCTAAACAAGGCATTAGTTTTCCAGGATGGTTATAACCCAGCTCCTTCCTGAGCACCCACAGCAGCAGATGGACAGATACTACTGAGAAAATAAATCTTCCCTACAACACCCTGCTCTTCCCGTGCACCCAAAATACCCACTAGGAAAAACAAGATATTAACAAGGGTGCATAATCCCAAACATTTTTACCCTCAGATTTCTACACATGCCCTGCCTTTGTGGTTGGTTATAACAAGTTTCTTTTCTAACACTTATATTATGTCAAGCAGATAGTGTGGTGTCATCTCTGTAGTTTGTTGAATAACGTTTGGGGAATTCATGGGATATAATGCACTTTCGAAGTCTTCTTTGCATAAGTGATTCAGGTATCATCTGTTATATTGTGTACTATTAGACTATCCTGATATAATTCTTCCTAATTTTTTCAATTTCTCTCTCTGTCACTTTGTTGTTATCGTTGAGTCATTTTAATTGTGTCTGACTCTCCATGACCCCATTTTGGGGTTTGTTTGGGGTTTTTTTTTTGCAAAGATACTGGAGAGATTTGCCATTTCCTTCAGCTCATTTTATAGGTGCAGAACTGAGGCAAACAAGATTAAGTGACTTGCCTGGGGTCACACAGCTAGGAAGCGTCTGAGATCACATTTGAACTCAGGGCCTCCTGACTCCAGGGAGGGTGCTGTATTCACTGTGTCACCAAATGTGTGTGTGTGTATGTGTGTGTGTGAGAGAGACAGAGAGAGAGAGAGAGACAGAGACAGAGACAGACAGACAGAGACACAGAGACAGAGAGATTTTGGTAGTTCAGTAGTATTCCTAGGTAGAGAATAGTCACAGCCAATCCTCCATATTCACAAATTTAACTTTAACGACTTCAGTCATTCGTGTGATACTTACTACCTATGAGTTCTTGGGCAAATCACTTGACCTTTCTAGGTCTAAATATCCTCATGTGAAAAATGAGGTGGTAGGACTAGATGATCTCCAAGCTTCGTGGTATCTCTCGATTCTCTGATCCTAAGTGGTGTGCCATTAATTTTTTTCAACTTACAAGTCTTTGTTTCCTCTCCACTCTCCTGTATTTTGAGTCCCTCCTCCCTCTATCAAGAGGTTTCATAAACATTCTTCATGATCCGTCAGTTCTCAGAATCATGTTCAGTCAGTCCATTGATAGGAGTTTCTAAGTCTGTCGATTTTGTACCTTTTTACAATGTTAGTATAAAGCATACTCTTTGGTCTGCTCATTTCACTCTGTATCAGTTCACATAAAGTCTTCCCAGGTTTCTCTGAAACCATGCCGTTCTCATTTGTTATGGCACAATAGCATTCCATTACAATCATTTACTATAATTTGTTCAGCCTTTCTTCATTAATGGCACCAGTTCTTTGTCATCACAAAAAGCTGCAGTAAAATGTTTGGTACATATGGGTGCTTTTCCTCTTTTTTTGATCTCTTTGGGGACAGGGACCTTGTAATGGTATCCGTGGATCAGTTATGTACGTTTTACTAACTTTGGGGATATAGTTCTGAATTGCTTTCCAGAATGACTGAGCCTAAGTAGCGTTGGAAGAAGTCAGAGTTGTGGCAAACGGGGAGCTGGAGTAGAAGGTTAAGGGATGTGTTGTCCTTATTCATTCAGTACAAACTGCTGCACTACGCAGGGCGGGCGGGTGATGCTCATCACGACTGGGTGCACCGAGGTCCCTCTGGAGACGCAGACTCTGCGCCGACATCTTCAGCGGATGCTGAACGCAGGCTCCGGGTGCTGCTCGTACGCTGCGCGCGCTCCATCTTCCCCTTCGCGGGCTGCCGCCCACAGCAGGTGTGGGGACGAGATGGGCAGTTCTGTCGTCAGCTTGCTGCTGAAGATCGCAGCTACGGTGCGGAGAAGCTTTACCACCGCCTTGTTCAGGTCCCAGGAGGTTGCGGTCGCCCGCACTCGCCCACAGGCAGGTGTGGCGTGCACCACCTTGACTGATCACCCCGGTGCTCAGCGCTCTCGCCTCCTAAGCTACATTTTACCTAGCTGGAGCCGGGTCGGATTTTTATGTAGCTGCTTCTGGAATACCTAAGCGTTAAGATGTAGTTCTCTGGAGGCTCTTTTCACATAACAATGAAGATGGTGCCAAAAGTACTTTCTTTTCTGGTTAAGGACTGAACTCCTAAGGCATTTATGATTTCCTTGAAGTTGGAGATGGAACCCTCAGTTGTAATTGATCAGAATGAAAAGGCTCTGGAAAGGTATTGTCCTCAGGTTGTCGTGGCGAACATCCTTGAGCCTCGATGGTCCTCTATGGTTATTCTGACCAATGGTTTAGAAACACAGTTGTCTCTCTCAGACGAAGAAATGGGGAAAAGATACGAAAAAAGAAGAAAAAGATTGTGAGTAACCTACAATCTTGACACATAACTTTTATAGATGAGGAAAACAGGTAAAGCGCTTCTCTGTCAAATCAGAAATTGTGAACTGGTCAGTAGCTTTGATAAAAGAGTGGTTCAGAGCAGCAGAAGGAGTCTTCTGTTTTCACAAGGAAAAAGAAAAACCTACAGGAAGGTAAAATGGTGTTGGGACAGATAGTGAATGAATAATTTCAAAATATTTTTTTCTTTTAATGGTTATTTGATGCTCATTAAAAATGAAAATGGAGGCTGACCAATTCTAGTTTATATTTCTAAACTTACCACTTCAAGACGGAAAAAGAATAAAGGGGATATAGTTCTTTTTCTTTTAAAAATGTACTATAAACTTAATAACAATCTCAGCATATAAATCAGCGTCCAAGGAACAAAAGTCCAAATAAAACCACCAACTCCAAACTATTTGTATTTGGCTGAAAATATGTCTATATATGTATATATAAACTTTAACAAGTAAAAAAAAATAAAAATCTATTAGGCAAAGTCAAAACCGTAAGAAATCTACTAATTAGAAGATATGTGATAATTATAATCTTAAAAATTTATTAATTTGTGATTTTTTTTAAATAGAGAAAAAAGCAGACACAAATGTCAATTTTTACTAATGATTTTTGTTAGGAAAAAAAGGCAAATTATGAGCATTATTGTATTTTACTCTGCCTTCCCCTGCTCTATCAAATCTTTGATTTTGTGCACTCATTCTACTGTAATGCCCTGATTTCCTACTTTTGATGCTTACTATTTCTGAGACTCTGAGCAAGTCCATTAACCTCTAGGGAAAATTCGATTTCCTTGTTAGTAAAATGAAAGGATCTTATTAGATGGCTTGTGAGGATCTTTCTAGATTTGGATCTATGATTCTATGATCCTATTATTCTATGTTTGTTGGAAAAACCAATATAAAATAATTAAGTGGAGTGAATCGATAAGCAAATGTTTCTTGAATGCCTAGTATTTGCAAAATGGGTTCTAAGCACTGTGCAGGACTCCATCCTTCAAGAGCTACAGCTCTATCAGCACAGATCCTAAGGATGGGTTTTCATGAGTTCCTGTGGCTGAAGAAATTCTGTGATGCCCATTATTCTCGTTGCCATCTGATGCTTCTCTTAATCCACTTGGCTGCTTCTCAACAAAGACACTTGTAAGACACAGTCTGGTACTATGTACTTGACATCATTCTGCCAGATTTTGCATTTAGTTGGCATAACATAAAAGAACTCGGAGGCATGTCCATGCCCATTGTGGCATCAGAGTAAGAGTTTAGTGGATGACTAATATCCCACTACCAATAACTGGGTCCCTGTCTTGATCTGCCATGCCCCCAAACCTATATTTTTAATGTGTTTTATATCCTCCGAGAGGAACTGTCCTCTCAAAGAATGACATTATGTCCTGGACTGCAGTTTCTCTGTCTCACTATCTGTTATCAAACATTCTGGACACTGTTGTCTTCGTGATACTCTATCTCCCAAATACCTACTTTGATGTCATGCCCACCTTTCAAAGGGATGCCTACCTGATGCACACCATTGCATTTCTCTGACACCAACCACTTGCCTACCTAAAGCTCTGCTTACTGTTTTCTACCATACTCTCATAATCTCCTCATGGTCTGACACTCATTCCAGATTCTTCCTAATAACCACAGTTGGGAATTTCCTGGATCATCTGCCCATTCCAGTGGGATCTCATTTCTTAGAAAGCTACTGACAAAAATCAACATGTCACTGAGTTAAGAAGATAACTTGCGAAATGGTTAAAAATTTGGAGATAAATTTGTTGTTGTTGTAATTACTGAGGTCAACTCTTGGTGCTAAATTCTTTCCCAATGTGCTCACAAGTTTCTCAAAGAAGTGATGAGAATTACAGTACCTTTTTTTCCTACAATTTCTTCTGAGTCCTTTTCCCCCAAGATGTGAGAATTTTCCTTCTCTTCACAACTAAGATACCTATATCATTCCATTTTTTAAAAAATTATTAATTCCTTTTGGTTTTATGCCATAATCATTTTTTTCAAAGTTGTTTTAATTAAATCTCATTGTAAAATAGCAAGGTTAAACAGCTTTCTAGTGATTTAAAATGTTTTTTTTATGAACTTGACAAACATCAACAAATAAGGACATTTCCTTATTTAAAGATCAGACAAAGAGGATTATATATGACACTTTGAATGAATGAATGAAGCGTTTATTAAGAACTTACTATGTGCAAAGCACTGTGCATACAAAAAGAAAAGCAAGGCAGTCTCTGCTTTAAAAGATCTCACAATCTAATGTAGGAGACAATGAGAGGCTTCAGCCTCAAGTCAGATAGAAAGATCCCCTGGTCTATAGGGTATAGCAGCAAAGCAGACATTAATGCTTTAATGTCATTTGCACAGATAAAAGTATATCCATTTGTGTTGTTGAAACATTTGTTGGTGCCAAGGACTTTGTTGAGAAACACTTTCTTTTCTGGATCATCAGTAGGTGTGACTGCAGCACCAGCAGGTTCATTTGCCAGGCTGCATCTAGTTGTGCAGGCTGCCCAGGGGTTGCTTTCCAAGATTATGGCTATGGACACTGAGCTGGATCTGGTTCAATGTTTTGTCCATAATAGATTCTTAATAAATGTTTGTTCAATTGATTTCTGAACTGAAAGCTTACTTAGCACTGTTTGATTCATCAGAAAGTTCCTTCCCATATGAGCAGGCAGTTTTCAAAGGAAGAAATTGAAGCTATTAATATTCACATAAAATACTCAAATGATTAGAGACATGTAAATCAAAACAACTTTGAGTTTCCACTTCCCACATATCTTACTGATGAAGATGACAAAAGAGGAAAGTAACAAACATTGGAAAGACCATGGGAAAACAAGTACACAAGTAAACTATTGGTAGAGAATGAATTGGTCTAGCCATTCTGATAGGTAATCTGGACATATGTTCAGAAAGTTACCAAGCTACTTATGTTTTTTTCACCACTATCCTATATCCCAAAGAAGTCAAGGGAATAAACAAAGGATCTACACGCACAAAACTATAGCAGCTCTTTTCATGGTAGCCAGAAATCGGAAAGCAAGGGAATGTCCTCTTATTTCAGAACTGCTAAACAAATTGTGTTATGTGAATTTAATGGAATATTATTGTGCCATAAGAAATATGAAGTGGATAATCTCAGAGGAAACTGGGAAGACATGTATTAACTGATTCAGAAAGAAGTAAGCAGAACTAGGAGAACAATTGTACAATGATGACAACATTATAGAGAAAAGCAACCTTAAAATACTTTAGAACTCTGATCAATGCAATGAAAAACTGCTGTTCAAAAGGATGAAGATGAAACACGACTCACTTCCTGACAGAGATGTGATGAAATTAAAATGCAGAGACCTACATTTTCTGATATGGATAATGTGGGAATACATTTTGCTAGACTGTACAGCTATATTTGGAAGTGAGAGTTTTGTTTTTCAAATATTTTTAAAAAAAATTTGATCAAAAGTGGGAAGGTAGGGAGAACAGATTATTTTTTAAAAACACTTTTTAATTGAAAAATAGAAAAAAATAAATCTATTGCCTTCCTGAAAATACAAATAATAAAAACATAATGTTCCTGTGCTCAAGCTATTGGGATAAGAACCTTTGGTATTTGATCATGGGAGAACAGTAAAGCTTTTCCATGATCTTCTTAATCTCTGACATATTTAAGATTGTGTTTCTTATCAAATTACCCTCTTCCTAGTTAGGATCACTATTTAAGGTTGGCCTTGCCAAAGCTCAATTTTGTTGTTCATGCCCCATGGATAGGATAACTTCTACTGGAAAAATCAGGTAAGAACCAGTGAAACAATGTCCTTCAAGAACAGGGTAGTGCAATGTTGTATAGAGGTAATTTAATAGACAAATGAAAACTGTGAAGAAGGGAGGTAGTGCTATAGTAGAAAGGATATTCACTGGAGTTGGAGTCAGAGGAATAAGATTTTGAAACCTAGCTTTGCCATTTACCTGGGAGACTTTGGGCAAGTCACTCACTCTCTGGACCTAGTTTCCTCATCTGAGGAAAATTATGTGTGGAATGGAGTCTACTACTATATCACTTCTCAGGTCACTTTCTGCTGTCAATCTATTATCTTATGAACTTGTAGTCTTCACTTCTCTTGCTTAAATGGTCTAAATGATTTTATGGTGATCAATGAATTTTATGGGTCTAGTACATGTTGGAATGGTTATTGAATAGACAGACATACAGAGGGATATTTGCTGTTGCTTTTCTACAGTGAAGCCCCTTAATTTCTATTACTTGCTAGGGTTTGGGCTAGCAATCACAACAGTACAGTAACATATTTTGGGAATATTCACATTTATCTTTTTCATAATTTTTTCTTCAGCTGCATTGTGCTAGAAACATTTTAAATCTCATTTTTAACCTTCAATTTTCATTTTCAAGAGGGTGGAACTACAGTTCTATGAATCACTATAGATTGAATCTCTCTTGGAACTTCACCTTCCTTTGCACATGCACAGACTTTAAATACGTTATTTATGTAGTGTTGGAGAGATAAGATATTATGACCACTTGTCTCACACTGCTCTTTTTTGCTATAGAGATGTATAAAGAGTTACTAAGGAAAGTGAGATTATTTATTCTGGGAAACATCATAAGATCATAGAATCCAGAGCTGGATAGATCCTTACAGATTATCTAACCTCTACCTTTCCCATTTCACAAATGAGGAAACTGAGGCCCAGAATGGTTGAGTGACTTGCCTGAGATCACGTTGGAAATATATTGAAGAGCTAGGATCCTAACCCATGACCTTTGATTATAATTCTAATAGTCTTTTCATTATATATATATAAAATATCACATATTATATATAATAACAAATAATATACTATATATAGTATATGTGATAATATATAATTATGTCTACAATTATTTTCAAATATCTGAGGAGAAACAAAGGACAATACGTAACTAGTTTTCACCAGTTTCCACTGAGGAAGAAGAAAAGGAAAGAGGCTTAAACATAAGGGAGTCACAACATAAAGGAAAATTGGTCATTTTTTTTATCATGATCCATGCTCACTTATTCAATCCTCTAGTGGGAGAGTGAGATGTACAGTGTAGTTCTGATGAGGATGTCTTTGGGTAAATTATTGTTCCTCAGAAGTTCCACGAGAATTGACTTGCAGCTGGGGACTGTGCAGGTGTCTGTTATGTTGAGTTACTTAGCTGGGAGTTTCTTTCTGCTCTTAATATCAGCAAAATTGCACAAGCAGCCTCTGAATGTTACCAAGAAATGTCCTCTCCTGAATCCCGTGCTTTCCAATTTAAAACTAAGCAGGTAAATTGAATTTTCAGTTTTCCAAATAGAAGTCACCAAGAGTATGGGGATGTTCAGGGAGGGGGTGTTTCACCATTCTAGCACTAGTAATCACCTTTATAACCAGAAGTTGTAGGTTTCAGCATTCTAGCCCTGGTAATCACCTTCATGACCTGAGGTTGTAGGTTTTACCATTCTAGTCCTGGTAATCATCTTTATGACCTGAAGTTGTAGGTTTCACCATTTTAGCACTGGTAATCACCTTTATAACCTGAAGTAGGTCTCTCCCCCTGCCCTTCCTATCCTCCCAAGAAAAGAAAATATTTAACCAATTTCTACATAAATAACCATGGGACTTTCCACTCATGCTTCATGGAATTTATAAGACTAAAACATGTTGCAAATATACCAAATTGGCATAATTAATAATAATAGCTATAATATTAATAGCTATACTAAAATGTACATAGGGCTAACTATGCACCAGTACACATGATAATTCATGTGCTAACTGCTTTACCTCACTTGATGCGCACAACAAATCTGTGATGTATGTGCTATTCTTCTTCTCATTTTATAGATGAGGAAACAGAGGCAGAAACAGGTGAAATGATTTGTCCAGGGACACACAATTAGTAAGTGTCTGAGGCCAAATTTGAACTCAGGTCTTCCTGACTCCAGGTCCAGCACTTTATCCGCTATACCACCTAACTAGAAAATTCCATCAAAACCTAACCCTACATGGAGCATCAGTTAGTACACATATTTATTGAGCACAGCTGGTGCTCAATAAATATCTGTTTCTTGGTTGATAGATTGAATATATATATTAAATATATCCAATTCCATTTCAAAGGATCAAACAACCATGGAATGTGTCATTGGCTACAACCAGCCCAATGTTATCTGCATCCATCCAGGCAGCTTGGTCGTCAGCTTATGAGAAAACACTCAGTTGGAGCCTTCTGTTCTGCGGGTATTTGTTTGAAAAGCATCACTTTGTAGTCTTCCAAAATGGGGACAATAGACCAGGTCAATACAACTGCATCAGTATGGAGTTCTGTGTAGTTTTTCAGTGAACTGAGAGAAACAGAGACCTTTACCAGGTGTCTGCTGAAGAGGGGATAAATCAGCTCTACCCAATAATGGAGAGGATATTAACTCATCATCCTCTCTCTCGGACACTACACTTCTGTGATGTTGAAAAGGGAGAGAAATTCACAGACTTACTTATTACATGGCACTGATAAAAGATATGGAGACACAAGAAGTAGCCATCCAAAATGGATGTTAATTTAATGAGCTAGGTATTGTTGCTTTTCTGAGAGAGTAAATTAAAGGACAAATAGATAGAATCAAGTGAAACGTTAAAAGGCAAGAGAAGGCTCAGGTTAAAAGTGTAAGCCTATGGCCTGCTTTCCAAGGATAATATTCAAGTAGATTTTGTATGGCATGGTGGTAGAATAATGCTCCTATGCATCTTTCTGTTGTTTTTCCAAGCCTTCATCTGAGTTGGGCCATGGTCCCCACCATCACTGCCCCTTTCCCCATCCTGGAATAAAGTTCAGAGGTTGCCACCTCAGCATCTTATTTTTAAAAGGTTGCCAACCCATGGTTTGAATGAAAATAATAGGTGCTCCAATTTATATAGAACTTTCAAATTGTTGTTAAGTTGTTTTTCAGTTGTGTCCAACTCTCCATGACCTCATTTTGGGCTTTTCTTGGCAGAGATAATAGAGTGGTTTGTCATTTCCTTCTCCAACTCATTTTACAGATGAGAAACTAAGGCAAACAGGGTTAAGTGACTTGCCCAGGGTAACACAGTTAGTGTCTGATGCCGGATTTGAACTTATGAGGATGAGTCTTCCTGTGTTCTGGAAACTAAGCCTCTGAAAGATTGACTTGCACAAAGTTATGCAGTTAGAAAGAATCAAAAACAAAGGTGGGATAAATGGTGGGTCCAAAACAAATAAAATGAAAGTTCACAAGGAAAAGCACAAGGTTCTGCATTTCCTTTAATTCAACATGTATTTACTGAGCACCTAATACATATAGGTCCCATAAAAAATCAATTACATAACTAGAAGATGATTTAGCTTTATAGAAGTTCATGTGAAAAGCACTTAGGATTTATAAGTGACCCCAACACTAGAGGAGCCAACAGTGTGATTTAGCTTCTAATAAAATCCTTATCCAGGTTTAGAAAGATAGCATCTTGGCTTAAGGAAGGTAAGAAATTAGGCTCTACATTGGTCAGATCGCAGTTGAAATAATGTGTCTAGTTATTTTCATCAACCTAAAAGGTAATAGCGAAGCCAAATGGAGGGCAGCTAGGGGGTGAGATATTCACAGAGTCTGTCCTGTGATACATTGTTGTAGGAAATTTTAGCCTGATGAAGAAGAGAAGAACAGAGTCAACTTGTGATGCACTGTTGTTCAAGAGAAAAAAAAGTGAACCAGTAGATAGATGGTGCAGGCAGGCAGATATCAGCTGAATGTAAAGAAGAATTTTTTTTACAATTAGTGTTGTCCAAAGAATGGAATAAGTTGCCTCAGGGCAGGAGCCTCTCAGTTACTGGAACTGTTTGATAGAATTCAGATTGGAAAGGAATTTATTCCAGCTGTCTCATTTCACTGATGAGGAAAAGATATAAAAGCAGAGGCTGTTGTAGAAGGGACTCTGGCCTTTGGATAGATATTTGACTCCATGATATCTTAAAGATGCCTTCCAATTCTAAGATTCTAGCATTAGATAGTGGTAATGTTGATGAAAAGTATGGGCTCAAGCAATATAACATCTGCAGCTCTTGGGAGCCTTAAAGGATAAGGGACTTCCAGGTGAGGGTATTCCATGGAATGTTGGGTTGCAAGGAAGAACCCCTTTGGAAATTTTTATGTGTAGAACCAAGAGTTTATTGATGCCACTTAAAAAAATCAGAAACTTAGAGAGCTCTATATAAAATTCAGGAAGAGGTATGACATGTTCTTCAATAACCATATATTTCCCAAATAGGGAATAAACAAAGCTTTGAGATGTTTTCTCTGAGGCTTTCAATCTCCTGAGACTTCTATCTCAAAGTAAACAATGAGAACAGAGAGAAGAGAATTTGACTCCAATGCTTTTAAAAAGGATTTGAAATCAACCTGGATATCAGTTAATGTATTTTAATGACATATAATTAAAAAAAAATTTAGATTTTGAGTAAAGGCTGAAACTACATGGCCATTTGTGGGCCCGATTCCACTGCTAATCAGTAAGGAGGCTTTAACCTGATCCATTTTTCTAACCTGGTTCGGTTCATCCCTGCTTAGGCAGTCTAGTGGCCCTCTGCCCCTGGGGAATTACAATATTGGTGTCAGACAGTGCCAACACTCAATGACGCTTAGCCTTACAGCAGCTCAGAACTCTAGGACTCAAATAATCCACCAGAATCAACCCCCAGCAGCAAAGATCACAAGTCTATGCTACCATGCCTGGTAATTTATATCTTTTTAAGTAGATGTCATCTTATTTCGTGCTTTGTGATTTTCTTCATCTTTTCTGAGGATTTTCAGTTGTTATGTGCTAAATGCTCATATTATCACATGATGACATTTGTCAAGGTTTGTGACTATCTTTATAAATTTTTCTTTTTTGATAATAATTAATTCACAAATTCAGAAGCCTCATTGGGGCATGAAGATGACTTTGGGTTCTTGGAGTCTATGCCATCAGAGCGTAGCTTGGGAAGTCTTACCAAGTTGGAAAAGCTTGAGCCTGGCTATGGATAGTCTATCTGTTGTCCAGTGTAGAAAACTTTGGAGAAGCTCATCCTCAGAAGGGAGATTAGAGGAGTTGTATGATCTGAGTTAAGTAAAGGAAGTACTCAGTTGGATGCCATAATTATAGGAGGCTAAAGTGTTGAAATAAGTAGAGTATATTTATAAACATAAACATCCAGGGAATATGAAGCACAGAGTATATGTCTCCTTGTTGATTTGTTATCAAAAGTTTCAAAGTGACCAATGAGATGAAATTTTTTTTAGTACTGAAACTACTTTCTTCTTTCATGTCTGAAAAGTGGTTTTCTTTTTTGGATTCTTAATTTTTCTCAACCACTAGTAAAAGGCTTCTAGACAAGTGGTTTGACAAATTAAAGTCAGTCAAGAATGATCCCTTAGTTACAGGGGTCCTTAACCCAAGGGTCTCTGAACTTGTTTAAAAAAATTAATGAATATGTTTTCATATAAGTGATTTCTTTTGTAATCCAAAACATTCTATTTTATATACTCAAAAGTCTTATTCTGAAGGGGAGGAGACAGATGTCACCAGACTGCCATGGCATATGAAAAAGTTTAGAATATCTGCCTACATGCCTACACTGCTTTGAAGTTCCCAAGATTTAATTAATAATAACTAGCATGTATGTAGAGTTTTAGTGTTTGAACATTTATATATTTTGCATTATTTGATCCTCACAGTAAACCTATGAGGTAAGAGAAGAGGCCATTATTCCCATTTTCGAGATGAGGAAGCCAAGGCTCAAAACGGTTAAATAATTTGTCCACAGTTGCATAGCTAGTCCACATCAGTGATGGAATTCCAACTTATGTTTCTTTTAATTGCAAACCTAGTGTTCTTCTCCTTTTTCCAGAGGAGGTAATAATCCCTCTCTGGCCATGATCAGATGACTTCTGAAGGACAGTGCTAAGTTTTGAGAGCCATTCAAAAGAAGCATTGACAAGCTGTACTGCTTCAAGAAGATGGGTGGCCAGGATGATAAAGGAGAGGCCATTAGAATACTGGTCATCATATCTAGGGATATTTAATTTGGAGAAAAGAGGCATGAAAGCGGGCATGGTAGTTGTTTCCAATTCTTAGAATGGTTAGAATTACAGTGTTGAAAGGGGTCTAATAAGTCAACTAGTTGCATCCCAACCAAAGTCTGAAATCCGTCTATAATAGCTTTGACTAGTCATTGTTTTCCATTTGAAAATGTCTCCTTTACCATCATCATATCTAATAATAGGGATAGCTCTAACAGGTAAGAAGTATTTTTGCTTATATTGAGCTGAAATTGCTTCCTAACTGTCTAGTCACTCAGGCTAATAACCTTAAAGTCATCACTGACTCTTTTCTTATTACCCTGTTCCACTCCCACTTGCCAATAGTAAATGAGCCCCAAATCATAGGGGCATAGGCACATAGATTTGGAGCTGGAAAGGTCCTGAGAGGTAACCAAGTCCATCCCCCCTATTTTACAAATAAATAAACTGGGATCCAGAGAGGTCAAGTAATTTTTCCAGGGTTACCCAGCTGGTGAGTGTCTGAGGAAGGATTAAAGCTAGGTCTTCTTGACTTCAAGTCCAGCGCTCTAGTCACTTCATTCAGATATTTTTATTTTATTACACACACATTTTTAGTGATCTCTCCTTCCTCAAATAAGCTTGTATTTATTTATTTATTTGTGTGCAGTTGTACCCAGGGGTATGCTAGTAAATGTTTAACAACCAGCTCTCCAGAAAAAAAATGTGCATGGGAAATTGTTTTAAGTTTAATCTGCATTATTAACATTTTCCCCTATCACTTTCTGAAGTCTAAACAATCAGCAAAACAATAAATCAAGCTCTAATTTGTAGCATTTACTGATTTCTGAGGTATAAAAGCTCAGATTGAAAATGTTAGCAGTGGGCTCCCAATGAGCTGACTCCAACACAGCTCCTGCTTTGCCCCATCACTTCTCTTTAGGGAGTCAGGAACTTCGTTTTTGCCTTTATATCATTGGTGCTCTTGGATATAGTAAGCACTGATAAATGTTTTTTGACTTGAAATGAACAGAATTAATAAATTGTAATATCTGAGAGCAGGTCCAATCTGTTGTTCATTTTTATATTCTATGAAAAACATTAGCTCACATTGTAGAGGGTCAGTTAATATTTATTGAACTTGAAGATGTATTCTAGTTTTAGTAGCTTTAGCTACCATGAATTGATGCAGTGAAGTCAGCAGAACTAGAGGAATAATTTGTGCATCATCATCACTTATATGGTGTTTATTATGTGCCAGATACTGTGCTATTAATTGTTTTTTATGTCATTTATCTTTACAACAGCCCTGGAAAGTAGGTGCTATTATTTATAGGACCATTTTATGGATGAGGAAGCCGAGGCAAAGAGATCGAGTGACTTGTCCAGGGTTATATAGCTACTAGGTTTTTGAAGCTCAATTGAAATTCAGGTCTTCCTGACTCCAGCCCAGTGCTCTATCCACTGTAATACTGGTGGAAGGGCAATAATGACAATATTGTTGTTGTTTGTCCTTTGTTTTGGAAGAGGACCATGACATCAGGAAGATGATGCCAATGACTTGCAAGTGAATTGGATTCACTTATTGGATTAAGTAAGGTAAAGCTATGCAAAGTCACCAGCCTCAATTTCTCCTCTGGAGCCATCTGGGTCCAGTGGCAAGGTACAGATTGGGACAACTGGAGATGGCCCCCAATGACAATAGCAGTAACAATGACCATACTATAAAAGCAACAAATTTGAAGACTGTAAGAACCGTGATCAATATAGTGACCCTTAATGGCATTAGAGGACTAGTGATAAACCATGCTATCCATGACAGAAAGGCAGGAAACATACATGTTTATACATCTGTAAAATATATTGTATACGACCATAGAGAATTTGTTTTGCTTGACTTTGAATATTTGTTCAGAGAAATTTTTATTTTTTCTTCCAGTGGAGTTGGGGGTGGAAAGGGAGATGAAACAGATTTCTTTTAATAAAAAAATAGAGGTGAGAAGATGCTATGGATATGATTGCATGCATTTTCAGACAACGTCATTGTATTATTATTTTTACTTAACTCTTACTTTGCTATCAGAGAGCTCTCACAAAGTGGGAGTAATCTGTAAATGTATATAATGTAAAAACAAAACACATCAATGAAACTTTTTTTAAAGGTGCCTTAGATTAGAGACAGATTTTCATAACGACAGCTTTTATATACAACTTATATGGAGTTAAGTTCCTGCATAGCATATGTCCTCATCTTTTTAATGATATGACCCAGACTGAAAGGCAATAGTCAGAGAGAAGACTAGTCTTGGAGTAAGAAAAACCTAGGTCCAAGTTTCTATTCCGACACGTACTAATTGTGTGACCACGTGCATGTCAATAGCATCTCAGCGCCTTACCTAAACTTACATAGGCTACGATTATAAATAAGTTGTTAAATTGATAGAGGGATTTCCTAATGAAATCACTGGTCCTCTTTCTCCTCCCCCCGGCCCATCACCAAAGGGGGAGGGGGATGAACTCAGATTGTTTGGTAAAATAAAAAAACATTAATTTGCAGAAATCTGAAATATTTTTACTTTTCTTTTTAACCTAGAGAATTAAATTGTACCTGTGAATCAGGTACAAACACCATACAAAGCTATTGCTTTCTCTGAGGAAAAAGATATCTGCTTAAATATATTTTGAAAGCCATCCTAGTCATCTGAGACAAAGTGATTTCCATAGTGAGTATCATCATGTCCAAGAAGTCTGTTTGGCTGTTTATTCTTCCTTTGACTCTAACAGGAACAGTCTTCAGTGGGAATATTCTGATTTGGCCTACAGATGCCAGCCACTGGCTAAATGTTAAGATCATTATAGAGGAACTGATTCAAAGAAATCATAATGTCACTGTGCTGACATCACCAAGTGCTCTCTTCATTAAATCCAGTCCTGATTTACAGGTGAACTTTGAGGTGTTTCCTGTTCCTTTTGGGAAGAAGGCTATAGAGTCCTTGATTCATGATTTGATTGTGCTGTGGTTAGACCACAGGCCAACCCCTTTGACGCTGTGGACGTTCTATCAGGAACTGGGAAAATTCTTTGAGACCATTTTTAAAATTAATATGCAAATCTGTGATGGAGTGCTAAACAACCAAGGGTTAATGGCGAAGCTTCAAATGGCAAGGTTCGATGTGTTAGTAGCAGATCCAGTAACCCTCTGTGGGGACCTAGTTGCTCTCAAGTTAGGAATTCCATTTATGTACACCCTAAGGTTCACACCTGCCTCCACAGTGGAGAGACACTGTGGGAAAATCCCAGCTCCTGTCTCTTATGTGCCAGCTGCTTTGTCAGAGCTCACAGACCAGATGCCCTTTGGAGAAAGAATTAAAAACATGTTATCCTATCCTCTGCAAGACTATATATTTCAATCCTACTGGGGAGAATGGGATTTATACTACAGCAAAATTTTGGGTAAGTCTGGGTTAATCTATAAAATTTTCTTTTCTGCTAACTATGTTTAAGCCCTGAACCAGTCTATCATTGGAAACAGCTTATTATCTTGAGGGTAGAGAATAACTGAACTGTAAAATGAAACATTTTACCAAGAAAAAAGGAAGAGTCCTTCATTCAAGGTTTGTTTAACAAGGGCTTTTTTTCCTTTCCTAATAAAATATGAAAATTGATATGTGACCCAGGAGAGGCACACCCATAATCCCCACATCATCCTAGGGTGTTTGGAAGGAATGAGAGAGGGTGGGAACATTGTTATTAGCATTTAAATTTCTTGGACCAAACATAAGTTCAAGGCTCTGATCTTTCTTCCTTTTTCTTTTTATTACATGTAGAGGTTTTATTTTTTTATTTTGTTTTGTTTTGTTTTCCCATTAAGTTGGTTGGGACTTGAAGAGTAACACGAGAGTGTTTCTCCCACTTTTCTGCAAGGATTTATGTATGAGACGGATGTCACATTTTAAAGCAGTAAACTATCAATCATAGCTATTCTTTCATTTCCCAGGGAGCTTTCTCAATGAAATATGGTTTATTTATTCTTACCTTTGTCACAATGATGTACTTGATTTTTCAGTTTAGTAGTATTATTATCATAATTGATCGTATCATTATCGATATCATTAGTTATTATTAACAATAATTTATTTTTTCATATAGTTTTTAGGGTCAGCAGAATGCTACATGTATATTATTTCATTTGATCTCCACAACAACCCTTTGAGATAAGTGCTATTATTATACAGGTGAGGAAAGCCAGGCCAAGAGAAATTAAATGCCTTACCTAGGATCCTATAATCAGTGAATATCTGAGGCAAGATTTGAACTGGGTGCTTTTCTGACTCTTAGTACAACACAAAATCCATTGTAACACCTAGCTGTCTAGTTATCATGATATCTAGTCATATTTTTACTGTTTCTAGATCTCATTGTAAAAAGAAGACAATTTTCTCACGATCAAACACTGTTTGAGCCCAGTAGTGATTGAATTAGCATTTGGGATTCCTGGGGTTATATTAGAAAAACAAAAACTGCTTCATTTCTTGGTGATAAACGAGAAAAAAAGGTAAGAAAAAATGGCATCCATAAAGATCATCCACTGAGGGTAAATATTGCCAATTTCAGAAGTTTTAAAGAATTTCAAAGAGTTCTGAAATTTAAAAAATGTGTGCTTATACTAGACATAATTGATAACTCACATTCTACCCTCCCTTTCTCAGGCCTATTGGCTTCCTGATTTGACAGGTTGGTAAATATGTCAGAGCTCATAATTATGAACCTACAACTAAGCAGCTTCAGAAAAAGGCAAATCTTAGAGGTTACAAGAATTTAAATGTTTCTGAGGTGGTGCCTTGAGTGTGAATTCTTGAAAAATTGTGCTGAGTGGCCTGGAACTGAAAATCTCTTCCATGCCTGAATATACAGTTGCTTTCTTAACCCACTTTGCTCCTATTTTCTAATAAATTGTCCATAATCTGATGACTTGTCTAATTTGGTAATCTCTGTAATTTACCTGGACCTTACCCTTCAGACTGTGAATTTAGCTCCTACTATTTGTTCTACTAAGAAATTTTTTAAACAAAGTATGTTGCCTCTTGATGCCAGGCAAAAACGGAAGGCTTCCAATACATTGTGTGAATCCCTCATGGCAAACTTATGGAGAAGAGTGGAAGAAGATGAGCAGGTTGTGATCTTCATCACAGAAGGGAATTCCTGTTGAGATTAACGATCCATTAGAATATTTGAGGATAGTGCCAGACCTTTAGATACTTGCATTCTATAAGTGATCGGCTATATGACAAGCAGAATATATATATACTAGACTTGGACTGTGGAAGACCTGAGTTTAAATTATACCTTAGACACTACATAGCCAATGTTGTGTAACCCCTTGGGTAAGTTACTTAACTTGTCTCACCTTCAGTTTCTTCATCTGTAAAATGGAGATATTAATAGAATCTATCTCACAGGTTTGTTTCAAAGCTCAAGCAGGATAACATAGGTAAAGCATTAGATAAATGCTAACTATTATTATTGTTATTATATGCTTGTATACAAAGACTTTTTTAAAATGCATTGTCTGAAGATTTTTATTTTGGGGTGGTGATTGTAGTATTTTTTCCCCCTAATTTTCTAAGAAGAAATTTCTCTTTGTCTACTTGTCTAGTCCTAGATTTCAAAGTTGGGGGGGCGGGGAGGGAGAGAGAGGGAAGGAGGAAGGGAGAGACTGAGACTCACAGTAAGCTGATCTAGTTAGAGGGTTTATCCATAGCTTGCAAATTGAGTTAGTGAAGGCATGTGTTTGGATTAACTCATTACAATCTCAGGTCTTCTGATAATTTTTGCTTCCAACACTGGCTGTTTGTCTTGTTGCTGCTTTGTTGAGAGTGTGGTGAAATCTCAGTTGGTTTGATTTGCTTTTCACTGAGCAGCGATTGAAGCCTATTTTCTGGTAGCCTTTTAAAGATGGATCCGTACAAGGTAAGCAAACCTTGGTCACCTTTTAACTACACTAATCTTGACGATGCCAGATAAGAATGAACACATGGATTGGTTGACTTTCTTTGAGCCATATGCCATGTCTGGAAGGTACTCCCTTCTTATCACCACATAGTAGAGTTCTCTTCCTTTAAGATATAGCACAAGTACCATGCAACTTTCCCAGAGTTTTCCTACTGCTGGTGCCTTTTCTCCCCAACTACTTTGCATTTATATAGTTGTATTTACTTACTTTGCATTTGTGCCGTATATATTTCACATGTACTTCTTCTCTCCTCCATTAGAACATAAAGTCGTTGTAAGTAAGGATCATCTCATTCTTTGTGCAATACAAGCACAGTGCCTAGCAAAGTACCTGGCACACAGTGGGCACTTTATAAATACTTTTCATTGATTAATTGATTGACTCAGGGGCTGTACTTCATAGGCTTATTAATCACTCTTCTCTTTGAGAAGCAGACCGTATACCATCGAAGTTCCATTAGACCAGTGGTGGGGAATCTGTGGCCTCGAGGCCACATGTGGCTCTCTAGGTCTTCAAGTGTGGCCCTTTGAATCCAAACTTCACTAAGTTGGTGTATGTTGTTATTATAGATTTTAGTTTCATAGGATGACTCTGCTATATTGTCTGAGAGAAATGAAAATCTTTATCCCACATACCTTGTATGGAAAATCTTCCTGTGTCCGGTCATCTTTGAAAAGGGTCTATTGACCATTTTGAAAAGTGTCTTCCCTACAACAAAACCAAACCTCACCAAACCAAATCCCCTGGCCTTCAGAATGGAAAATGTGAATTGTTATAATCCTTCTGAAAGCAGCCCTCCCTAGGTGTGTAAGATGTTGTATCAAGAGTAGAATATCGTTTCCCTACCACCTTTCTACTAACATCATCTCAGTTCTTCTGGGAAATAAAAAGTAAAAAGAGTCCAGAACCTGAGAGGTACAGTTACAGTGAATATGCTTGCTGGATTTTAATTCCCAAAGGCAGGGTGGTGTGATCAGCTTAAGAGTCAGGAAATTTGGATCTGAATCTTACCTCAGTGACTTACTACCTGGAAAACTCACTTGTTGTTCCTGAGACTCAGTTTCTTCCTTCGTAAACATGCTTTAATAACATTTCTATAAACAGAGTCATCCTGAGAAAAGTTCTTGAAAACTTAAAAAAAAAAACCATGAAAATGTGCGCCATGGTTATTAACTGTTTCTGTCTCAATTCCCTGGATCAGACGTTTCTTCAATGCAGATTTCTTATCCTCTAATGCCATGGAAGGATGTCTGTTTTGGTATTGCTAAATTAGCAGTTCAAGCCCTATATTTCCTTTCTTAGACACTGGCAACGTTTTTATTTTCTGGAGACGCCTGCTAGCATTAAATTTCGGAAGTTGTAGGCAGGAATATCAAGCTGCCCAGGAGATGTGGGTCTGTTCCAAAAGGGAAATGCAGAAATATTGCAAAAATAAACCCCACATAGTCTTCACTGTGACAGTTGGGTTACAGGTTGTTCATACCTGGCCTCTTTCTTCTGATGGGCAACTTTAAGAATTAGTTGTAAAAAAAAATAAAAGATATGTACTTTGAAGAAAGAAAAGTTCCAGGGTTTTGCAGCCACTAGCATTTTATCTCGCTGTGTGGCTTCTGGGGGCAGTTCTTAAATTCGCATCTGCCACCATATAAGCCAATTCATTTTTTCCCTTGTTTATCCCAGGCTTCCTTAAAGTTACTACTTCCTCTCTGAGATAATCTGCAATTTATCTTGTATTTATCTTGCTTCTATATAGTTGTTTGCTAGTGAAGTCTTTGAAGGTAGGGACTGTCTTTGCTGTCACTTTTATCCCCAGTGCTTAGCAAAGTCCCTGGCGCATAGTAGATGCTTAATAAATGCTTTTTTCTTCTTTCTACCACATTATGTTTTTATCTTTTTATCCAGTGCTGACACCTTGGGTTAAAATGTTGGCTTGAAGAGTAGCTCATTCTTCCATGTGTTTGTTGTTTCATACTAATGAGAACTTGGAAGAAACTTCTCAATGTAACTGTGGCAAATGTATCACTTACCCAAGCAAACATAAAAATTCTGGGTCATTCTTTCTCCAAATGTCCATAATTAAGTTTCCACTCAAAATTTTCAAATACTAGAGGGTGGATGTTTTCCAAATACTATAGGTGCACACAAAACATTTGCATGGGCTACCTACCTACTCCACCTGCACACCAAGTGTGAAAGGAGGTGGCTGATATTACAAAAACATAAAGCTGTAAGATTTTCCTGTTCCTTATGATCACCATAAATTGGTGCCTCCCTGCTTTAAAACAGATCAAGAAGAGACATTGAGGGCCATCAAGTTGAGGACTTCTTAAATTTTTTCCACTCTCGACCCCTTCAACACCTCTTAAACTGCAGGTTGCAACTCCATATGGTTCCTCCCAAATGAGGAAACCTTAAGCCTAACATATAAACTCAATTCAAGATTTAAAGCTGGAAAAAATGAGTAAACACAAGAAAACATTAACAATAAAGAAATATTAGAGAGCCAGAGATGCTTAAGACATAAACCCAGAAGATAAGAATAACTCTATATATCATCTACAAGCAAAACTTCGAGAAATTGAAGTCTAAAGCTACAGAATAGCCTTGCCTTTCCCTTAGTCTTGGTTACTCTGGATGGCATAGTTGTCAAAAATCCATCCCACTTACAAGTATAGTTAATCAAAGAGTCATGTATTCAGAAGAACAAGAGGCCTTCTAGCTTAACACTTGCATTTGACAAACGAGGAGTTGGAGGCTTAAAGAGGTAACGCCTAAGGTCCCAAAGTTAAAGTCCACATGTGTGGTAAAACTTCTCCTTCTTGAAAATCAAAAAGTCCACAATTGGCCAGCTATATAAAGAAGCAGAACAATGGCTGAACTCATAGTTTTTGTACATCTAAGCTTCATAATTTGCTTCCATTCCCTACGTGCTTCACGTAACTGAAACTTCACAAACAATTGGTATCACTTCTTTGGGACATAGCTTAAACATATGATCTTAATCTGAAGGCTTTAAATAAAAGTAATCTCTCATGTGTTGACTGTTATATTAGCTTGTGCATTGGTTGCACCTGGTCACAGTAAAATAATATTTTAATTAGGCAAGAGCATTCTCAATTCTAACATTGCTCTATATTTCTGTGACTGGAGCAGATTAAATGACTTATTTTTACTTGCAACAGCCAATCCATGATAACAGGTTTTCTTAGGTTTTGTGTGAAAGAATAAAATTGGCTTTGAGAATTAAAGGTGAAATAAAGATATGTGGGGCATTGGTAAAGAATACAGAATACATCAGTCTGACCTGTGGGTAGGGCAAACAAACTAGGAGGAAGCTATCTTATTGCAGTAATTAAGTTATTTCTTTATATCAGTGAAATTATCCGTAAAAGATTTTAGGTACAGGGTGAAACAAGATATAGTCTTCCAGAATAGCATTGACTATGGGGATAAAAATTCAGATGGAAATATGCTGCTGCCACCTAGTGAAATCTAGGAGAAGTGTATGTGAGAAGTGTCACTGCTACGTTTTCTTCACTGTTGTATACCTCAAAACTTCTTCACACTTTCCCCACTCTCCCCTCCTGTCTTCCATTCTTGGATAAAAAGGGTGCCAAGAGAAATTCCTCTCCTTATGGCCTTGATCCCTTCTTTTCCATCTCCAGGTCCTTGCCCATTTGGTGATTCCACAGATCTGTACCCCATCTTCAATCTCCCTTTACCCAATGCTTCATCTTCTTTTGCCTACAAACATGTCCACGTTTTCTCCATTTAAAAAATTCTACTTATATCCCTTCAAACCATCACCCTAAATCTCTCATTCCTTTTCAAACCAAACTCCTAGAAAACACTACATCCCCACTACAGCCTTTGTCAATTGAATTTAGTCCCTGATGATTTATATCTCATTTGCAATGCATGGGGTTTATGTAGAAATGGCAGAAGTGTCAAAGGCATGGTGTGGAGTTTAGATCACTGTCAGCACCTCCCTCTTCTGCCCTGAGATGTGATCTACATATGACTACCCCATACACGATCTTAGTTTATGAAAAACTATTATATCAGATTGTAAGGTTCTTGGATCCAGAACTTTCCAGTATGTAATTGTTGGGTTCGTTGTCTGTGGTCCCCTTCAGTTCATGTTATCTCCATTTCAAAACATAATAGAAACCCCCAGCCTCCATCTAGGGAGAATAACCAGGTCTGTGACTTGTACCACAGTGCACTGATAACATGCAAATTCCTCTAGGAGTTGTTCTCTCTTCTTCTACTGTTGTTAGGAAACTATGGTACTTATCCCTGCTTGATATTTTATTGAACCACAAGGAATATGTAGGAGACATAAAAGACTAGGTAGGGTGTCTATCTGCAAATAAGAATGGAATATTTCTAGCACTGGACACCTGATACAATTAATTTCGACAGTACTGTTATTTTTATTTTACTTGCTCATTGTATTCATGAGCAATTAATAAGTTTCCAATTCCAGTCAAGGAGCCTTTGTTAAGTATTTATAACATTCCAGGTTCAGTGCTAAGTGCTGGAAATACAAATACAATCAGAATTTATATTTGAATGAATCCAACGAATTTATATTCCAATGCAGATAAAACAATAAATAAAAGGGAACTGAAAATTGGCATAGGTATTTGTTGGGGGCTTTGTGTTATAAAGTCCAGGAGAGACAGGAATGAAATCCATAGGAAAATAAAGGCATGGCTGGTTTGGCCCTCCTCCTAAAAGTAGGAAAAATCAGCCAATCAGAGGGAGAGTACACAGGGCCAGAGAGTACCTCCAGTTGTGAAGGCCAGGATTCTGGAAAGACCCTTTTGTCATCCTCCCTCCATTAAAATGTAAACAGCTCATCAATACCATGTCTTTTCTTCTTCTTCTTCTTCTTCTTCTTCTTCTTCTTCTTCTTCTTCTTCTTCTCCTTCTCCTCCTCCTCCTCCTCCTCCTCCTCCTTCTTCCTCTTCTTTCTTCTTCTTTTTTCCTCTTTCCTCTTCTTCTTCTTCTTCTTTCTTGTTCTTGTTCTTCTTCTTCTTTTTGATAAATACCTTTAGATTTTTTTCTCTTGACTCCTGAATTTATATTTCAATGTTTCTTTTCAACTCTATGCTCCCTACACTGAAAAAAAATCAGGAAGGTTTGAAAGTCCTCTATGTCATTGAAAATGTAGTTTTTCCCTTGTATGATTATATATTAAACTAGATATTCCAAAAGAGAAAAAATAAGGTCTACAACCAGTAATAATTTACTCTGAAAATACTATTTCATCATATCTTTGCAATAATTTTGTGAAGTATATGCTATTATGATCCCCATTTTATGTTTGAATAAACTGAGGCAGACAGATGTTAAATAAGTTGCTAGAGTTATAAAGCTAGTAAGTGTCTGAGGCAAGAGATGAACTCAGGTCTTCCTAACTCTAAGTCCAGCACTCTATCCTCTACACCAATTAGGAGCCTTTAGGGCATGTATGCATGCATGTATATCACACACGCACACACACACGCACACATACACACACACACTCCACATACTCTTTTCCATTCCTATCCAATAATTGCTGTAATACTATCATATCTAACGCTTTTTAAACATTCCATTAGAATGTCCTAACTTGATTCTTGTTTAGTTTTTGATTAGATTTGTCTAGATCTGAAAGAGATACATTGATGTCCACCTCTATGGTAGATTTATAATCTATGACTCCCTGTAACTCAGTGAGCTTTTCATTCAAGTGTTTATATCCTTTACCCTTGCTTATCTATTCCTTTCTATACTTATTGCTTTATAGAACCAAAAGTATCTCATGGTTTCAGTCATCATCTCTTTGTTAATGACTTTCAAATTGATATCTTCAGCATGACCTCCCACCCCTCACTTTCCTCTATGCTAGAATTCTACATTCCCATTTTCCACAGAACATTTCTACTTGGATTTCTCACCATCACATTAATTCAGCATTTCCCAAAGTGACCTCAGCATCCCCTCTTATTTACTGCTCTTTTTCTAGCATCCCAATTTATCACCAGTCTGCCTTCACTGAAATTCTTTTGCTTATAATGCCTTTCTTCCTGACCTTTTCTTTTTAAATATCACTAATCCTCCCAGGTCAAGTCAAACCAAGTCAATCAATCAAATTAATAAAAAAAAGTAGCTAACCTATTCTGCCTTACTTTATATTCTGCTATGCTGGGTCAGTTAGTACCATATGACTACTGACTGTTCCACGTATACTAGCTTTTTAAGTTCTTTGAGAAGAGAATTATGGGTTACAACTTCTAACATTACTTACAGTGCCTAGCATGATGCCGCCACCTAGTAATTATTCTGCAAATATCCACTGAATTATTTGTAATATATTACTGTCATTGTCCCAGAATTATAGAGAGAATGAGAAGGGGAAAAGCATTTATTAAGTGCCTAATAGGCACTGTGCTAAGCATTTTACAAATATTATCTCATTATATCCTTATAATAACCTTGTGAGATAGGTGTTTTTATGATCCCTATTTTATATTTAAGCAAACTGAGGCAGAGAGATATTACATGACCTGCCCGGAGTCACTTAGTTGGTAAGTGTCTGAGGCTGGATTTGAATTCAGATCTTCCTGACTCCAGGCCCAGAACTCTATCCGCTATACCACTTTGCTGCCTTTAGGGCACAAAGAATTGGATTTTTCAATAATGGAGAGAAACCAACTGGGTGGCGGAGAATCTCACACATGCTATTCCTACTTGCCCTTTCATGTCTCCATGTTTTTGTCATTCCATATCCCTGGAATGCCTATACTTTGTCTTTTGGATAACTGCTATCCTACATATCCTCTAAAGCCTAATTCATTTCCTACCCTTTCCAGAAAGTCTTCTTTCTTATTGCTTCTATTGGTAACAACTTTTTCCTTCAGGTCTCATCTAGCACTTCATAAAATGAACTTACCACATAATTTTGTGGTTTCTGGTGAATTGTGTTGGCGCCTTGCCACTCTCTTATCATATCACAGTAGTAGTTTGTAAGTTCCTTAGAGACTGCAACTGTGTTCCATATGGATTTTTTGTCTCCCACTGCACCTAGTACTGTGCTTGTTTTGCTTAGTATATTAGTATTATGTAACTAGGAACTTGTATAGAATCAACGCATTTTCCCCCAAAATAGTAGTAGAGAGAATAGGATAGATTCTGTCCACTTAATCTTATTAACTTTCAGGGTAGGGTAGCTTTATTGGCTTTTACTAGGTCCAAAGTGCACTGCTTGTAGTTCAAGCCAACATCCTCTCAAGGATTTGAGACTTGGCATAAGTATACAATTCTCTTGGATACTTTTTGGACTTAGACATTCACTTCATTCTGGGTATGATGGAAGCAAAGGGGAAATTCATGAGGAATCAGTAGGGGGACTTTAGTCTTTTTCTTACTTCAGCTGTCTTGCTTTGTACCTGCAAAATGTGGAAAAGTGCTTGTCAGGATTGTGGATTTTAGTTACTGGATCCATAGCAGTATCATTGTGGAAGAACTCAAGCTGCAGGGCCATGAAATCACCATCCTACTGCCTTCACCAAATAGTCCCCTTGATCCTACCCACCTTCCTTTTGAGATTGAAGTGCTCACCCTGTCATAATTAAAATTAAACTGATTGCTGAGCCATGTACCGTGCCTTATATAGCTTCTTTTGAATTTCTGTCCTGGTGGCAGGTACCAGAAAGACTATCCAAAGCATTTGTTGACTTTAAACACATAAAACAAAAAAGAAAAAGTATTGAGGGTGTTGTGTTGAATGAGATGTTGTTAGGAAGCCTTCAGGAAGTTGGGTTTGATGTTTTCTTGGCAGACCCCTTTACCCCTTGTGGATCTAGTGTCTGAGCTACTCAATATGCTATCTGTGTGCATCATTCAGTTTTCTCATGGAAACACATTGGAGAGACCATCCGCCTTGAGGACTTCCAGTTCCTCCTCCATTTGTTCCTGCCAGCACATCAGGGCAAGTGGATAGGCTGTTGTTTGATGACAGGATGATGAATGGGCTCTCTTACACTTTTAGTTATGCAATACATTTGGCGATAGTGGTACACTGTATCCCCATTTTGGAATGAGTAGTACAGCAGAATTTTAGGTAAGAATTGTTTCTTATTCTTTAGTGGACTTGAAGCAATGATCATAGTCCTCTGACTCAATGAGAGCCTTGAGAGATTGTGTGTAAAGAACGCATCAGGGCACTTGACTTGAATTTATAATGAGTAAAAAACTTCTTGCCCCTTGAGACTCAAATTTCAGAAGATTGTGGAGAGGATGGCATAGTGGATTAAGTGCTGATGTCAAAGCCAGAAAGACTATGGTTCAAGTAATGCACTAACACATACTAGGACAGCTACATGGGGCAGTAGATAGAATTCTAGGCCATATTCTGGAAAAAAAAATGTGAATTCAGATTTGACCTCAGGCACTTACTAGTTGTTTGACCTTGGGCAAACTCTTAATAGCACTTTAAACTCTGTTTACCTCAGTTTCCTCAACTATAGAATGGAGATAAGGATAACACTATTCTCCCAAGGTTGTTATGAGTATCAAATGAGATAATATTTGTAAAGTGTTTATAAAGTGTCTGGCATATAGTTGGCTCTATGTAAATGGTAGCTATTATCATTATTACTGGCTGTGTGACTTTGTAAATCACTTAACTCCTTAGGGTTCTAGACAATTTTCTAAATCTTAAGAAGAGAAGGTAGCAAAATGAATTGGTAGAGGGTGTTTACTCACATAGCAAAGCCTCATGTTGATGAAATCACAGGACAAATCCCTATCCCATAGATTTTAGAGCTGCAAAATACCTTAGAAGTTTCTCTCATATGTAGTACAATCCCTTCTTTTTATAGATGAAGAAAATGGCTCTAAATTTAACACTCTTTATACTGTACCACATTGCTTCCCCCAAATCATTTCCCTCTTAGTTGTAGTTTGTTCTTAATATCTATCTAGCACACGCTGATCCTGAACCATGAATATCTGCCTGTCCTACCCTTATCCTTGTACTTAGGTGATTTTGACATTTTTTACAATCCTGTTTTCTTCTCTGTAATCATAATGTTTATTACATCCTTGCATAGTCTTTGTAGATTATTTATGGACTTAGTTCCTACCAAAAAAAAATCATAAATGTCTCTGCTTCTATGTAACCCTTTATAATTCAATGCAAATAAAGCTCCTTCATGCAATAGCCTCATATCTACCAGAGTGCATGTAGAAAGTATTTTTAGAGTATGTTGGACACAAGTCTGTTTGCAAAATCTGACTGTGTTGTATGTGACATACCAAGGGAATGTTGAACTATAAATCTGTCCATGTGTTTGGAAATGTCAGTGATCTAATGGGGGAAAATAAGGGAGAAAAGAAAGTGGAGGGGGGAATTATTAAATAGTTTTGGAGGAGAGAAGCATTAGATAGTTTTCAAAACTTATAAATCATTCATTTTAAATTAACTTCAATTATTCATACATCTCCTAGATCTTCTCTGTCAAAAGTGACAATGTCTTGACTTCTCTTAATTTCATCCTTTAATAGGTAGCAGAGCCAACCAGGAGAAATTCAATTCTGGTTGTGATTCTTAACATCAAGAAGGGACTTGTTGCTGAGGTGGGAATGATGGGGAAATGTGTACTGTCTGTCTTTGATTTTGTGAGAGAGAAAAGTTAGTAATTCTCTGATATAGACTCTTGATTTGATAAGATCAAATTTTAAAAAATTATGAAGGATATGTAGAATCTCATTAATTAAAATTCTATAGCAAAAGTAAACTATATAAAATGTTTTAATGATACATTTTGTTTTTACATTACATTTAGCAAGGACTCCCACTTTGTGAAAGATCTCTTGTAACACTGATATATAGTGACCTCATTTAAATGTGTGTGCAATATTTCACATCTGTAGCATGCCCCCACCTCTCTGTTTAAGAAAATGAACAGAAATCTATTTTTAGCTCCCACTAAACCCTGAGCTCATTGGAAAAGGGAAAGAAAAAAATTATGTGACAAACATGCAGAATCAAGGAAAACAAATTCCCTCATTGGCTGTATATAAAAATATGCTTCATTCTGCACCCCTAATTCATCATTTTTCTATAGTGGATAGCATGTTTTATCCTCTGTCCTTATGAATGGTCAGCTAGGTAGCACAGTGGATAGAACACAGGCTCTGGAGTCAGAAGAATCATCTTCCTGAGTTCAAATCCAGCCTCAGACACTTACTAGCTATATGACTCTGGGCAAGTCACTTAACCCTGTTTGCCTTAATTTCCTAATCTGTAAAATAACCTGGGGAAGGAAATGGCGAGCCACTCTAGTATCCTTGCCAGGAAATCCCACATGAGGTCACGCAGAGTCAGGCACAATTGTAAAACAGCTGAACATTGTATTTACCATAATTCTCAAAGCTTTAAAAGTTGTTTGTTTCTATAGTGTTGTAACTGTATATATTTTCTCCTACTTTTCCTCATTTCATTCTTCATTTTTATAATATTAATATAGTATAAATTATTCTTTTGGTTTGGAAGAATATCACTCTGGATCAGTTTGTATGCCTTCCCATATCTATTTGAATTCATCTATTTCTTCATTTTTTACTGCATAATAATATAGTATGCTATCACACTCATGTGCCATAACTTGTGCAGTCATTCCTCCATTGATACCTCTTGCCTTATTTTCTAGTTCTTCTTGAATCCAGGTCCAGTGTTCTATCCAGTGAGCCACCTGGCTACCTAGGAATTACTTTGCCAACAATATGCCAGTAAAATTGACAGCTTAGATTAAATGAATGTATCTTTACAGAATACTTGAATAGAACAAAAAGAGAGAATGACTCAGTCTCAGAGGAAGAAATTTTACAAATTATGAATGAATTTCCAAGGAAGTTAGAAGGTCCAGATGGATTCGCAAGTAAATGCTATGAAACATTCAAAGAACGATGATGCCAATATTATAGAAATTACTTACAAAAAGGGATTTCTACCAAATTCCTCCTATGACACAGATATGGTCTTGATAGATATATCTGTAACTTGTCTAGGGTCACACAGCTAGCAAATGTCTGAGGTTGGATTTGAATTCAGGTCCTCTTGACTCCAGGGCCAGGGCTCTATTCACTGTGCCACCTAGCTGCCCCAATTCAAAATTCTTTAAATAAAATGTTAGTAAAAAGGTTAAAACAACATCACAAAGATTGTACACTATTACCAGTTTGTATTTATAACAAAGAGGAAGGGTTCGTTTAGTATTAAGAAAACTGTAAACCTAACCATATTGACAACAATTTTATAATTATATCAATAGATGCAGAAAAAGCTTTTAACAAAATACAATGTCTATGTTTTTTTTAAAGGACAGCTAGGTAGAGCACTGGGCTTGGAGTCAGGAAGACCTGAGTTTAAACTCAGCTCGAGACACTTACTAGCTATGTGACTCTAGACTACTCACTTAACCCTGTTTGCCTGACTTTCCTCATCTGTAAATGAGCTGGAGAAGGAAATAGCAAACCACTCCAGTATAACTGTCAAGAAAATCCCAAATGGGGTCATGAAGAGTTGGCCACAAGTGAGATGACTGAACAAAACTAGATTATAAATCCTTGGAACATAGGAACTGTGCTTTATGTGCCTTTGTATGGCTTTTGTAGCTCAGGAGAGTGCTTCATAAATATTTTTTGAATTGAACTGAAATAATTAGCAGGCTTTCTTATGTTGAATTGTGTTCCTTGGTTTGTTTCATGAGCATATATAGCCTCTTTCTATTTCAATTCTAAGATTTATGAAGGATAGGACCGTACCATTTGACATTCCGAATTTGTGGCTTCTACCTACAAATTCACTCAGCACAGCCTACCTGTCAAGGGCTTTGTAAATATTGTTGATTGATGGACAGAGTTCACTGAGGAAAATGGAGGTGGGTGAGTTGTCAGTGGGAGGAGTGGTGGAGATAAAATTCCCCATAGAGATTAATCTTCAATTTGTTCCTTGATTTGCCTGTGTTGAAAGAGCAGTATTGCATCAGAAGGCATCAGTCTCAGGCACTATGGCTGAAAAGTGGGCGTCTGTTCTGCTGCTGCTGCAGCTCTGCTGCTTTGGATATGGATGCTGTGGGAAGGTCCTGGTGTGGCCAGTAGAACAAAGCCACTGGATTAATATGAAGACGATTCTTGATGAGCTGGTACAAAGGGGTCACTTGGTAACTGTGTTAGTGCCTTCTATTACATTTCTCATTGATCCTACTGACTCTTCCGGCCTGAACTACGAGGTTTTTCCTACGCTATCTACGAAAGAGATAGCACTTAGTAAAATGGAAACTTTTCTGGATGAGATGATTAACCAAGGCAACAGTTTTTCACACTGGAAAACCGCATGGAAATTTCATGAAATTATGGGGAAATTTGTTACTGAGGTAAAATCATTATGTGAAGCTGCAGTTTGCAACCAGACACTCATGGAGAAGCTACAAAAAACGGGCTATGATGTGCTACTTACAGATGCTGCATTTCCATGTGGAGATCTGATAGCTGAGATGCTTGAAATCCCTTTCATAAATAGTCTCCGGTGGAGCATAGGGCATACCTATGAGAAATACTACGGGGGACTTCCATCTCCTCTTTCCTATGTGCCTATGCCTCTAGGCAGACTGACTGACAAGATGACCTTTATGGAAAGGGTGAAGAATATGCTACTGTCTCTCCTCTCTGACTTCTACCTCTATTTGCATAGCTTAACTTGGGAGCAGTTTTACAGCGAAGTATTAGGTAAGGTAAATATTTTTTAGAAGTATTTTGGTATGAGTTGTCATTTTCAGTTTTGTCTACCAAGGTGATCATCGTGGCCTTCTTTATACAAACTTAAGCTTTTCTCCTTTGTATATCATTAAGAGACTCAGAAAGCTTCAAACAAAGTCTTTCTTAGTATAAAGAAGTGATTTTTAACTTCTTTAAATGTAATATTGTTATCTAGAATGACTGGGATATTATACTAGTAATAAATAATCTTTATATAGTGATAAGAAAAAACATCCATTTAAATCAGTTCTCTTATGATTATGTGTTCCTTGTGTTTCTCCATTCCTGATGCATTTTCATGACCCCCAAATGTCTTTTATTATCATCCTATAATTCTGTGTTTCCAATTTGTGTCTGCCAACAAATCTTATGGCTTTAGTGGCTAGATCTCCCTGTGAGTTACTCATTGCCACTAACCCCTTCTTGGAACCCGGATTTCCTCTCCACTGGGATTTGCTTGTAACAGAAGACAAAGAATTTGTTTAGCTTTTAGCAAAATAGCTCTCTGAAATCAGCACAAACAACCTGCTTTAACATTTTTAAAGGATTTTTATTCTTAACTGGAAAGATTTAAAAGCAGGAAGGTTAAAAATTGCAGATAACTTCAGTTAGCTGAAGATCTTACATGCAAAAGTATGCAGCATTAGAGCTTAGCCTTTCTTACTTCACAATCTTTTTTTCTTCCTCACTATCTTCTTTATATGATCCATAAGAGAAATGGAAACTTTGCAAAACATCTTTGAGCTTTCACCTCACAGCTATGAGCTGAGCAAAATTGACAGGCAACGGACATTTCATGTTGAGGAGGATTTGGGAAGTCTGTCAAGCTGACCCAGTGCCCATGGAACTGTAAATTTGTCCAACCATTCTAGAAAACAATGGCTACAATAATATAACTGATAATACAAAAAGCCTGTAGTACTCTGATTTATTATGATGATTAATTTCCCTCTAGGTGCTCTAATAAGGAATTAGATCTCTCTCCCGTCAGTAGAGAAGTGTGGGGCTCTGGGTGTGGAATATGAGATAGAAAACTATACTCATTAACTTTGAGGGCAAAGTTTTTCTTGATGGGGACTTCTTACATTAGTAGAAACTCTTTTCGCTGTGAACCACTTATCTGTACTTTAGTAGATGAGTCCTAGAGAATTGACCGATTGATACAGAGTTCAAATGACTTGCCTAAAGTCACTGGAAGCTTGACACTAATCTATTATGCAAGCCTACCTTTACAAAAAGGACTTGTGTTCCAGGATAGCAGAACAAGGAAAGAGAAAGGACTTCCAAAAAAAAAATTAGAATAGGATGAGGCTATCAACTTAAGTTGCAGATAGATAGTAGAGATATGCTTATAATTTATTTTCTTTGTAATAGTATGTATTTTATATTACATAATTAAATACATTATTTTGAGAAAAGAGTCCACAGGCTTCTCTAGACTTCCAAAGGGATCCATGAAACAAAGAAAAAGTTAAAAACCTCTGGATCTGAGGGACTGATTCAGGTTTCTTGCAAGGAAATGATATACAAATGAGGAATGAGAGATTAAAGATGCATAAGCCAGAAAGAATGATTGTAGGAGTGAGGTCTGAGAGGAGGTGGGAGTAATGATATCCGTGCTACTGTTTCCAGTGAACTAACCCTGATTTCTACTTCAGAAAGTGATCTTTGCCACCTCTGAATGCTTAAAACACCTGATTTAGAAGATTATCATAAAGTTCTTACCATTTTCTGCCTTTTGTTTTTATAGTACTTTAAGACATGTAAAAATGGATTACAAATATCTCCTTCAATCTTGATGACAACCTTGAAGTGTAGGTGCTATTATTAGCCCCACCTTACAGCTGAGGAAACTGAGGCAGACCAATGGTAATCTGCCCAAGGACATACAGTTGAGTTCCTGAAGGCATATTTGAAATCTGATCTTCCTGGCTCCAGGTGCACTACATTACACCTCTGCACTCAAGGTGTTAGGTGTTATCTGTATGCAATGAAAAGAAAAAAAAACTTTTCTAGTATATTGTGACTTGAGAAAAATCAAAAAGTCAATCAACAGACATTTATGAAGCATTTATAATGAGTCTGCCATTGTGCTGAGTGCTGCAGATAAGAAGACAGATTAAAAAAAATCCCTACCATTAAGAATCTCGCATGCTAATGTGAATAAGTAGGTATGTGGAAGTCATGGGGTCTATGGGTGCTACGAACCCCAAAATGCAAGGGTACAGGGCAGGTCTACTTTGAAAGAATTCGACCACTCAAGCCTTCTTTCAGCCCAAGTAGAGAGTTTGTTATGACACCAGTTAGGTGGGTGAAATTTCTGGGGAGTCTGGGCTTGATGAGGGTGAGAATGACACTTTTATACAGAGAAAGGGAAAAAGGGTCAGTGAAAAGATCTTGATGAGGTTAAGGAACAGCAAATAGCCTGGGGTGGTCTGGAGGTAACAGACAATGAAAGGCTGGGTTGTGTCACAGGGCCACAACGAAAGGACAGTTGAAGGGATTATACTGGGATGCATCAGGCTAATGCCAGGGATCTGGGCTGCTGAAATGTATGGGCAAGTTCAGGGGTCCAGATTTCATCTCCCCCAGTCAGTAGGTAACTTCATAGTAGGCAAGTAAGCTTAGAAAGGAGGCTCAAGTAGTTGGGGGAGCTAGGAAAGCCTAGAAAAAGAAATAAAGAATAGTTTTCCAGAAGCATTTTTGAACTTAGATTAGTACTTGATATGTTTAAATTGCTTTCCTATGTGTGTATGCATGTACAAATAAATGTATATGTGTTTCTATGTACATACACACACACATATAAATATATTTATAAACTTTATGAAGGGAAGGGCCATCTTTTTCTTTTGAGTTTATTTCCTCCTCTCTTTCTAACTGCATTTAGTATAATGCTGCAGAGAGTACACGTGGCAGTGAATATCTTTGACCAACTGAAATCTCTGTTAATAAAACAAGAGTGACTATTTGGAAGCTAATATTTACTTTGATAATGGAACAACCTTCTGATTTGAAAGCTAATATTTACTTTGATAATGTACCAACCTTCTGATTTAAAAGACCAACAGGCAGTATGGGAGAAAAGGGAGATACACTATGTTTAAGAAGTGGGTCTCTCTTCTCCTGCTGCTGCAGCTCTGTTACTTCAGCTGTGGGTCCTGTGGGAAGGTGCTGGTGTAGCCCGTGGAGTTTGGTCATTGGATCAATTTAAAGACCATCCTGGCAAAGCTGGCACAGAGGGGACACACATTGACTGTATTAGTGTCTACTGTCACATATCTCATTGATCCTACCAGCCTTTCAGGGCTGAAATATGAGGTTTTTCCAGTGCCATTTGAGAAAGAAGAAGCATCAAAAGAGTTAGGAGAAACTTATTCAAAATGATTTATGAGTTCCCTAATCTATCATACTGGGTAGCAATCTGGAAATTTTATGACTCCATGACTCTCAAAATTTACTCAAAGGAAAAAATTATCATGCGAAGCTTTAGTCTTCAATCAGACCCTCATACAGAAACTGCAAAAAACTGGGTATAATGTGCAGCTTTCAGGTGCCGCATTTCCATGTGGGGATATGATAGCAGAGAGGCTTGCAATTCCTTTGGTACATAGTCTCCAATTCACCATGGGTAATACCTATGAGAGATACTATGCGGGACTTCCATCTCCTCTTTCCTATGTGCCCATGACCCTGGGCAAACTGATAAGATGACCTTTATGGAAAGGGCAAAGAATATGCTACTGTCTTTCCACTTTGACTTCTGCTTCTATTCATTTAACAAAATTTGGGAGCAGTTTTACAAGGAGACATTAGGTAATATGGTTTATTTTCTGAAGTGTTTTGGTTTGAATTGTTTTACTTTCAATGTTGTCTGCCAAGGTGATTATTGTGGACTTCACTACACTATCCTGTTTTAAGTCAAATCTTGCTGTAATATTTCTACCTAGCAATTACTGGGCTATTGGCAATACATTTTGATCAATAAAGAACAATTTAAAGAAGCAAAACATTGACCCAAATAAATTCTCTTATTGTCAGATGTTCCTTGTATTTCCCCATTCTTTACAGAGCTTCATGACCCCAAATCTATTGGCTTCCTGACTCTATGTTCCTCATTTCTCTTCTCCCAGGAAGCCCAGTGAATTGGCTGGCTGGATTTCCCTGTGGGTTGCTCATTTCAACTTCCTTTTCTTGCAACCTGGCATTCCTTCCCACTGAGCTTTGCATATACAAGAGTATAGAGTTTTTAATTCCTCATGATTTCACAGGATAACCTCCCTGAAATCTGTGCATTGCCTTTCCTTAATTTTTTAAAGGAGATTTTTTTACACAAATAACTACAAACTTTAAATTATGAACAAAGAAAAGTGAAAAGTTATAGAAATCTCTCTTATTCCTAGTCTTCCATGCAAAGAGGTAGGAAAATTGGTTTTAGTTTTTATTTCCCCTTCTCTTACAAGGTTGAACTCCATGTTAATCCCCTAAATTAGATAACCCATTCTCATCTATATGAAGTTCTAGATATTATATCTAGGACAGGAGAAGCATATAAATTGATGAATCAACCATCAACCATTTATTAAACAACTACTCTGTGCCACACACTGTACTAAATCTTTGAGATTCAAAGAGACAATTAAAATAATCCCTGTAGTCAAGGAGTTTACATTCTAACTGGATGGCAATGTTAGTGTAAGGTAAAATGCTAGAAGGGAGTTCACTAACGCTGGAACAATCAGTAAAGGCCTTTTATAGAAAGTGGTGCTTGTGTAACACAAGCAAAGTGGGACTTTTTGTTCTGTTTTCTTTTGGTGTGCTTCTCAGTACTGGGGCAATCAAATGCCTTTCTTTGATTAAGTCTTGCCTTTGTTTGTAGGAAGGCCCACACCCTTTTGCTGGTTAGGCCCCCAGAGGTGTGAAACCCTCAAGAGGTGTGAAGCACTCTGACCCTGAAGAAGTATATATATATATACTCTCAGGTGGGGCACACTCATTGAAAGAGTGTTGGTGACAAGACTCTGGGTAGCCATTGAAGCAGCCCGTCCCCACCCCCTGCTTTGAAAACCCAGATGTTGGTGTTTCTCTCTGATAACTGTATTACTATGGATAGACTGATTTGTGTTTATTTGCTCTGTTCATATAGCGTATGCTTGTAATTTCTGTTTGTATTCTCTCTGAAGTTCAGTATGCTGGCTTTTCCCCCTGAACTAAGTTTAATTAAAGTAAGATTGGTTAACTCCTTCAAGTTGCTTTCTTTAGAAAAGCAGATCAAAGAATCTGTGCTAGCAGCCCTCCTGTAGCAACTTTGTTGTTATAGCTTGAAGGAAACTTGAGATTCAAAGAGATGGAGATGAGGAAGGAGAGCATTCCATAGGCATAGAGGACAACAAGTGCAAAGGTACTGAGAAAGAATTATGTACTGTTTATGTATTATGGCCAATTGGCCATTATGGCTTAAATGTAGACTATATGGAAGGGAAGATTTTGGAAGATTAAGTAGGAAGGTAGAAAAGGTCCAGGTTGTGAAGAGCTTTAAATACCAGAGTCATTATTTGATCCTAGAATTAGTAAGCAACCAGTAGTATTTATTAAATAGGAAGATAGCATTGTTGGGTCTGTGCATTAGGAAAATCACTTTTGCATTTCTGTGAAAGGGTAAATTAGAGAGGGGAAAGCTGTCAGGCAAGAAGATTGAATTAAGAGGCTATTGATTTTGGGCCCACCAATTCTTTACAATTAAACTGTATAATCTACATTAAAATTTGAAATTTTTCTTCAAAGTACATTTATTGATTATACCATATTCTATTATGTTGTGGTCAATAAAAAGTGTGTTTAATCTTTCTGCATTTCTGTGTTACTTTATGAGATATTTAGCACCTGGTCAGTTTTGTAGATATGTCATACATAGCTGAGAAATATGTTTACTCCTTTAGATTCAAATTCAGTAATTGCTAGAGATCCATTATATCCAAATTTTCTAAAATTCTATTCAGATTCTTAATTTCTTCTTCGCTCTCCCTGTCTCTGTCAGTTTCTTCATAATTTTAATGTATTTACACACCAAAGGCTGCACAAGTGTGTGTGTGTGTGTGTGTGTGTGTGTGTGTGTGTGTGTGTGTGTGTGGTGTTCCTGTGTATATCAACCTTCCTTTATCCAGCTTAGAGTAAGTTTCATGTGGTGCCCACTTCATTATACCCATTCCTCCATGTTTGCATGCTCTTCTTCTTGCAACTGATTACAAGAGAAATAGTAAATTTGAATCCTTTCTTCAAAGGACATTTATGGATTCTATTTTATTTTATTGTGTTATAAAATAAAGATTATTCTAGCCATCACGTCACTAACACTTCGGCTTTGTTTAAAGAAACTTGTATTCTAATAATCTATGTAGCTGGAGACAGCCTTGCAGTATTTCTTAGCATCTATTTGGCTTGCTATGGCACAACTCAGAGACAGTTCCATCCTAATTCCTAAGTCATTGGGCCTACTCTGTCCTTTGTTATGTAGGAGGCCTTTCTGTAGCCATGACCCTTCTGTACCTCAAATACATCCAGCTTTATCTCTTGACCTTTTCAAAGGATGCTAGAAGTGTGACATCTAGAATTATGTGACATCTAGAATTATATAAAAGTACATATGCCAAAGGCTCAGGGGTCCTTCAACCGGGCAGGATCCTCATCTCCATTCAGGCTCTTGAGACCATGTGAATCCAGACACATTCCCAAGAAGAACCATGGGAGAATGGTGTGGTAGGCAGTACTATGTGTCCTTCATTTCTATGAAGAGATGGTTTTTAACCTCTTAGGTCTGGATAATGGTTTGTATAGACCCAAAAGAAAAGAAAAATTCCACAACAAACAGAACCCGAGAGAAGAAAAATAACTTGACTACGAGGACTGAAGGAGTTCCTTGAAGAAATGAAGTTAGAGATAAAAAAATGAAATTATAAGAGAAATGAGTATGGATAAAGGAATTGGAATTAGAATTACTAGCTTAGAATAGAAGGTGGTAAACCTTAACCCAAAACTATTCCCTCTGAAAATAAGAATGTACCAAACAGGAACAGATGATTCCATGAAACAACAAGAGATATTAGAACAAAATCAAAATATCAAAGGCATATATATATATATATATATATATATATATATATACATATACATATATATTTAAAAGCTTGATTTGGACAACAAGTCAAGGAAAGGTAACATAAAAATCATAAGATGATCTGAAAACCATGACCAAAAAAGAAACCTGAGATATCGCATTTCAAAAAATCATAAATGAGAGATTTCCCAGATCTATTAGAACCAGAGGGTAAAGTAAAAATAGAAAAGATCTACCAATCATCTACTAAAAGAAACCCAGAAAATGAAACTCCCAGGAACATCACAGCCAAAATTCAGAGAATCCAGGTCAAAGAAATAAAAACTGCAAATAGTCAAAAAGAAATAATTCATGTGCCAAGGAACCACTACCAGGATCACACCAAACTTGGCAGCTATACTAATAAATGAAAAGAGACCTAGGAATATGGTATTGCAACAGGCATAAGCTAAAGACTTACAATCAAGAAAACCTTATCCTAGGAAACCGAGTATAATTCTATATGGTGAGGGTAAATATGTGTGTGGGGGAGAGAGATGGAGAGGAGATGGGGAAATTTACCTTTAATGAAACAGATGACTTTCAAGAAAGCATTCCTGATACATCCAGGTGGCACAATAGATATAGCACTAGATTTGGAGTCAGAAAAGGTGTATTTGACTACTGCTTCAGACACTAGGTGTATGATCCTGGGTAATTCATTTAATACCTCCCGCCCAGGGTAACAGTAAAACCTAACTCACAAGTTTAATTGTGAGGATCAAACAAGATAACACAGGTAAGGCAATTTGTAAATCTTAACACCTAAATGATAAGTAATATAATGTAGATATCAGTGCTGATTAGAAACTTTAAGTTGTATAAGTCAAGAATAACCTAGAAAGGTAAATGTATCTGAGTAAATGGAAAGGGCTACGTGATGGCGTGGCCATATTCTAATAGGGAGAGAAGAGTCAGATATCCCTTTAAAACCTTAATGATTTCCAGCAGAAAAGGACATTTATTGATTATATTTTATTTTATTGTGTTTCTTGCTCTTATCTCAGAGGAACAGGTGGTCTTCCTCTTTACCTAGGTCATCCCCTTTACTGATATCTTTGAACCTATTCCCTCCTGTCTGTTTGGCATTCAAAGCCCTTCATAACTATCCCTCCACCTTTCAAATCTTCTTACTCTTTAGATTTCCCCTAACCCTCATACTCTGTGATCCAGTGACTCTGGCCTCTTAAGCAAGATACCCTGGGCATTTTACTGGTTGTTCCTCATTCCTAGCATGCTCTCCTTTTTATTCTACACCTCCTAGCTTCCTTGACTCCCTTCAATTTTTACCTAAAATCCCATCTTTTACAGAAAGCCACTTAATTCTAGAACTTTCTCTCTACTGATTATTTCCAATTTATCATGAATAAAATTTATACCTACATGTTTTCATATTGTCTCCTCCCTTAGACTGAGATTGACTTTTGCTTTTCTTTGTATCCCTAGTAAATAGCACAGTGCCTGATACATAGTAAGTGGTTAATGTATGTTTATTGAATGGCTGAATTAATAAGCCCCTACTCTTCTCTTGCATGGTGATTTTACTAGCTAACTCCTGAGGTGTGATAGAATCAGCTCCAACTACCTTTCAAGAACTAGTTGTTCAAATTTGTGAGCATTGTAAGCATTTATACCTTGGAAATTGGCAAATGTTATAAATCAAGGCATGCTTTGTTTTGGTTATTGTCTAGATTTAAGAAAGTGAGGGAGAAAATGTTTATAACCGAGTTCTTTTGGTTCAGCTCATTTCACTCTTCATTATTTCATGCTAGTATTTCTGTATTTTTCTAAAATCAACCGGCTCATAATTTCTTATAGCACAGTAGTATTCTATCACAACCATATACCACAACTTGTTTAGCCATTCCTGATGGGCATCCCCTCAATTTCCATTTCTTTGTCATCACAAAGAAAGCTGCTATAAATATTTTAGAACAGGTAAGTTCTTTTTCGTTTCCCTGATTATCTTGGGGAAAAGACTGCTGGGTGAAAGGGTACAAACAGTTTTATAACTCTTTGGGCATAATTCTAGATTGCTCTCTCAAATGATTGGAATAATTTGCAGTTCTGCCACCAGCATATTAGTGTCTCAATTTTTCCATATTGCCTCCAACATTTGTCATTTTCCCCTTCTAATATTTTAATGAATCTGATAGTTGTGAGATGATATCTCAAAATGCTTTTAATTTGCATTTCTCTAATCAATAAGGATTTAGGGCATTTTTTCAAGGTATTTAGAAGGGTTTGGGGGAGAGCTCAGGCTAGTCCCTGCCTTTATTCTGTTATCTTGGATCTGCCTACCTAGAGCATTTTTATATGACTATATATAGTTTTGATTTCTTCATTGAAAACTGCCTGTCATATCCTTTGACCATTTATCAATTGGGGGATGATTTTTTTTCTTTTCTATTGTGAATTCAACAGTCAAAAGCAACCATAAGCATGTTAATACATGAAAAAGAATAGGGATCATGGAATCTCAGGTTAAATCTAGTCAGGAACTTAGAGTCCAACTTGTCCAACTCCTTCTTTTAATAGATGAGCAAATTGAGAGTAACATTGCGACAGTTAAAATTAAGATAAACTGAGGCACAAAGTTCTAAGCATGATCAATTTATTAGTAAAGTATGAATTTACCAATAAATAGGATCGCCATTTCTTCAGCAAAACTTAGACTCTGAATGAGGGGGACAATGCTCTTTTATAGGTTTTGGGGAGTACAGAACAAAAAACAGGGTTTTGTAGGTAGGGTACAAGTTTTGATTGGTTACAAGCACTCAAAACTATGAATGGTGAAATCAATATGATGGGTTATAGATCTGAGGCTTGGGGAACAACATGATTGGTTGGAATTTGGGAATGAGGGGCTAGCAACAACCACTCCTTCCCTCCTGTGACTAAGCAATGGTCATTGTTTGAGTCCACTTGGAAAGTCAGAGTTTTGAATAACAAACCGGACATCCTTGGTTTGATGATGTGATGATGTGAGACTAGACTCGCTGGTGTCCATCTGCATCCGTCAAGGATAGCAGGTTCCTTGAGGCAAGAATGGAACAGTGATTAAAAAAATTGAAAAAAAAGGAAAAATACCTGTTTATATCATTTGACAACTTACCACTTGGGAAATCGCTCATATTCTTACAAAAGTTAATCAGTTCTTTTTATATCTTGGAACCTTTTTCAGAGAAATGATGTCTCTGATATCTTGCTTCTAATATGTCTCCCTTCCAATCTCACCAATATTAAATTTGTTTATGGAAAAACTTTCTAATTTTATATAATCAAGTTGTTCTTTTAATCTTCTGTGATAATATCTATCCCTTGTTATATTTTCTAAGGAAACTTGGACTATTTTGACATATGGGTAGAAGACATCTTGTTATAACAGAGCCCGTAAGGTTTTTTTTTTTGTTCTACTGAAGTAAGTGATTCTTCATAATAAAAAATTAAGCACCATGGGATCACATGTTCTCCATGTGACTTGGTTAAATGTTGAATCAAGGTTAATTTTCAGCTTGCTTATTGACTTAACTCCAGGTTTTCACCTATTAACTGTAAAGGCAGAACAGCATGGACAAAATGTACAAATACACAAGCATCATGTCTGAAAAGTTGGTTTCTCTTCTGCTGCTGTTGAATATTTGTTGCTTCAGCTTTTCATCTTGTGGGACAGTGCTGGTAT
>CM053623.1:348201426-348223070 GCA_028646595.1 Phalanger gymnotis
GAATACTACTAACTTTTCACACAGTTCTTCCTTTCACTGAGCCCAAATTACTTCCCCATAACTTCTAGCCATTGGTCCTACCTCTACCCCTGCAGCAGCCACCCCAAATTAATCTCCTTTTGACTAAATGCTTGATAGGGATTTGACAGCTTAGGAGCCTACCCTAGGAATTCTCTTTTGCAGCTTGAACATGCCTAGGTCATTCAGCCATTTCTCATGCAATGCTTCCTGGTACTTTCAGTCCTGTTGTTGGGGCCCACTTTGTCCATCACTTCTCATCATCACTGTACTGTAGATAAGGTCTAACCAGTGCAGTGGAGCCATGTCTTCCTTTTTTTTTTAACTAGACACTATATTCAATTTTAAATTGCTGCAGGACCGTCACTTCATTTCCCTGACCCTCAGTTTCTTAATCTATAAAATGAGGATAATGCTCACCCTATTATCCTCTGTAATACCTGTGAGGTAGTTGTAAGGAAAATGCTCTGTAAACTTCAAGGTGCTGTGTAAATGTGATTCCACACCTACAAATACACACCTACACATATATACATACACACACGGTGTCCTAAACGTCTTAGAGCACTTCTTATCTACTAAAGCTTTTGGAAGTTTTTGGAAGACCTTGCATGTTATTGCTATTATCGTTGCTCAGACCTGAGATTTCATCAGGGTTAGGAACTGAGACCACTACTCACATTAAAAATAGACAGAGACTGTTCTTGAGAAAAGGCAAAAAGGAATTTTATTACTTTAAGAACACACCCAGTGTGGCCCAAGATGATGCCAGCAAGTGTGTGTGTGCCATACAGCTTGAAGCAAGTTATATAGACCCTAATGCAGAGTTCCCCCACTCTCCACTGGCTCCTCTTCTTATTAATTGGGTTTGCAGCTCACATTCTAAACGTAGAATTTTCTCCCCAGCAACAGAGAACAAAGAACAAAAAGGCAGGTGTGAGACCAGGGAATGGTATTCAGCAGAAAGGGAGTAAAGCTAGATAAACGGACCTTGCAGGTGTCTGTCCTCTGATGTAATTTCTTATCTCTGCTTTCTCAGCACAGCAGTTTCTAAAAATATAGAAGGGGTACAGGGTGGGGGTGGATGGTAGAAAAGGTCAGGTCTTATCCAGTGCTGAGGGGGCTTCACTCTTTCAGCATTCCACTCAGAACTATCTGATATTGAAACACCTACTGGTGCAAATAAGCAAGTTGTTGAAAACTTTTAGTCTTAGAGAATTGTCTGTGTCATATGGAGGTTAAAAAGCCTCACCCAGGGTCATGTAACCAGAATGTGTCAGAGGCAGGACTGACTCCAACTCCTCCAGGCAGGTTTTAATTATCATTATTATGCATTTGCAATAAATATCTCAACTCTGGTCATACTGGTGCCACACCCTTGGTTTTGTTCCTGTCTCCCTAAGTGCTCCTCATCTGACTCTTCTAAGGTTCATTACCTTAATTGAAATATCCCAAGGCTCTGTCCTTGGCAACTTTTCTTTTTCTCTATGTTCTTTCCCTTGACTGAACTTCATCTATTTCCTTTATATAGATGACATCCAAGCTTATATCTCCACCCCTGATATAACTTCTCTATGGAACTTCATTCCCGTACTTTCAGCTGCCTCAATACTTCCACCTGGTTATTCCTATAGGAACCTAAATTCAACATGTCCAAAAATGAAAAGGACAACTGGGAAGGTCATAGGTTTATTTCTATTATTTACTATTTGTGTGACCATGAGCAAGTTCCATGATCTGTGCTTCAGTGTCCTTGTCTCTGAAATCTGGGAGTTAAACTAAATGACCTCTAAGGTCCCTGATGTTTCTCATCCTATGATATTGTGATTGTGAGTTACTTAGATTCTTTAAAAAATTTTTTTCAAATAGATTTTTTAATCGTTAATTTGTTCTCCCACTACCCCCACTTCCACACCCACCATGAGCAATTTTTAAAAATATATTCTTTAATACATACCTACATAGTCTGGAAAAATAAATCTCTTCATTAGCTATGTCCAAAAGTGTGTCTTTCTTTATTTTATGTTTATCACCTCTTTGTCAGGAGGTGAGAAGTGTTTTCATCTTCATTCTTTTGGACTTGTTGCATTGATCATAGTTCTAAAATCTTTCAAAGTTATCTTTCTCAAGATTGCAATCATTGTACAGATTATTCTGCTTTCTTCACAATGAATCAGTTCATAGAGGCCTTTCCATTGTCCTCTGAAATTGTACATTCCAAAATTCCTTTTAAAAATTTATTTATTTTTAGTATTTTAAAAAATATTTTGAGTTCTGAATTCCCTCCCTCCCTCTGAACTCACACCTACCCATTGTGAAGGAAAGTAATATGATGCCAATTATGTATGTGAAATCCTGCAAAACATATTTCCATGTGAACCATGTTGCCAAAAAAAGGGGGAAAAAGAAAAGTGGAAAAAATTGTACTTCAGTCTACATTCAGACTCCATCAGTTCTCTCTCTAGAGTTGGTTAATATTTTTCATAACGAGTCCTTCAGAAGTGTCTTAGACCATTACATTGATCAGAATAGCTACATCATTCGAAGCTGACCATCATACAATATTGCTGTTACTGTGTACAATGTTCTTCTGGTTCTGCTCACTTCAGTTTGCTTCAGTTCATACAAGTCATCTCAGGTTTTTCTCAAGCCATCCTTCTCATTATTTCTTATAACACAAAAGTATTTCATTACAATTACACTCCACAACTTATTTAGCCATTCTCCAAATGATGACCATCCCCGCAATTTCCAACTCTTTGCTACCACGAAAAGAGTGGCAAAAAATAATTCTATACATAAAGGTCCTTTTCCTTTTTCTTTGACCTCTTTGGGATACACTCCTAATAGTGGTATTGCTAGTCAAAGTATAGTCCTTTGGGCATAGCTCTAAATTGTTCTCCAGAATGGTTGCATCAGTTTGCAATTCCATCAACAATGCATTAGTGTCCCAATTTTTCCATACCTCCTGCAACATTTGCTATTTTTCTTTTTTGTCATGTTAGCCAAGGGCAACTAGGTTGCACAGAGGATACAGTGTTAGACCTAGAATTAGGAACGCTCATTTTCATGAGTTCAAATATGCCCTCGTGGATATGCTAGCTGTGTGATCCTGGAAAAGTCCCTGTTTGCCTCAGTTTCCTCACCTGTAAAATGAGTTGGAGAAGGCAATGGCAAATGACTCTAGAATCTTTGCCAAGAAAACCCCAAATGGGGTCACAAGGCATCAGACAATTGAAACAACTGAACAACAGCATGCTAGTCAATCTGGTAGGTGTGAGGTGGTACCTCAGAGTTGTTTTAATTTGTATTTCTCTAATTAATAGTGATTTTGAGTGTTTTTTCATACAACTATAGATAGCTCTGATTTCTTTTTTTTGAAAACTACCTAATTATATCCTTTGACCATTTGTCAATTGGGGCATTTCATGATTTGTTATGACCTAGTAATATTCCATTTCATTTATATTGCAAAATTTGTTTAATCATTTCACAATAGGACAGCTCTTTAGTTTCCAGTTTTTTGGCTGTCTCCAAAAGAGTTCCTATAAATATTGCTGCACATATACATATTATTTCCACTTTTTTGGCATGGGGGGGGGTTAAGGCCTTATAGTGGAATAGCTAGTTCAAACAGCTTGCATAATTTGATAACTTGATTATAATCCTTATGATATATTGCTGTTATCTCTTATTTTATTTAAAATTTTTGTATCAACATTCTTTAGGGAAATTGGTCTGTAATTTCCTTTCTCTGTTTTGGCTCTTCTTGGTTTTGGTATCAGCACCGTATTTGTGTCATAAAAGGAATTTGGTAGGACTCCTTCTTTTCCTATTTTTCCAAATAGTTTATATAGTATTGGGTTTAATTGTTCCTTAAATGTTTAGTAGAATTTGCTTGTGAATCCATGTGGTCCTGGGGATTTTTTCTTAGGAAGTTCAATGATGGCTTGTTCAATTTCTTTTTCTACAATCGGGCTGTTTAAATATTTTATTTCTTTTTCTGTTAATATGGGTAATTTATATATTTTTTTAGAGATTCATCCATTTCACTTAGATAGTTAAATTTATTACAATATAATTGGGCAAAATAGCTCCTAACAATTGTCTTAATTTCCTCTTCATTGGTGGTGAATTCACCCCTTTCATTTTTGATACTAGTAATTTGGTTTTCTTCTTTCTTTTTTAAAATCAAAATGCAAAGTCATCAGCCTCACTCTGTCTTTCAGAGTTATCTGAGTCCAGTGGCAAGATATAGGTCTTGACAACTGGAGATGACCCCTGATGCAGTAGGAGACCATGGCCTTTTTAAGCTAAGGTCTTCCATTACAGGTAGCAATATTAAGAACTAGAGATATGCAATCTGCACAAGAGGCTAATACTACCTCAGTCTGAGGTTGATTTTTCTAATAGCTTTCTGTGTCTTTTGGGAAATAAGCTTGGGGTGAGTAGTTGAGTGGGACGGTGGCAGAGGGAGGGGATGAGACAGAGGGATTCAGAGTGGGAAGAGGGGAAGTAGGGATGTTAAGGGAAGGTTTTTGCTTTTTGTTCTTGTTCTGCTACTTGGGACCTTCCCATTTCCAGCTACTCTGTCATTAGGATTATGAGAGATTATTAGCTGCAGCCACTACAAAAGTAATTGGGTGGAAGAGGAGTGTCCTATACTCTCTGATGTGGCTCCGTCCAGTGTCTTGGTCAATGCAGAGCATCACAGCTGCAATATGGTTGCAGTACTCTCTGCTTCTACCTTTTGAGCTTCAGTTCTCAGGTGAGGTCTGCTCCCTTTGCTATAAAAGGCTCTCTGCTATATCTGTTTTAATATCAGATCAGAGATAGAGGCTTTAGCTTTTTCGGTGAGAGAGGCAGAACTTTTCTATACTTGGCCATCAAACTAGAAAGAAAAATTTTATTTGATTATTCTGTATAAGAGAAGTCACTAGGAGGACAGAGACCCTGCAGATTTCATGGACCTACAAACTTGAATGGAGAAAATATTAAATCTTTATTTTTTGTATAGTTGTTTTCCTTAGCAATCATGTGTATTTTATACTATACTTTTAAATCAGTCAGTCAGCCAATAAACATTAAACACAAACTCTGTGCCAGGCACTGGGCTAAGGAACAGGAATACAAAGAAAAGCGAAAGACAGTGTTTGCTGTCGAGGAGCTCACAATCTAGTGAGAAAGACAGCATGTAAATAGCTGTCTACATACAAGATAAAATAGAAATAACCAGCAGAGGGAATGCGGTAAAAAGTGGGATTTTAGCTGAGACTTGTGGGAAACCAGGAAAGCCAGGAGGCAGAGATGAGGATAGAGAACATTTTTTTTTTTGCATGGAGGATAATCAGCGGAAAAGACAAATAGACCCAAAATCAAAAGAAGAGAGTCTTGTTTGAATAACATCAAAGAGGCCAAGGTTATTGGATCAAAGAGTGCTAGGGTGAATGGGGGGGGGGTGGCATGATCAGATGTAAGACTGGAAAATTCAACAAGTTATGAAAAGCTTTGAACAACAAATAGCAGATTTAATATTTATCCCTGTTGTGAATAAAAAACCATTTCAATTTATTAAATGGGGCTGGAGCTTGTTATTCTTGCTGTCTAGTCATTTTCCAGTTGTGTCTGACTCTTGGTGATCCCATTTGGGGTCATCTTGATTAAGATATTAGAGTAGCTTGTCATATTCTACTCCAGCTCACTTTACAGATGAGGAATCTGAGGCAAACTGTGCTAAGTGACTGGCTTTGGATCGCACAGCTAGTAAGTGTTTGATTGAGGTCAGATCAAACTCAGGAATCTTCCTGACTCCAGATGCAGCACTCTGTCCACGTCACCACATAGCTGCCCAGGGGTTGGGAGAGTGAAATGGTTAAATCTGTGATTTAGGAAGATCACTACGACAACCAAACAAAGGATATATTGGAGAAGGGAGATATTTGCTCTGAGAAGGGGTCCATAGGCTTCACCAGTTGCTAGAGGTCCATGACACCGAAAACTTTAAGAACCCTTGTTCTATAAGGAAAGAAACCTGTCAGTGCCCAGAAACTTAGCTGTGTGTGGCTTCTCTGTTCAAAGGCACAGTCTTACCCTTTAGAAGCCTAGAATTTTCCAGACATAGCCAACTAAGTAGAACCCAGAAGCATTTAATCTGTTTTTCAAACCACTAACTCATGTTCCCCAAGACCAAAATCTCTGTGCTAAAAATGTCTCTGAACGTTATTGTCATTATAACCAATGTCAAGGATTTCTGCCAAAAAATTCAAAAAGAAGTGTTTTGGTCTGAGGTACAATTATTTGCATCAACCCTCCATTTCTCGAAGGTCTTTTTAGTCTCTCAAACAGATAAATGGCAGAGGGGATGATGAAAAAACAGAAGAAAGTTTGGGATCCCCAATCAGGCTTCTTCCTTCCCTTTAATTTTTTATTTCAATTTCCTGAAATGACTTTATACATAAAATATTCAGAAACACATACGTATGAACATATGCGCACATCCAATTTATGCATCTTTATATATACCTTTTAATATACAATAGATATATTACATACATGTCATATATTTACTAAATGTATAAGCCTATGAACCATTTAGTTATGTGGCATTTGTAATACTCACAGGGCATTTGCCACATTACGCCTCATATGCAGTGATTTATAGACTTGTTTTTGTCTCAGCTGCTAGATTGGAAGTTCTTAGAGCATAGAAACCGCCTTTTATATGGCTTTGTATGCTTTTTAGAACTTGAGTATTTCATAAATATTTCTTGAATTGAATTACTTGGCAGGTGTTGATATGCTACATTGTGTTTCTTGATTTGCTCTTTGTATTTTAATTGTGAGATTTAGGAAAAGTAAGGCCAGTACTTTTGATATTCTGCATTTGTGCCTTCTACCTAACATACATTAGATGGTGAAAAGAAGAAATGTTTACATACTGGGGGGTGGGAAGTTGGGCTAGAAATACAATTGGAGAGAACTGCCTTTAGAAATTAATTTTCAACTTATCGCTTGGTTTGCCTGTGTGTCTTCATCCAGCATACACGAAAAGCAGTATTGCATCAGAAGGCATCAGGCTCAGGCACTATGCCTGTAAAGTGGGTGTCTGTTCTGCTGCTGCTGCAGCTCTGCTGCTTTAGCTGTGGGTCCTGTAGGAAGGTCCTGGCACAAACTATCACAGAAGAAGATGAAAAAAAATTCTTGCCAGTCAACCTCAAAAATATTTAAAGTAGCAAAAAGCAGTTGAAGGAAGGACAAGCTTGGTGTGAGATCCTGCTAACTTGATCGTGCCAAGACCATTTGTAGAAGACACTAGAAGAAGGCCAACAAACAGACAGAAAATAGAGTAGACATGTCATGATTTCTATAGGAATCTTTTCTTGTGAGCTATGGGAGATGAATCAATGCTTTGGGGCACTAACTTCTTAGTACTCATTGCCTGTGTAAAGAAAATGCCAAAAGCCCTTAGGAAGATGAGGTCAGGAAACACAGCTGAGCTTTACCAAGTAGCAGAAGTAATCTGTGTTGGAGATAAAAACAATTTTAAAGGGACTTGTCTCAAACCCTTGGATTTTGTTGTTCCAAAGTTGTTGTCCTAGTCACATGATTGGTGCTTGTTGAAATCCTGAGTCAGGTCCAGTTTTTTCTTTCCCTGGCCGGCATTGCCTTTCTCCAGTCCGAAAGGCATGGGGAGAAAACCTATGATCCCACTGATACAGGGAAATCCCTGGTGAGGAAACTCCCTCTAACAGTGCGGGTCTGCACCTTCTCTGCAGCTCACAGTTTTAAAGAGTTGAACAGGGCACTGAGAGCTTAAGTGACTTGAGTAGGGCCACATATCTAGTATGTATTAGAGGGAGAAATTGAACTTAGGTCCTCTTGACTCTAAGGTTAATTCTCCACTATACCTCTGCCTTTCTCCTTTGCATCATCTCTAGCACTTATCAGCTGAAATCATCAGTTCCCAACAGTTCAAGATGACACTTAATTCTATATATCCAGCCCATATCTCTCTCCTGAACTCCATTGCCATATCATCAACTACATGCTAGACATATTTTCCCATATGTCCCAAAGGCATCTCAAATTCAAGCCCTACTCATTACCTTTCTCTCTAAATAATCCTCTCTTCCCAACTTCATAATTTTTGTTGAGTGTAGGGCCATCACATTCATCATTCATGTTCTAAACTTTCAAATCTTCTGCCTTTATTTCCTTTTTAAAAATTTATTTGATTTTTAATTCGTGGAATAAAGCAAGCATTTTCATAACATAGCACAATAAAAAGATGATTGCTCATGAAACTGAAAATCTATTATGTACAATTTGCTGTTCCTTTTAAATATATAATAAAGTTAGCTTTTTGCCCTTTCCCCCCTCCCCATCTGCCCTAAAGATAGCTACCATTGCACAAAAATATGTATATGTATATGTAAAATCATTCTATAAATACCTCTATTTATTAGTTCTTTCTCTGGATGCAGATAGGGTCTTCTTTCATAGATCCTTTGCATTTAATTTAGGTATTTATAATAATCAGTATCTAAACAATTAGCAAATCTTGTTGAGTCTAACTCTCAAATATCTTTCATGAAACCCCTTTTCTTTGTTTTTGTATATACCGCTCTAGCTCAGACTCTCATAATCTCTTACCAAGACTACTGTCACAGCCTCCTAAATGATGTCCCTACTTCCAAGTTCTCTCTTTTTTAATCTACCCTTTCCTTATAAAGCTGGAAAAAAAATCTTCCTATTGCATAAGACTGATTAAATATTCCCTTCCTCAAAAACCTTTGGAGGTCACTATCAAGGTCGTATGATCATAGATTTAGAGCTGGAAAGAATCCTATTCAATCTAGTCTAAATCCCTCATTTGACAAATAACCTATTGTCCCTTTTGCATATGAAGTTTGTTTGCTAAAAGAGATGGAAATGAATTTTTGGAACAGAAGATGGATTTTGTGTAAAGAAAAAGCATGGAATCAACTGTTAAAAGATGTAAGGAACTACATTTTTAGGAGGAGAAGCACAGTTTTGTGCACAATGGATGGATATAATTTATGTGTTGAGAATCACAGCTTTTCCTTAAAAAGTGAGGATAAGCACACAGTGTTAGGAGGCCTCTCAGATGAATGGATGAAGATGATCCGTTTGAGAACAGAGAGATATCTGCCTCTTGAGGGCTTTGTGGCCAACCAGCTCATTTTGTTGTTGTGTTATTTTGTATTTTGATAAGCTAAAACTTACAAGGTGTTGAATAAGGTATCTATCTGGAGACTATGGGAAAATTAAGCAAAATGTTGTGGTTTCATAACTGGGAGAAAGTTGGGTTTCGTGTGTTTCACATCAAGGGAAAGATGAGTCACCAACCATCAGAAAACTCTAATTTGACCTAATAGAAGCAGTAATTGCAGAAAGATTGCAGGAGAGGAGTCAAGAAGGCAGTGGGAGCTGAAAGGGAAGACATCAGTGAGAGCATTCAGAGGCCAGGAAGGTTTCAGCTGCTCTGTCTTGGAGTCCACTGATTGGAAGAGGAGCATTGCTTGGCAGATGGAAGGAAAGGCTGGGAACCTGTGGGCTAGGAGAGCACTGAAATCTACAGCAGTTTGACCACTGACCTTCAGCACTGTCCACCATTTGAAAAACACTTTAAATCAGGGCTGTCCAAAATGTGGTGCAGGCTGCATGCTGGCCTGCGCTGTGATTTATGTGGCCTGCCTACAAGAACAAAAATTTACATAAATGCTTTAGTAAACAAAGCCTACCTACCACACAGGGGTCTCATTAAAATGGCAAATCAAAATATATTATCTGTTGTTTCAATAAAAACCTAAGGTTGGACAGCCCTACTTTAAATTATAGATGAATTACTAAGCCGTATTGCAGGAGGGCATTTCTACACAGGCATTCGGCATACCCACCGAATCTCAGCTCTTCACCACATGTGGGGGGAGGTGGGGACATGATTCAAAGGGGCAAAAGTTAAATCCCACTATTTATAATTTTTAAAAAATTTTAAATTATTATTTAAAAATACAGTGGCCAGAGATGTAGATGAAGGTCTCTATCACTACTCTCTGTGATAAGAAAAAAGGCAGTAGCTACTCAAAATACAACACAACTTTTCTGCATGCTCAATTGGCAGAATACATAAAAAATCATTTTGCAAGGAATTATTAGTTTCAGTGAAACTCCCGGTGCCCAAATCAGGAGAGCCGGAGTTGTCCCAGATCCAGGAGATAAAGGGTGTATAAAAGATTACCTGTACTCTGATCCATGACAATCAGGTAGCTGTAGTGTGTAGTAGGAAAAGTATCAGATCTGAATTCCGTTCTGGGTTCAAATCATGCCTCTGCTTTTTATCACCTGTGTAGGCTTGTACAAGTCACCTGACCGCTCTTTCTTCAGTTTCATCATCTATAACATGAAGGAATTGAACTAGGTGGTCACTGAAGTCCATTACGGTTCTAAATCAATGATTCTGTGACATGTTATCGATATACCAAGCAGTTAATGTTTTCTAAGGCTCTCCTAGACACTTCTCCCTCTCTTCCTCTGTCACCAAGGATTTATGACCATTTGCCTGTTCCCGTATCATTTTTTTTCAGACATCACATCTGTGCTGACTCCTTTTTTGTGAATCTGTCTTAAAAGAACAGACTCCTAGATGCCCTGGTCATGATATATTAGCTATAGAACCAATTATCAGAAGAGAAAAAAAAATTAGTAGGAAAGAATTGCTTTTAGGTTTAGTGTACATCGTGTAAGTCGCCACCCTTCTCCCCATCCCCATCCCTGCCTGGATATGACTATGCCTCAGTTAGCTTCTGAAGAAACCCTTCCACCTGGAACTGACCATCTGGACCATCGAGCTCCTGCTGCCCATAAGCAACCATGGTGCTGCTAAAGCTTCCAAGTATTACTAGAGCATAGGCTAATAGACTTATAGTCAGAAGACTGAGTCATGTAACTGCTTGGTGCCTTAGTGTCCTCATCTGTAAAATCAAGGAGTTGGACTCTAAAGTTCCTTCCGGCTCTGGATTCCATGGTCCTATGATCCTTTACTATACAGATAAAGAAATTGAGGACAAGAAGGATTAAATAATTTGTCCAATGTCCAACAGGTCACAAGGGACAAGGCCAGGATTTGAACTCAGGTTTTATGGTTTACTCTTGATTCCACTGTACCACTCTGTTTCACTTAGTTGAATATAACTTTCATTCTAAATTTTTTTTGGCCTGGTTGACATGCATAACCTTCATTCTCTTCATTCACTGTTTAAGAAAAAACTGATTTCTCTAAACTTGTCTCGAAATGCCTTACACTGAAATATCTAAGCCGTGCTTTGTTCTAAGAAGTCTTAGAAGGTTTTGGATATTCTCAGAGCATTCAGTCTCCACTCTCCCCTGCACCCCACCTTCACTTAAATTATACCAGAAATAGCCAAATTCCATGTGATTAGAGTATAAAACTAAAGAGGACAAAAAGCACAAAAAGAGAGGGGTAGGATCAGAGTAGGGCCGCAGCTCATGGACTCTTGAGGGCCTCTGTGTATTATGGTGATGGTGCCAAACTCAGATAGAAATAGGGGCCACTAAATCGTATGTAGAGGCAGGCCACACATTGACTTAGAAAGCCACATGTTAACATTCTCTATGTCTTATTGTATTTTTATTTATTTTGTTGAATACTTCCCAGTTACATTTTCATCTGGTTCAGGTACACTCAGGAGTGTTATGGGCCACACATGGCCTGCTGAAGTGTGAATATGGTACAACAGTGCTTATATTTTGTTAACAGGCAACCAATAGGTTTATTATGAGAGAAATGAACATGCAGGTGGAACCCAGAGTTCACGATCCATACAGAAGTTTCACTTTTATAACAACAGGACGAAAGGAGGAAATACTAGAAATCTCTTCCTAAAGGGGTGTGGCATGGGAGGGGGAAAAGGTGCAGTAGGGGTAGGAAAAGGACAGAAGCCCCCCCAAAGGGGAAGAGCAAGGTGATGGCAAAGGCCACATTCCTTTCCCTTGGTAACTGATAGACCATGAAGATAGGAGGGTCTGCTTATCTACAAGTGTCCCAGCTGTACAAAAGTTTCTCAGCCTAGCACAGACTGACTGATACCTATCCTATCTCCCAAGAACACACAGGGAATCCAGTTTGGAATGCAAACAACAGATTATGTCAGCTGAGTGCTGGGGAGGTGGAGGGAGCTTTGTCCTGGACATATTCTGGGCTTCCTGTGTGCTCCTGCAACTCAGAAAGACAATGTCAGGGATCCCCTTGATAGTCATTGACAAGTTATATACCTTGGCTGGCATCGATGTGACGCATTTATAAAACAAAGCCTCTACCATAATCATTCAGCATTTAGAGGGTAGTTACAAAATGGCTCCTGCCTCATCTCTCAGTTAGAAAGGACAGTTCTCTAACAATGACTCCCAACCCTGACCTAGGAAAGATCCTTCTCTCCTGTGTGACTCACATGGTGTCCTAATGCCACAGACAAAAGATCACATGGAAGCATAAGGACACGGTTAGCCATAGATATTTATGAGAAATAATATTTAATCCATCAAATATATTCTTTGATAGAACAAACTTAAGGAACCAGAAGTAAGGTTGGAGCAAGGCAAGATCTGCCTTGCCCTCTCAGTGTTCTTTCTTCCTTAAGGTAAGTGTGGAGGAGCCCCCTGAACTGGTTTTCTTGAGTTGCCCTATTTTCCAGAGAGGACCCCACCCCCAATCCCTCAAACTAATGCAACAGTCATCTTTTGCAACTGAACCCTATTAAACTTTGAATGTCCTTGAAGCCAAGACTGGCTCTGGTCGGTCTGCCCAGACTGATAGACTTGTTTGTTCAGCTGGGACCATTTCAGATAAGCAGGACATCTTCCATCCAAAGTCCAATGTTCCCTACTGCTCCCCTCTCCCCTTCTTGTACTGTTCCCTTCCTCCTCCTAACCCAGTCCCACTTGGGAGGGGATTGCTCACCACTCCTCTTGAGAGACCTCCTGTTTTTTCTGTACCTCATAAATTTTCAAAGCTCTGTCTGTGTTGTGAACTCCTTGGTATAAAAGATACTGCATGTGTCTCTACCCACATCTTATGGAGTCATCACTTTTTGATTAATATAAGTAAGCCCCTGAGATAAAATGTCCACAGTCACTAGCACCTCCTAGCCTATCCATTTAGATAGAAACCATTTCTCATGCACTTAAGGAGGGGAGCTGAAGATGTTGCAGAAGCCAGCAGCTGCCAAGGGTTTACTGTCACCTCGCCTTTCTCTCCTAGTCTTCCTCCAGAGTTCTCTAACTCAAGCAGTAGCCATGGATGGAAAAAACAAGACAAACAAAATAAAACTCTGCTCCCTCCTTGACCAGGACAGATCTTGACTTAGTTTCCTCTCTTCCTAGACCAGTAAGAACTATAAATCCCATGGTTTTGTGGCCAACTTACCAGTGGTCAGTGGTTGCTGCACAATGAGAAACCTAAATCCTTGAGCAAGTTAAATACTGTTCAGGCTGCTTCTTTTAAAAAGTCTTTACAGGGAACAACATAAGACATTTTTAAAAATTTCTCTGGAATATGGCTAAACTATAGGTTGCTTCAGCACACAAAGGGCTAAGTTCCTTCTGTGTAAAATTTACTTTTGTGAAAAACCTAATCAACCCAATAATATCAGATACTAGTGAGGCACTGACAGAGTGTAATGTAAACAGTTTTGGATTGGAAGCCAAGAGGCAAGATCCTACTTCTTCCACTTACTGGGGCTCTCTTCATCTCCCTGAACCTGTTGTCTCTGTATATAAAATGAAGGGGTTGAAATCCCCTTGAGTTCTGAGATTTTGTGACTCTAAAACTAAATTAGGCAATACTACATATTCTACATTTAACTTATTTGTTTACTTGTTTATTCATTCATTTAAGTCAAATTGTTATTAGAAATTCTGTCATTATCTTTTCTTGCACAACCCCTGCTTTAGCAGATAGCGGAAGCCAGAAAACTGGATTTTATGGTTAAATGGAGTTAGGAATGATGGGAAGGATTTTCCTAGAAAAACACTTCACTTTTTTTCTTCCTAATTGCAGAAAATATTTGACAGCTAGAGTTCTGGTGTCAATAATACAAGTAAAACAATGTTTCTCTATTTACAGTTCGGGTCTTTTGTCATCTGTTATCCAAGGCTGGTGCAACTCCAGACTATTTGGTTTTGTCTTGAATTGGAAAATGTCTTTTTTGGTCACTAAAGGGTATTAAACTTAGAGTTATGAGTGTTTTTGTGATAACCTTATTGAAAGATAGATTAGAAGTTTAAAATTGCTCAGAAGTACCCAAAATGCCCTAATAGAAAAGCAGCTATGAGGCTTTAATTTAAGCTTTATAAGCTCCTTGCATGCTGGATCTGCACCCAGGTGGATCACGATGATTGAAAAATCTGGGAATTAAGGAAATTTATATTTTCCTGACACAGTTTGTCTACCAATTCTCCCTTCATTTTACACCAAAGCTTCATTAGAGCCATGTCCCTCACATGCTTACAACCCACACTAAATAACTTATACATTGTCCTGTATCTGGCCTTTATGAAAGTGAGAAAAAAAGAAGTCTGGGATTGCTGTCAAATATATGAGATATGGTACCATAAGAATGTGAATTAGCTATGTCTGCAGTGTCTTTCCTGCACAAAATGAAGAGGAAATGGGACTGTTGGCCAGTCAGTTGGATCTAATAGTCAAAGAAAGGGCCTGCTTTAGGTAGCTTATCTGTTCACTGATCCCAGAGCCCATTTGGATGTCACACCACCCTGCTTAGCCATGGCTTACCAGTTTTCAAAGCTACTTTTCTATAATGAGCAGGCTCAAAGTAATTTACTGATTGATTTGACAAGGACCTCAATTAGGCAATTGTTGCATGAGCAAATGCTGAAGGTAGATGAGATGTACTATGGTACACTAGGGCTTAGGTGTTTGAGATGGGATGCAGGACCCTCCAGGCCACTACCAGACTTTGATACTCTTTTCCATCATGCCAGCCACTCAGGATGGAGCTCAATGGCATCCCCTGCTAGATACCTGTTACACCAGTGACTGTCTATTACTGGGCATCTGTCACCACCTAGGGCCTATAGGGAAGGATGATGACTCTTTCATACTTCATCCTTCTTGCTTTTCTCCCTGAGGACAGGATCATCCTTCAGGATGTTTTCAAAGGAATCATGGAATCTCAGATTAAATCTAATCAGGACCTCAGAGTCCAACTTGTCTGACTCCTTTTAATAGATGAGGAAATTGAGAGTAACTTATTGCAACAGTCAAAATTAGGATAAACTGAGGCACAAAGTTCTGAGCATGATCAATTTGTTAGTATATTGTGAATTTATCAGTAAATAGGATCTCTGTTTCTTTAGCAAAGTTTAGATTCTGAATGAGGGGGACAACTTTCTTTTATAGGTTTTGAGGAGTACAGAACAAAGAACAGGGTTTTGTAGGTAGGGTGCAAGTTATGATTGGTTATAAGAGCCCAACATCATGAATGGTGAAATCAATATGATGGCTTATAGAACTGAGGTGTGGGGAACAATATGATTCATTGGAATCTGAGAACGAGAGGCTAGCAACCCCTACTCCTTCCCTCCTATGACTTAGAAATGTTCATTGTTTAAATCCATTTGCAAAGTCAGAGTTAGTGGAACAGATTTCTTTGCATAGCAAACCAGACATCCTTGGTTTGGTGATGTAATGATGTGAGACTAGACTCCCTGGTGTCCACCTGCATCCCTCAAGGATAGCAGAATTCCTTGAGGCAAGAATAGAACAGTGATTAACAGAAGAACTGAATTTCTAAACTTAAGCCAGTGCAGGCCAGCTGAATTTCTGAACTAAGTTCAGACACGAAGAACCATGACTTGGGCAATTACAAGGCAAAATAAATCAATTGTAAATAGGATCAATTAAAAGATGATATAGAATCAGTCTGATTATTGGATCATCCAAAGTAATGCAGGGGAGTGTTAAGGGTCAAGTATGAGTTTGGGTCATCTGACTCCAGGGCTACTACTCTTTCCATTAAACTTTGTTAAAATGTCTATATGAGAAACATAGGAGGAGAGGTGGGTGGCACAGTCATTAAGAAGAGTAACTTACACTTTTATATATCTTTTAATTCAATTCTAATCTCCTATTCAACCTCCAAACATTTATTCCTTCATAATTCTATCCTCAGAATCTCTGGCAGAATCCCATCTTCTCTTAAATCTTTTTCCCAGAACTAACCTTATGAAAAGTTATCCCATGTGTTGGTCTCAATCCGTTAGCATTCTCTTGGAAAAACTCTAGGGGCTTAATTTATATAAAATAAATTTCTCCGGCTTGTTATAGTGGATAGCTACTCCTCCGCCACACCTCAGCCACACACAAAGATGGTCATACCCTCAGTCTTGCCATCATCCACAAATGTACCACTTCAATATTCAAGAATTCTGAATAACCCTCATCCATGGGCTTTTTACCTCTCCCTCTGCCTTCTCTTGCAAAACTCTGCCTTTGTCTACACCCTGATCTCTAATCATTTGATCCCTTAATAATCTTCCAGATCATCTCTTCTGCACTAGACATTGTCTCCTCTTCTCACCATCTTGACTCTATGGTGAACCAATTCATCTCTACACTGTCCTCTTCTCTTGAACCTCTAGCCTTTATATCATATCATCTATTATGCCCAGCCAAGTCTCAGCGTTAGATCACTCCCACTATTCATCATCTCATCTACACACGTGCTGCTGAACAAAGAGAAAATCATACGATCATTCTGGCTGAGACCATCACAAATTTATGTTATATAACCTCAACTGGGTGCTTACCACTGCTAGGCAACCCTATTATATCTCCCTTATCAACTCACTGTTCCATAAACCTTCTTAAACTTTCCATGTTTCTGCCTCCCCCTCCTCTTTTAGCTGAGTACCTTTTATGATATTTTAGAAAAAAAATTGAATGCATTTATCATGAATTCCCTCTTCTCCCCTTTTCTTCATCTCCTCTCAGTCAGGTGCCTTCTGCCACTTGCTCCTTCTTTAAGTGACCTTACTCCTTCCCAAGGCTAACCCCTCTATACTTGTTCAAGTGATCCCATTCCATCTTGTCTCTTCCAACAGATTGCCCCTCTTTCAGCCCCAACATTTCACTTATTTTCAATCTCTCTCTTTCTACTGGATCCTTTCCTACAAACATGCCCATGTTTCTCCTATCCTGAAAAACCCTCCATTGATCTTTCTGCCCCGGCTAACTATCACCCTTTGCAACAAAACTCCTTGAAAAGGTTGTCTACTTAGAAGCCTTCACTTTCTCTCCTCTCATTGTCTCCTTAACTCCTTAAAATCTGGCTTCTGATCTTATCATTCCACCAAAACTGCTCTCTCTAAAGTTACTAATTATCTCCTAGTTCCCAATCCCAATGGCTTTTTCTCAATCCTCATTCTCCTTTACCTCTCTGTGACCTTTGACATTGTTGACCACTTGAGCCTCCTTGATGCTCTCTTCTTTCTAGGTTTTTAGATCACTGCTCTCCTGGTTTTCCTTCTACCTATCTGACCACTTTTCCCTGTCTCCTTTGCTGAATCCACCCCTAGAGTATGCCCTCTCTAATCATAGATTTCCCTCAGGGTTCTGTCCTCAGTCCTCTTCTCTAGTCCCTCTTTACTACTTCACTTGGTGATTTCATCAGTTCCCATGAATTTAATTACTATCTCAATGCTGATGATTCTTAAATCTCCCTATCCTACCCCAATCTGGCTGCTGACTTCCAATCTCACATCTCCAACTGCCTTTTGGAGATCTTAAACTGGATATGTAGTAGACATGGTAAGTTCAATATGTCTATAACAGAACTTGTTATCTTTGCCCCAAACCCTCCCTACTCTTAACTTCTCTATTATTGTAGAGGGCAACACTATCCTCCTAGCCCCTCATGCTCACAATATAGAAGTCATCCTGGATTCCTCATTATGAGGATAATTCCTCATTACCATCCTGGATATCCTCATTATATATCCTCATTATCCTCAATATCTTCATTATTCCTCATTATCATATATTAATCCATATGTGGATTACCTTCCACATCCAAGCTGTTTGAATACATCTCTTTCTCTCCTCTATCTCTGTCACCACTCTGTTGAAGATCCTCACAGACTGCTGGTAGATCTGCCTGCCCCAAGTCTCTTCCTACTCCAATCAGCCACTAAAGTGATTTTCCTAAAATGTAGGTCTGATCATGTCACCCTCTACTCAATAAATTCCATTGGCTTCCTTTTGCCTCCAGGATCAAATACAAAATGCTCTGTTTGGCATTCAAAGCCTTTCATAGCCTAGTCCCCTCCTACCTTTCCAGTCTTCTTATGCCTTACTCCCTGATGTGCACTTTTATCCAGTGACACTGGCCTCCTGACTCTTCCACAAACAGAGCAGTCCATCTGTTGGCCCAGGGCTTTTACTCTCACTGTCCCTCAGGTCCTCAACTCTGACTGCTGATCTCCCTGGCTTCCTTCAGTCCCAAGTAAAACCCCACCTTCTACAGGAAGTCTTCCCCAATTTCTCTTAATTCCATTGCTTTCCTCCTTTAACTATTTCCTATTTATCCTGTATATAGCTTGTTTTGTATATATTTGCTTAAACGTGGTCTCCCAAATTAGATGATAAGTACCTTGAGGATAGGGACTGTGTTTGTCTCTTTGTCTCTGCAGCACCTAGCATGGTACCTGGCACTTAGTAGGTGCTAATAATAAACCTTTATTTAATAAGTTAATGATAGAGAGCAAGCATAAACTGGATTCAAGTTCTGTCTCTGGAATACTTGCTTTGTTACTTAGGGCAAGACACTTAACCTTTCAATGTCCTCAGGCAACTCTATAGTTCATAAGATCATAAATCTGGGTCTAGAAGAGACCTCAGAGGCTATCTAGTCTAACCACCCCAAAGCCGCTGATGTACTTTGATAGAGGAAGCATGCTAGCTTATCATCCTTCATTCTTCTTTCATCATCAACCCATCTTCTAATCTTTTCATGCTCTTTCTCTGATAATCTATTTAACTTCTATTCTTTGGAGTACTTTTCTGGTTGTAGGTTGCAGTCTAGTCACATGTACCATGAGTGTCTTTTTTTTTACTGTGTGAGATAACTCATCTTAACTTATTTGGAGGCAGTTGAACTATGAATTTCTCTGCCATGCACCAAAACTGGTAGAATGTCAGTCTTGAAAAAGTCAGCCACTGCTGTCAAGGGAAGCTTTTAGTCACTAAAGTAGTTCTACAATTTCTCTAAATCCATCTAGACTTTTCTCTTTCTCCTCATAATCTGAGTCCTTCTCATTGTTCATTGGTACTCTGGTGGCACAGTGGATAGAGCAAATCCAGCCTCAGACACTTACTAGGTGTGTGATGCTGGGCAAGTCACAACTCTTTGCCTCAGTTTCCTAATCTGTAAATTGAGCTGGAAAAGACAATGGCAAACCGTTCTCATATCTTTGCCAGGAAAACCCCAGATGGAGTCATGAAGAGTTGGACATGACTGAAATGACTGAAAAACTCTCTGTCCCAAATATATATAGTAATGGACAAGCTCTATAGGTTGTCCATCCAAATGCACATTGAAATCTAGGCAATAGACATTCTTCATCCATTTGGTATTTCCTGTGTGTTTGGATGGTCCATATTCCTTTTGAGTCATCAGAGATTTCTTCCAGGAGGCTCTATAATATGCTAGGGCTTAACGCAATCAGGAAAATGCCAATTCCTCTTATTTGGAAATTATGCTGGGACTTTTCAAAAGTGGAATGAATACCTTTGAGGAGCACATATCTCCCTAGTTTTTATAATTCAATTGATTTTCATTATCAGAGGATGGCTGAAGAACCTATTTTTGATGTTGAATCTTTTCACAATTTTTTTCAATGAATGTCTTTTCTTTTTTCCCCACTACCTGCCTATTGAAAAAAGAAAAAAAAGATAAGTAAATAAAACCCTTGTAACAAATATAAAAAGTCAAGCAAAACAAATTCCCACATTAGCCATGTCCAAAAACATGTTCTGTACCTTGAGTCCATCACCACTTTAGCAGGAGGTGGATTGTGTGCTTCATTTGTCCTCTGAATTGTGGTTGGCCACATTAGCAATCATAATTATTAACATTTTCAAAGTTGTTTGTCTTTATAATGTTGTTTTTGTCATATAAATTGTTCTCCTGATTTAGCTCACTTTATTCTCCATCAATTCACAGATGCAAGTTTCAATGAAATTCTCTCTTTGATCAGTTCTTATGGCACAATAGACTTCCATTACATTCATATACTATCCTTATCCTCCTATCATATACATATACTATCATATATTATGATTTGTTTAGCCATCGTTGAAATGATGGGAGCACCCTTTATTGCCAGTTCTTTGCCACTACAAAGAGAGCTGCTCTAAATAGTTGTGTAGATATGAATCTTTTTTTTTTCCTTCTCATACTGGCAATGCTGAATTTTAAAGGGTATGCACAGTTTTGTGACTTCAGTGGGATACTTCCAAAATGTTTTCCAAAGTGACTGGACCAATTAGCAGTTCCTGCCTCTTTTCCCATAGACCTTCCAACAATTTTTTCTTTTTCTTTTTTTGTCTTCTGTGCCAGTCTGATGGATATGAGGTAGAACCTCAGGTTTGATTAAATTTGAATTTTTCTTATTGTTAATATTTTGTATATTTTTTGATTGTTTGGATTTAAAATTGAAAGCTTGGATTTCTTCCTTTATAATAGCTATTTACATGGCTAATATGGGATCGAAAATGAATTAATTAATTTGGAGAGGAAATTAAAAAATTTGAAAAAAAGAAAAATGTCTGTTCAAATCATTTGACACTTGGGAAATGGCTCATATTCTTACAAACGTTAATCAGTTCTTTTTATATCTTGGAACCTTTTTCAGAGAAATGGTATCTCTGATATCTCCTTTCTAATATGTCTCCCTTCTAATCTTACCAATATTAAATTTGTTTATGGAAAAACTTTCTAATTTTATATAATCAAGTCGTCCTTTTAATCTTCTGTGATACTGTCTATCCCTTGTTATATTTTCTAAGGAAACTTGGACTATTTTGATGTATGGGTGGGAGAATCTTGTTATAGAGAGCCTTTAAGGTTGTTTTGTTTTTGTTCTACTGAAGTAAGTGATTCTTCATAATAAAAAATAAAGCACCATGGGATCACATATTCTCCATGTGTCTTGGTTAAATGTTGAATCAAGGTTAATTTTCAGCTTGCTTATTGACTTAACTCCAGGTTTTCACCTATTAACTGTAGAGGCAGAACAGCATGGACAAAATGTACAAACACACAAGCATCATGTCTGAAAAGTTGGTTTCTCTTCTGCTGCTGTTGAATATTTGTTGCTTCAACTTTTCATCTTGTGGGACAGTGCTGGTATGGCCTATGGACAGCAGTCATTGGCTTAATTTAAAGATCATCTTGGATGAACTCGCCCAGAGGGGACATGTGGTGACTGTGCTGGTGCCTTCTGTTACACTTCTCATTGAACCCACAACATCTTCAAGGCTGAACTATGTGGTTTTTCCTGTACCA
>CM053623.1:348223570-348240974 GCA_028646595.1 Phalanger gymnotis
TATCTTGCCCTACAAGAAAGAAAGGGAAAAAGGGATGGGAGGAGAGTGGGGTGACAGAAGGGAGGGCTGACTGGGGAACAGGGCAAACAGGATATATGCCATCTTGGAGTGGGGGGAAAGGTAGAAATGGGGAGAAATATTTGTAATCCAGACTCTTGTGGAAATCAATGCTGAAAACTAAAAATATTAAATAAATAAATAATAATTGAAACAATAAAAAAAAAAATAGACTAACCCATATGGCAAAAGAGGTCCAAAAGGCCAATGAGGAGAAGAATGTCTTAAAAAGTAGAATTGTCTAAATGGAAAAAAGGTCCAAAAGTTCAATGAAGAAAATAGTTCCTTAAAAATTTGGATGGAGCAAATGGAGGCTAATGATTTTATGAAAAATAAAAAGAAATTATAAAATGAAAACAAAAGAATGAAAAATAGAAGATAATATAGAATATCTTACTGGAAAACAACTGACCTGGAGAATAGATCCAGGAGAGATAATTTAAAAATTATTGGACTACCTGAAAGCCATGATCAAAAAAAGAGTCTAGATATCATCTTTCAAGGAATTATCAAGGAAGACAGCCCTGAAAATCTAGAACCAGACGGTAAAGTAGAAATAGAAAGAATCTGACAATCACCTCCTGAAATAGATCCCAAAAGAAACAATCCTAGAGATATCGTAGCCAAATTCCAGAGTTCCCAGATCAAGGAGAAAATATTTCAAGCAGCCAGAAAGAAATGAGTATTGTAGAAATAAAACTAGGATAATGCAAGATCTCACGGCTTCTTCATTAAGGGATCGGGGGCATGGAAAATGATATTTTGGAGGTCAAAGAAGCTACTATTAAAACCAAGAATCACCTACCCAGTAAAGAAAAATGAGTAACAAGTTTCAAGTCTATATAAGTGCATTCTATGGATAGTGGTAAGGGGCTGCATGGTGCAATAGACAGAGTGAGTGGGAGTCAGGAGGACCTCGCATGGAGTCTCACCTCCAATTCCTACTGGCTGCCTCACTTGGAGAAAGTTGGCTAATTTTTTGGGCTTCTGTTTCCTATTCTGTAGAAAGGAGGGAGGCAGATTCAACCTCTAAGGACCCTTCTAGCTCTAAATTGCTGTTTTCATGAGGGGTTAGGTGAAATCGAAAAACTTAACGAATGTATGAAAAGATGAGGAGCTAGCTTACATAGCAAGAAGACATTTCTAACATGGAGATGTATTTGTCTAGAAGGTTATGGAATCATTGATGGTTCTCCTGTGGTTATGACATGGGTCATTACTTTTGACACACTGTAAAACGCACAGCCAGCCCTAGAGAAGTTGACTATTTCTTTCTGGCTACTAAGAGTGATGTAGCTAGCACCAGGGGAAAAGGCCAAAAAAACAGAGGCTGTGGGATCCAGGGGAAAGACCATTGGTTTGGGATTGAAACACACTGACTTAGTTGCTTGCCCCCTGGGTGACTATAAGCAATACAGCTAGCAGCTGTTGTAGGGGTGTAAAGCCAACAACAACCAGCTCATAGAACACTGCAAGCCCAGGTCCTTTTCATCTTCTTTAGTGAGGAAACCAATGTTAAGGGGTTAACAATCGTACTTTAATCTAGCATACAAATATCATTCACTTAGTTCAGGGAAAAAAACCAGCAGCACGAATTACAGACCAAATACAATTCATAGGTGTCAACATCTGAGTGTTCAGCCAGGGAGCTCATTGCCAATGGCTGGCCCTGCTGTGGCACAGAGCTCCGAGAGAGAACGCTACCTCTGCCCTCTGTACTTATATATCCTGTTTAGGGCCCCGAGGTCCAGACCTCACCCAGGCTGCACTTGGAAAAGTTCCCAACCCCCAATATCACATCAGATATCAATCAACGACTCCCAATTGTCTCAGTGCTGAGAAATACAAAAACATCCCACTTTATCTGCCCCATTCAAACAAAGGCCAGAATCATTAAAGGTCAACAGCAAAAAGTCCCACTTAATTACTATTTCATTGCCATTGATCAAGCTACTTCTCTGCATCCCACTTCAATTATCTGTAAGTTGAGGGAATTGGAATAGATCAAGGAACCATGGAGTCTGAGAGCTGAGAGGGAACCTCAATAACAATCTAGTCCAACTTAGACACCAAAAGAATCTTCAGTTTAATATAGCCACGAGTTATCATACAGCCTCTCCTTTAAGACATCCAAGGAGAGGGAATCAACTACCCCTTAAGGCTGGTTATCAAGTTTGGGGCAGCTCTAATTGTTAGGAAGCTTTTCCTGACACTAAGCCTAAATTTTCCTCCTTGTAATTTCTACCCATTGATTATTTCAGTTCTCCTCTGTGGGTTCAAACAGAAAAACTCTTATCACTTACCCATGTTAGCTCCTCCAATACTTGTACAAAGCTACCATGTCTTCGTCTTCCCTCCCCCTGCATACCCTTTTCTCTAATACAAATATGCTCAGTTTCTTCAACTGATCCTTATGTGTCAAGGGCCCAAGGTTCTTCCCCATCCTGGTTTCCTTCCCCTGATCTCTCTTTAGTTTGTCAAGATACTTAAGGTACCCTCAAGATAAAACAGATGATTTTGTTTCTATTAAAATTATTGAGTTTTTTCTCCATAAACAAATCTAATGTAGTAACAAGCTCAAGAGAAACAGGTAAAAAAATTTTAGCAACAGCTACAGCAGACAAAAACCCCATTTTTCAAACATGACAGCCATACATTTGTGTATTTTTGTCTATAATACTTTGTCCTGTTTACTAGTACCAAAGGGACATCAATAAGTAAAGTGAAAATTAACCTGTACTTAAAATTAACTCACAGGCATAAAGAATATGCCATGTCATTGTGTTTATTGAGTTTTTTTAAATCTTCCCAAAAGCAGTACGTTGGGTACACCAAAAGTTCCACTTTACAAGCTTTTTTGTAACGAGGTTTCTCCTGCCATTGATCAAAAATAATTCAAGATTCTTTGGAATATATGAACAAGGGATAGGAAGGATCACAGAAGACTAAATCGACAATTTTAATTACATAAAATTCAAAAGTTTTCCCATGAAGAAATCCAATGTAGCTAAGATTAGAAGGGAAACATACCTAAAGAAAAACATTTGCAATATTTCTCTGATAAAGATTCAAAGATATATAAGGAAATGATTAAAATCAAGAATTTTTCGGTAGGAAGTACAGTAGGATTTCAGTGGAAGATCAGATCACTCTGCATAGAGTGAAAGGTAAGGGCTTCAGAGTGACTATGTTTAGTTTGGTGTTACTCCTAACAGCAGCCAGAGGTGAGTTCCGCAAAGAACACTGTATATGTCTTCAGAGAACCTGGCCCAAAATCCTGGCTCTTCTATGGACTATTCCTGTGACCTTAGGAAAGGCTCCAACATCCCTGGGCCTATGTTTTGTCATCTAACAAATAAGTGGAATGTGTTAGCTGTTCTCTAACATTGTCTTCCACTCCTGCATCCTGTGAGAAGAATACAGATTTTGAATAGGAAAAGTTTAGTTTGCTGTGAGAGCACTTGAAGAAAGTAGGCAAGAGATTGGCAGGTTCAAGGATCATGAAGACCTAGGCTCACAGGCTTGTGCCACTTTACATTCACAGACAGGCTCAGATGCAGGCTGGGATAGAGATGGAGGAGGCAATTTTTACAACAAAGATGGAACCCGGTATAATATTTGCTAATGATTTACTTCAGAAAATGTCCTCAGGACACAAAGGAATGCATGCATCAAATATAAGTGACAAGGCAGCAGCCAGAATGATTGACATGTACCTGACTGTCAGATCAACACAGCAGTGTCTGAAGCATGGGGAAGACCTTGAGAGACCTGGCACTGAAGGTTCTTATTTAAGAAGGCAAGGCAAAGGGAAGCCTAAAAAGGCCCAGGACTCCAACAGATTGGATTAGAATGGATGAATCACTGCTGAACAGGTTAAACAGTGTTGCACCAAGCACAGATCCCTCTGCCACTCTTCTGAAGAATTCTTTGAAAGTTGCCTTGAAACAATCATATTCATTTCTTTCCATTTCAAGTAGGTTTCTCTTTGGCAGAGATTCCTTGTCCAGATCACTCAGGCACTAAGCGCCTGATGTCCTAGCTACCTCCTGAAACCTTTATATTCCCTCTCCAAATTGATCTGTCCCTCTTCTAAATTCCTAAAGCACTTGCATGAATATCCCACATAGCCACAGGGAAATCATTTTATTAATTTCTTATGGATGCCTTTTTTCTTTGCCTATATAGGTTCCAAACCTAGCACCCCCTTCCCTTTAACCCTTCAAATCTATATCCTCAGCATGGTCATCTTTTTATTTACATAAATTGAAGACACTTGTTTTCAGATTTCTCAGCTCTTTTCCTCCACATCTGAAAAGTGTACCATATCATTGCCCATTACTTCCAGCTGCCCCAGATTCAACTTCCCCCTATGCCCCTGAGACTATGCTCTCTGACCTCTGGGATGTTGTTTCATCAAACACCTCTTTCTCTTTCATTTTTTTCACTTCTTCCACTTTACTCAATATTTCAACAGCTCCCCATTTAATCTATGCCTCCCTTTGTCTACTTTTTATTAATAAACTCTCAGAACTGTTAGCCCACATGAGCTAACTCTGCTTCTTGAGTGGCCTCTATTTCTTCACTTTCTACTGCTTTCTCACCTTCTACTTCTTCCTCAACTCCTTCCAATCTGACTTTTTCTCCATTGTTCAACTAAGCTGATCTTTCCATGGTCACAAAAGATTTCCTAATTTATTTTTAAAATGTGTTTTGAATTCAATTTTATTTTACTTTTAGCTCTGAATTCTCTCCCTCACACTTCTCCTTCCCCTCCATTGAGAAAGCAATGAAAAAAATCCCACTAAACACGTATAATCCAGCAAAACAAATTCCTGCATTATCCATGTCTCCTTCCCCCTACACTCTGCAAAAAAAAAAAGAAAGAAAGAACTGTAATTTGAACTCTGAGGCCATCAGCTCTGGATCTGGCTGTTGGAGTGTCAGAAAAATCTTTATGTAGGTCATGACTTTTTCAATACTATAGGGTAGAAAAAGTAGTTTGTGTTCAGTTTAAACATATATATTAGTTGACCAAATCTTGTACATTGCTTTTGTGTTCTTTTCTCAACAACTCTTAGCTAAATCAATTCAGTCCTGGAATATTTAATCTAGAAGAACAATTCCTGTTAGCATGATACTGAAGAAAGAAAACAAATTTCTTTTTAAACCTCATTTTGTGTCGGGGCTGGCTAAGTGCATTACAATTGTTTGTTGGTACAATTTGTATAATTGTTCAACCATCAACCATAATATGCAATGAGGTAGGTGCTCTTGCAATCCCCATTTTACAGATGAGGACACTGAGAAGGACAGAGGTAAAGTGAATTGTGCAGGATCACAGAGCTACTTGAACTAGGTTTTCCTGAATCTAGACCAAGAACTCTCATCTACTGTGCCGCTTGGCTGCTTGAAATACAAGGTACCACACATTACTTCTGCCTGCAAGGATTGCAGCGACTGGACAAGAGACATTGGATAAACTAAATAACTTCTCTATTGGTACTTTTCCCCGACTTCCTACTGTATACCATACTCACTTGTCTCAGGTGCAAAAGTTAAATACCTTGTCTCATTAAAATCAACAGTGATCAATCACTGCTTGACTTACTTCTCCTCTCCTTTCTCCAAACTTCAGGCATTAACAATCCCACCTAGACCCTTGGCCTCTTAGAGGCCAGTTGTGATATGGACCATATGTTTTAGACTTCTTTAATCCCTTGTATCAACTGATGAGAATTATTTGGAATATTGCTGCCCTTCCTCAGCTTTTGAGAAATAACCGGTTCTTGATAAGAGATTCTTTGCTTCATTAAAATACATTTTTAAGTGATAGAATAGTTTTTGAACTGCATCCTGTCATGGTTTCCCAAGACGATCATCAAACATAGTAGCAGCCCAGTTTCTTTTCTTGTCCTCAAAAGATCTACAATTCTCTTTTCCCTTCCACTACTGAAGACACGATAGGAGAAAGGTGTCTCTAACAAAGAGTTCCCCTTTGGGTTCAGCCTTTTCCCAATTTTCAGTTCTTCTCTGGTAGTACTTCTTTCCCTTCCCTAACCACTCTAGTGCATGATGTGTACAGGAGTGTTCCTTAATATATTCTGAAGAAACTCTAAGTAATTGAAGGTCAACTCAAGGACAGTCTATTGTTAATTAGTTTGGCCCTTTGTGGGGAGGTAGTTTCTCCCAGTTTTCCAATGTTAATCTGAAAGTCCATCTTTTAGATTTATTCACCGATGCTATTATGAGATTGGAAGGAGGACATTTTTTGTATTTGGGGTCTAGGTCCATTCAGTTTGGTTTATGATGTAATCTTTGCTGCCACCTTCCCTAAAATCTTAGCCACTCTCCCTCTGGGTTCTATGCCTAGAAATAATGTTTTCTCTGTATGACTTGCTCTGCCTTTTCTTCTGGAAGTTCTCCTAGGATCATCAATTCCCCTTGGGATCATGCTGGCATCTTCCTATTCCTATCTCTGTCTTACCATCCAATTCTAGGAGCCTGAAGGAATGTTAAAGATCATCTAGTCCAGGGCGCTCATTTTACAGCTAATGAAACTGAGGCCCAGATAGGGTAAATGACTTGCCCAAAGGCTTCAGCCCCACTTTTCATCTTAGACTTTTCCCTCTTCCTCAATAACATGTCATAGATAACAAGTCTCTGCTGCACACAGATATTTGACCAAGGGCCAATATGAAACAGTCCTGAGAAGCAGCTCCTCTTCTTGCTTCTTCTTTAAGCTGTCTTCTAGCTGTAACAAGTATTCTTTATTAAACTGCATTAGGATATGTTAAGTTCTCTGCCTGTGGCCTCTTTGTTTGTTCCCTTAGCAAGGTGGTAGGTTTATCACAAAGTCAATCATTTAGAAGGTAACTGCTACAGAATGGAGAATTATATGGACAGCAGGATGTGATTAATACCTCTTTTCTTTTACTTCTTGCACATTCTCAAAGTAACCCTAACTCATTTTTTAAAGTATTAGGGCACTAATACAGTCTCTGAGGTAGCTTCTAGAACCAAAGTTAAGCAATTCACCTCCAATCACCCTTGTTCCTAGCCTCCAATCATCCTTGACCTTAGCAGTTCAGGTTGTGTACTGCTGGATGCCACAGATCCAACAACACTAGGCATTTCTATTGGTCTACTACAAATAACTGTGTATGGACCATGCTCAGGTCAAGGCAGAGGGGATTGTCTGCAATGGGGACAATGACAAACACAAGGGCTTGTGATCATATTGATCAAATGTACTGCCCCAGATATACAAAGAATTCTCAACATGCTTTACTTCCATGTCTATTAGAAAACCCAAATTAAAAAAAAAAAAAAACAACAGCCTTAACTAGATTAAACAGTTTCTGGGAATAACATCGAGAATAGGGAGAACTTTAACTTTGGAAAACCAAATGCCATTGACAGAGCAGGCAAGCTAGTTTAGCTGAAGCAGCAAGGCACCTTGAGAGAGGGCCAGGGCACTGCAGGTAAGTAAACCCACTGCCCCCACCTTGACCACCCCCTCCCCTCAGCCCATGATGGAGACAGCCTAGAACTGTGAGACCAAGAGTCCCAGGATTAGCAGCATCTCCTGCCTCTGAGGGTGCTGGTATTCCTTCCAGCTTGCCCCCCAACCCCACTCTCCTATGCTTTTCTGAGGGAAACAACCCTTGTGAGGGAGAGATCCACAATCGTTGCCACCATCAACATTAATGGAAACTTAATTGCACATCACAGACAGATAAGACCAAGAATTCATAGAGCAGTAATGCATCCCACACCACAGGCCCTGCTCCCAGAACAGCTCCCACAGCCATTGTCCAGGAAATCATTCCTTGTGCAGATGCAAGTGGTAATGAGAGGCAGCTAGATGGCACAATGGATAGAGTGCCAGATCTCAAGTCACAAAGACTCATCTTTCTGAGTTCAGATCTGGCCCCAGACTCTAACTACTTTTGTAACCTGGGCAAGTCTTTAACTCTGTTTACCTCAGTCTCCTCATCTGTAAAATGAGCTGAAGAATGAAATGGCAAACCACTCTAGTAATTTGGCCAAGAAAATCCCATATGAGGTCACGAAGAGTTGGACAAGACTGAAATGACACAAAAACAACTGCAATAAACGTGGTGGCTGCTTCTGAAGGAGTTCTGATCTCTGCCTCCTCAATGACCACAGCTAACAAAGACCTCAAAAAGTAAGCTGTCCCTACCAATGTCCTGTCAGATTGTTCAATATCAGATATGGATTTGTTTTGTATTAGTGGTGATAATATCAAGGAAGATGCATTATCATCTGCTTTGCCACTATATACCCCCCCCCCCAATCTCACTAGGACCATGAGGTTTCTCTGTGGGACTTACAACTGAAACGTACTATGTTCCATGTTCCCCCCACCCACCCAAAAAGTGCCCCTGGAGAACAAAGGGCTGTGTTGATGTTCTATTTAGACCCCGGAACATAGCACAATGCAATAGGCATATAATAGGTGCTTGATAAATGCCTTTACGCTCATTCATTGATTCCTTATGCTTATTTCCCTGCTTTTCTCTTTTGAGTGAAGATTCAAACTTAAGCCTATTTAGCAGCCATCAGATGGCAGTTTTCATGTTTTATGGATAAATGAGGCATTCTGTCACAAAACTTTCCACATCTTATTTCAATTAAAAAAAAAACCTGATTTTTTTCATGACATTAAACTACTGCCTATTCTCACTGAGATGCCTAAGGATGTCAGGGAATCACTGAGCAGGTTTGACATATAAATCAGAAAGGTACACAGACATACCTAAGACATCACTGTAAACTGACCCCAATCTTTCACATTAAAATTTCTGAAACCAAAAGTCATAGTAAATGAAGAAAAGCATATTTTTCACTCGCTCCATAATGTCATCTTGTCAGTCAATATTGCCATGGCCACAGGCATAGAGGAAGGAGGGGATGGGAGTCCTCCACAGTACTTTTCAATGGTATTGCCTATGCTGAAGCGCAGACTATAGACAAAGGGTATTCCAAGTATCTCTGCTATAATCTCAGCACAAGGACAAATAGCATCTGAAACAACAATTTCATATTTGGTATCCTTCAATGTCTTCATAAGGTCTTTGTTCAAAACCGCGCTCTCACACTGCTGTTTTATCATGCCTGAATATTCGAAAAGTAGTTTTTTTATGGCTGCACCATATCTAAAGCTGGAAGCTTTCGTAGCTCATTACTCCAAAGTGTGATCCAGTTTTCAAACACTGCAGCCAAATCCTCTTGATTTTTCTCCACAGGAAAAACCTCAGCATGGAAACCTGATGAACTACCAGCATCAACAAAAACAGTAGCTGAGAGTGTCAGCACAGTCACCTCATCGCCCTTCTGCACCAGCCCATCCAACAGGGCCTTTAGATTCATCCAGTGACTGTACTCCATAGGCCATACCAAGACCTTTCCACAGGACCCACAGCTAAAGCAACAGAGCTGCAGCGGCAAAAGCCATTTCTCAGAGCTTATGGTTATTCTTGCTTTACCAGCTTTTAGCTTCTTTCTATCTTGAGTTCCTCTTTATATCACTAATAAAAAGGTTAAAGTTTAACTGATATCTCTTAATTCCTTATTCAAATAGTCATAGTTCATGGTAGCCAAAATGTGGTCTTGCCCAATTTGGCAAGAAATTAATTCTCACCATAACTTTCATGTCAGAGAAAAACAACCAGCTGGCATCATCAAAGTCCCTGGTTTGCACAGAGCTCATGCTCTTATGCATTATTGGTACTTCAGTCATGGGCATTCTTCAGGGGAAGAGAACAGTTTGTAATCACTCTGAGTTTAAATGTGAATGCTATTTCATTTCTTAAGGCATACAAAGTGGTCTCTTTTACTCTGTCTCACTTGTATCTCAAGCTTCCTTGCCCTCAGATTTCAAGATGGCGCATCTTAGCATCACTGTCCTCTGAGGAGTAGCTGAGAAAAGTGAGTTAAGGATTGTGAGTCCATCCCTCGACCAGTCTCAGGGAGTTGTTCATTGCTGCCTCACAATGGAAGTCAGTTCCTGATCCCACTGGGGAAGCTGCTGTTGTAAGTTTTTCCTCTACTTCTGTTGTTTTGGATCTTAAACTAGAATAGATGTTCTTCCAAGTGAATATCATGGCAACTAAATGGCACAATGTAGAGAATGCCAAGCCTGGAGATGGGAAGACTCATGGTCTTTAGTTCAAATGTGAGCACAGACACTTACTAGCTGTGTGATCCTGGGCAAGTCACTCCAGCCTGTTTGCCTCAGTTTCTTCATTTATAAATGAGCTGGAGAGGGAAATGGCAAACCACTCAAGTATCTTTGCCAAGAAAACCCCGAATGGCATCACAGAGTTGTACATGACTGAAACAACTGAAGAACTGCAATAACAACCACACATGGGCTTGAGTTCATGGACAACCAGCTCTGCCTTGGTATATTAGTTCAATGTTTGAATCAGTTGGAATAATCTCTACCATCTGTCTTAGTATTTTATTTGTAATCATGTCTTATTTTAACAGTACTTGATTTTCTGGTCTTTTCATTAGGAATACTTGAAATTGTTTTAAATCAGTGAATGTCCATTCTTTGCCCCCCGCCCCCTAACCCCATAGGATAATATGCAGTTTTTCTGGATGGGCTATTTTGGGATGTAATCCTAGATGTTAGCCTTCTGGAATATGAGAAATGTCCCTTCTACTCTTTAGAGTGATGGCTGCTATATAGCAGCTTCTATATATTTGAATCATTTCTTTCTGGCTAATTGCAGTATTTTTTCCCATGATTTAGGAGATCTGGATTTTGGTTATGATATTCATGGGAGTTTTCATTTTGGGGTTTCTTTTTGGAGATGAGCACAGGACATAGAACACTGGCCCTGGAGAAAGGAGGACCTGAGTCCAAATCCAGCCTCTGACACTTGAGGACTACTTGGGATATGACCGTGGGGAAGTCACTTAGCCCCCAATGCCCTACCAAAAAAAAATTACAAGGTACCACACATTACTTCTGCCTGCAAAGACTGTAGTGGCTAGACAAGAGACACTTGGAATAAACTAAATAATTTTTGTGTTGGTACTTTCTCCCCCAGCATCCTACTGTATACCACACTCACTTGGTTCAGGGGCAAAAGTTAAATACCTTTATTCATTAAAATCAACTGTAATCAATCACTGCTTGACTTATTTCTCCTCTCCTTTCTCTAAACTTCAGGCATTAACAATGTCACTGAGACCTTTAGCCTCTTAGAGGCCAGTTGTGAGTTGGACCATATCTTTTAGACTTCTTTAATTCCTTGTATCATTTGATATGAATTATTTGGAATATTGCTGCCCTTCCTCAGCTTTTGATAAATGACTGGTCCCTGATAAGAGATTCTTTGCTTTATTAAGATACATTTTTTAAAATGTTCAAGGCATGAAAACCGCGTCTTACAGGAGGTCTGTCACAAGTTCTGTTAGATACCTCTAAAAAAGTGAATCGGAGCAACTTTGAGAGAGTTAGAAGCCACTAGAAGACTGAGTAGGGCAAATTCCCAAGCCAGGAGAGTCCGCAAGGTTGACAGGATGGATCTGTAGGCTAGGAGAGCACCTGGCTCACGGAGCTGCACCAGACCACACCAAACAAGCAGCTGAGGAAACCAGCCAGCAATCCAGGCTAGGAGAAACCTGGGCACACAAGAACAATGGAGATCCCCAGGCCGCCAAGCACAGGATGGGAGTCTGTCAAAGTGATGGGAGGCAGCAGCACAGCACCTGCAGCTATGAGACATCTACTCCTGAGGCTTGTAGCCCAAAGGTTTGAAACTCATCATTTTGAACTTCCAGCAGTCACAATGGCCAGGTAAATGACTCTCATCTCTCCCTCCCTGACCCAGAGAACACCTTAGGAAAAACACTGGAATAGAGGAACCAGAAGTAGGGCTTCAGTAGTCAGACAGCAGGAGTTCCAGAGTCCCAGAAGGGTGGAGCCAGCAAGAGTCAATGCCAGGAAACCAGATGTGCCTTTGCACAGCCATGGAAAGTGGCAGACACCAGCACAGACAACAGCTGAGACTACCTGTGCTAGAGAGCAGCCCAAGGGGAAGAGGAGACTTCCAGCAGTCAGACAATCCTTTCCACATACCTCAGGATACCAGAGGCCATAGCACACAAAGCCAGTATCTAGGCTCACAATTCTCAGAACAAGAAACATGGGACAGAGCTTCCTAAGCCCCAAAGCAGAAAACCACTTTAAAGCCAGGAAAAAGCTAACGAACATGAAGAAGAACACGAAAAAACTGAGGACCACTAATTCTTTTTATGGAGGCAGGGAAGATCAAAATGCCCATTCAGAAGAGGACAGCATTGACACTATACCCACATCTGATACCTCAAAAGAGAATGTGAACTGGTCTCAAGCCCAGAAGCTGGATTCTTTGGGTTTATCAAAGAGTAGAGTGCTGTAGTTGTTGACTTCTGCATCTTGTGTACCTAACCTATATATTCCACTGATCTACCACTCTGTTTCTTAGCCAGTACCAGGTAGTTTTGATGACTGCTGCTTTATAGTACAGTTTAATATCAGGTATGGCTAGGCCACTTTCCCTAGCATTTCTTTTCATTAATTCACTTGATATTCTGGACCTTTTGTTCTTCCAGATGAATTTTGTTATTATTTTATCCAGCTCTGTAAAGTAATAGCTTCTGGGCTAAGAATTCACTATTTCACAAAAACTCCTGGGAAAATTGGAAAATGGTATGGCAGAAACTGGATGTAGACCAATATCTTATACTGTATACTAAAATAAAGTCAAAATGGGTTCATGATTTAGAAATAAAGGCTGATACTTTAAGCAATTTGGGAGAGCACAGAAGAGTTTACTTATCAGATCTATGGGAAAGGGAAGAATTCATGACCCAACAAGAGATAGAGGGCATTACAAAATGCAAAATGGGTAATTTTGATTATGTTAAACTGAAAAGGTTTTGCCATTGACAGGGCAGGGGAGCCAGCTCAGTTGAAGCAGCAAGGCACCTTGAGAGAGAGCCTGGGAAAGGCAGGTAAGTAAACCAATTGCCCCCAGCTTGACCACCCCTCCCTTCAGCACATGATGGAGACAGCCTAGAACTGTGAGACCAAGAGTCCCAGGATTAGCAGCATCTCCTGCCTCTGAGGGTGCTGGTATTGCTTCCAGCCTGCCCCGCTACACTGTCCCAGACCCACTGAGCCTTCACAACCCTTCTGAAGATGAGACCTGCAATCCTCATCACCATTAACATTAATGGAAGCTTAATTGCACATCACAGACAGATACGTCCAACAACTCAGAGCAGTAATGCATCTCACACCACAGGCCCTGCTCCCAGAACAGCTCCCACAGCCATTGTCCAGGAAATCATTCCTCGTGCAGATGCAATATAGTAATGAGGGGCAGCTAGATGGCACAGTGGATAGAGTGCCATGCCTGAAGTCACAAAGACTCATCTTCCTGAGTTCAAATCTAACCTCAGACACTTACTAGCTGTATGACCCATGGCAAGTCTTTAACCTTGTTTACCTCAGTTTCCTCATCCGTAAAATGAGCTGGAAAAGGAAATGGCAAACCATTCTAGTAATTTGGCCAAGAAAATTCCAAATGGGGTCAGAAAGAGTCGGACATGACTGAAATGACTCAACAACAACGACAACAATAAACGTGGTGTCTGATTCTGCAGGAGCTCTAATCCCTGCCTCCTCAATGACCATAGTTACCAAGGACCTGAAAAAATAAGTTGTCACCACCAAAGTCCTGCCAGATTGTTCAATATTAGAAATGGATTTGTTTAGTAAAAGTGGTAATAACATCAAAGAAGATACATTATCACCTGCTTTGCCACTATACACCCCCTCCTCAATCTCACTAGGACCATGAGGTTTCTCTGTGGGACTTACAACTGAAACTTACTATGTGCACTGTCCCCCCCACCCAAAAAGTGCTCCTGGAGAACAAAGGGCTGCCTTGATATTCTATATAGACCACAGAACATAGCACAACGCAATAGGCATGTAATAGGTGCTTAATAAATGGTGTTACACTCATTCATTGATTCCTCATGCTTATTTCCTTGCTGCTCTGTTTTGACTAAAGATTCAAGCTTATGCCTATTTAGCAGCCATAAGACAGCAATTTTCATGTTTTATGGATAAATTAGGCATTTTGCCACAAAACTTTGCATTTCTGATTGAAATAAAAAAACACTGGATTTTTTTCATAACATTAAACTCCTGTCCATTCACACTGAGTTGCATAAGAATGTCAGGGAATCACCGAGCAGGTTTGACATATAAATCTTAAAGGTACATAGACTTACCTAAAACATCACTGTAAAACTGATCCCAAACCTTCATATCAAAATTCTGAAACCAAAAGTCAAAGTAAATGAAGAAAAGCATGTTTTTTACGCGCTCCATAAATGTCATCTTGTCAGTCAATTGTGTCAAGGGTACAGGCACATAGGAAGGAGGGAACGAGAGTCCTCCACAGTATTTTTCAATGGTATTGCCAAAAGTTAAGCTCAGACTATAGACAAAGGGTATTCCAAGTATCTCTGCTATAAGCTCAGTACAAGGACTAAAAGCATCTCCAATAAGAACTTCATATTTGGCTTTCTTCAGTCTCTTCATAATGTCTTTGTTCAAAACAGTACTCTCACACTGCTGTTTTATCATGCCTGAATACTCAAAAAGTAGTTTTTTTATGGCTGCACCATATTCTAAAGCTGAAAGCTTTCGAAGCTCATTAATCCAAAGTGTGATCCAGTTTTCAAACACTGCAGCCAAATCCTCTTGATTTTTCTCCACAGGATAAACTTCAGCATGGAAACCTGATGAACTACCAGCATCAACAAAAACAGTAGCTGAGCGTGTCAGCACAGTCACCTCATGGCCCCTCTGTACAAGCTCATCCAGAATGGCCTTTAGATTCAACCAGTGACTGTACTCCAAAGGCCATACCAGGACCTTCCCACAGGACCCACAGCTAAAGCAACAGAGCTGCAGCAGCAAAAGAGCTGGAACCCATTTTTCAGAGCTCATGGTTATTCTGGCTTTACCAAGTAGTAGCTTCTTTCTATCCTGAGTTCCTCTTTATATCACCAATAAAAAGGTTAAAATTTAACTGGTATCTTTATTTCCTTATCCAAATAGTCATAGTTAGTGGTAGCCAAAATGTTGTCTTCCTAATTTGTTGATAAATTAACACATGCCGTGACTTTCATGTCACAGAAGGACAACTAGGTGGCATCATCAAATACCTGGTTTGCACAAAGTTCATGGACTTATGTGTCATTGGTACTTTAATAATGGGAATTCTTCAGGGGCAGAGAACAGTTTGTAATCACTCTGAGTTTAAAGATGAATGCTATTTCATTTCTTAAGGCATACAAAGTGGTCTCTTTTACTCTGTCTCACTTGTATCTCAAGCTTCCTTGCCCTCAGATTTCAAGATGGCGCATCTTAGCAGCACTGTCCTCTGAGGAGTAGCTGAGAAAAATGAGCTAAGGATTTTGAGTACATCCCTCAGCCATTCTCAGTAAATTGTTCATTGTTGGGTCCCCAAGGGCATCAATTCCTGATCCCACTGGAGAACCTGCTATTATAAGTTCTTCCCCTACTTCCTTTGTTTTGGATCTTAAACTAGAATAGATGTTCTTCCAAGTGATTGCCTTGAAGCACATGGACTTGAGGGCAGCTAAGTGGCACAGTGGGTAGAATGCCAGGCCTGGAGACAGGAAGAGTCATCTTCATGAGTTCAAATGTGACCTCTGACACTTACTAGCTGTGTGATCCTGGGCAAGTCATTTCACCTTGTTTGCCTCAGTTTTCTCATCTATAAAATGAGCTGGAGAAGGAAATGGCAAACCACTCAAGTATCTTTGCCAAGAAAACCCTAAATGGGATTACAAAGATTTGGACTTGACTGAAAACACATGAATAAAAAGAACAACCACACATGGGTTTGAGTTCATTGAACACCAAATCTGCAATGATTAGTTCAGTGTTTGAATGAATTGGAATAATCTCTACTATTCACCTTATCATTTTATTTGTAATCATATCTCATTTTAACGGTACTTGCTATTCTAGTCTCTTCGTTAGGAATACTTGAAATTTTTCTAAATCAATGACTTTGCATTTTTACACACCCCCCCCCATAACCCACCCCACCCCTTAGGGTAATATGCAGTTTTTCTGGATGGCCTATTTTTGGATGTAATCCTAGATGTTTGCCATCTGGAATATCAGAAATGTCCCTTGTATCCTTTATAGAGATGGCTGCTATTTCCTGTGTGAACCTGATTGTGGCTTCTTTATATTTGAATTATTGCTTTCTGACTAATCTCACTACTTTTACCTTGACTTAGCGATTCTCTATTTTGGTTATATTTTTCCAGGACATTTGGGGTTTCTTTTGGGAGATGATCAATGAATTCTTTTGCTTTGTACTTTGTTCTCTGGCTCTAAGATTTCTGGACTGTTTTCTTTGATACTTTTTTTTCAAATATTGTGTGTGTTCAGGAATATTTTAATATAATCCAATGATTCTTAAATTATCTCTCCTGGATATATTTTCCTGGTCAGTTGTTTTTCTTATTTGATATTAACCTTTTCTTCTACTTTTTCACCTCTTTCTTTAACTCATCTGAGAATTCTCATTGAGTTTCTGTCCAATCTATGTTTTTCTTTGAGGCTCTTCTTGTAGATGTTTTCAAGTTATTATTGTCTATGTTTTCTGTGTTCTATGTGAGCTTTCCCATCAACAAAGTAGCTCTTTATGGTTGGGTTCTTTTTTTCTTTGCTCATTTTTCCAGCCCATCTCTTGTCTTTGGATTTTATGTTAGTGTTGGCCCCTGCTAACTTTAAGGGTTATGGTGGGGAAATGTCTGAGCTGAGCTTCTGTCTTTTTTTATGTCCTTCAGCTATTTCCACAGCTAAGTCTAGGGTCGTGCAGGTTTTCAGTGCTTCCATGCGGTGTGCTCTTGAGACAGGTTTGTTCACTGACTTTCTGGTCTGAACTCTGTAAGTTCCTGACCCAGGTTTGAATCTGTTGGATTATGTGTGGTTGCATTTCATTAGACTGCTGCTGGACTCAGTTACTGTTAGTCTTCTGGGAGGTTCTGTAGGGTCAGAGTGACTGAACTGCTTCACTTTCCTTTCACGTCAGTTTCCTAACCTGGTTATTCCAACTGTAAGCTTATATGATTGCCTAAATGTTAGACCTGAGAGCCTTTTCTGCTCTTGGGCTCAGACCCACACAGCTAAGTTTGTGGAACTTGTTTCTTTCTCTATATACAACTAAGGTCTCTCTTGCTTATGAGCTTGATCTCTCCT
>CM053623.1:348241474-348261896 GCA_028646595.1 Phalanger gymnotis
TTTCACTGGCCAGTGGTTGAAATTTTTAAAATCATCCTCCCTCCTGGAGTCCATGAAGTGAAGTGAACAGAATGCTAAGTTCGATCATAGAGGACCTGGTTTTGATGCTGAATAATATAATAGATATTATATAATAAGAATTGATGGATGTACCTCCACCCTTACATGTCCAATATAATAATAAGAACAGAATGAGCAGGTCAGAGCAGATTATTTTAAAGGCCATCAAATATTAAGATATCTCTTTTCATTATCCAGATGGCCCTCATCAAGACAGTTCAAGAGAAGAGAATGAAAATCAGACAAATAAACAAGCAAAAAATCTAGAAGAGATAAGGAGGAACACTGGACAGTATCATCAGATATGATCTCCAAGGGTGGGGGACATGCAGCCCAGAGGCCACTTGTGGCCTTCTAGGTCCTTGGGTGTGGCTTTTTGAATGAATCCAAGTTTTACAGAACAAATCCTTTTATCAAGGGGATTTGTTCTGTGCAGTTTGGATTCAGTCAAAGGGCCGCACTTGAGGACCTAAGCAGGCCACATTGGGCCAGGAGAGGACAGATACCTCACCCCTCATTTCACAGGTGAAAAGAGACTCAGGTTAAAGATCACACAGGTAGTGTGGTACACCTAAGATTTAAAGCAGGTTATCTGACTCCACAACCCATATTCTTTCCCTTTCAGCAAGTCGCCTCCAGGCTGACATCAAGAGACTGCTTAAAGGTTGGCAAGGTGCTTAACAGTTGAGGCTCATGCCAACCTGTGAGGTGAGTATCCTAATAGGATTATCTCTTTCACACATGAAGAAATGACTTGAACATAATCGCCCAACTAGTTATTTGTTAGAGCCTGGATTCGAACCTGTGCCTCTCCCCACTCACAGTCTACTACTGGAAGCCATACCAGGAGGCCTACAGAGGAAGGTTTCTTAACCTTGTTTGTGTTATGGATCCCTTTGGATCAATACTGACACGGTTTTTTAATGTCTAATGTAAAACACGTAGGATTACAAAAGGAAGCTAATTTCATTAAATCAGAGTTATCAAAATTTTTTTAAAAGTCATGTAACCTCTGTTCCAGAGGTACCTCATGTCTGCTTATCTCTGGAAAATGAGGTACTAAAAAACAGCTATCCCCAGATGTTTTAGGAATGAAGAGCCAGGAATCTACAACTTGCTAAGCTCTAGAGCAGTGATATCAAACTGAAGTAGAAACATATCCTTAGAGATGCATATTGATTTAGAATACCACCAATTTGCATTATCTATGTTTTATTCTATTGTTATTTATTTCCTTAAACATTTCCCATTTACATTTTAGTTTGAGAGCTACTAGTTTGAGAACTCTGCTTGAGAACCCTCTGCAATTTTGGAATGCCAGCTTCAGGTGGTGACAGTGCCCCTGCGTGGTCTTGCCCTATGGCTAGGAAATGCCTACCAGCTGTTTTTCTGTCTCAGTTTTCCTAGTCCTCCTCCTGTGTATCTGACCACTCTTTCTCAATCATCTTTGCTGTCTCCACATAACTGGGGGTTTTCCTGACAGCTCTGTCCTCAAGGCATTTTCTCTCATCTCTTAGCAATATGTCTCTTGGTAACTCCATCAGAACCTAGGAGTTTAATTATCACCTTTATGCAGATGACACAATTATCTATGTATACAGGACCACTCTCTTTCACCTGCTTTTAGTGCCAAGCCAGCAAAAGACTATTGGTCACTTCAGACAGAGTATCCTAGTGACATCTCAAACTCAGCATGTTCAAACAGAAGTCAGTATGTTTCCCCAAAATTCATTATCTTTCTTCCTTCTTCCCCTTTCCTCCCTAATTATGTGGAAGACACTACCATTCTTCCTGTCTCATTCCTTTGCAACCTCTGTGTCCTTCTCGACTCCTCATTGTCCCTCACCTCGACCCTCACATATCCAGTCAGTTGCCAAATCTTGCTTTTGCTATCTACACAGCATCTCTTGAATCTCCCCCTTTCTCTTCTCCCAAATCCTCTTACACCAATTCTCTTTCACACAGTCACTATTTTAGCTCAGGCCCTCATCAGCTCTCATCTCAGCTATTGCAATGGCCATCATTGATCTCCCTTCCTCAAGTCTCTCCCCATTCTAATCCATGCCCCACACAGCTGCCAAAGTTGATTTTCTTAAGCAAAAATCTGATCACCTTCCCCTATACTCAAGAAATGCCAGTGGCTCTTTCTTGGTTTCAGAATAAAATATATACTCCTTCGATTGTCAGAAAAGACTTGCTATAGTGTGAGACTTTTTCAACACCATACAATAGAAAAAGAAGCTTTATGTTCAGTTTTAACTTGTCCGTTAGTTTGCCAAATCTCTATATTTCTTTTGTATTCTTTTACCAAGACCCTTTAACTAAAGCAGTTCAATTCAAGAAGTACTTAACTAGAAGAACACCTCCTGTTAGGATGATTCTATATAATTAGGAAAGAGAACAAACATCATTTTAAGCCACAATAATTCAATGAGTTAGGCACTCTTACTATCCCCATTTTAGAGACGAGAAAACTGAGGAAGACAGAGGTTAAGTGAATTGCCAGGGTCACAGAGGTACTAAGGGTCTGAGGCTGGATTGGAACTCAGCTCTTCCTGACTCTAGGCCAAGCACTCTCATCTACTGGGCCACACAGCTGCTTGAAATACAAGGTATCACACAGTAACTTCTATCTGAAGGAATGTAGTGGCTAGACAAGAGACACAGAAAACACACAAACTAACTGACTATCTAACTAACAAACTAGTAGCTTTCACAGTCAAATGTATGACCAAGACAAACAAATCCTATAAGAGGGAAGTGAAATCCCTGTAGCCTGAATTCATCTAGGAAGGATTCTTGTAGATGGTACTTTACCCCCAACTTTCTACCATATACCACACTCACTTGGTTTGGGGAAAAAAGTCAAATAAGTTCTCTCATTAAAATCAACTGTGATCAATCACTGCTTGACTTTATTTCTCCTCTTCTTTCTCTAAACTTCAGGCATTAACAATCCCACCTGGACCCTTGGCCTCCTGGAGGCCTGTTGTGATTTGGACCATATGTTTTACCTTCTTTAATCCCTTGTATCAAGTGATACAAATCATTTGGAACCTTGATCCATTCCTCAACTTTGATAAATGACTGGTCCCTTAGAAGAGATTCTTTGCTTTATTAAAATAAATGATGGCATGCTTTTGAACAGCATCCTACCATGGTTTTCCAATAGCAGCGAAGCATAGAACAAAGACTATCATCGAACAGAGCAGCAGCCCAATTTCATGTCGTGTCCTCAAAGAATCTACAATTCTCTTTTTCCCTTTACTACCAAAGGCTGAAAAGGAGAAAGGCATTTCTATCAAAGAAGTCCCCTTTGGGTTCAGACTTTTCCCAACTTTCGGTTCTTCTCTGGTAGTACTCCTTTCCCCTCCCTAACCACTCTAGTCCATCATGTGTACAGGAGTGCCCCTTAATATATTCTAAAGACACTGGAATTAGTTGAAGGTCAACTCACGGACATTCTCTTATTAATGCGTTTGGCACTTGGAGGGAGGTGGTGTCTGCCATTCTTCCAATGTTAATATGACAGTCCAACTTTCAGGTTTTATTCACAGATGGTATTATGAGATTGGAAGGAGAACATTTTTTGTATTTTGGGTCTAGGTCCATTCCCTTTGGATTGTGATGTAATCTTTGCTGCCACCTTCCCTGAAATCTTAGCCACTCTCCCTCTGGGTTCTGTCCCTAGACATAATGTTTTCTTTGTATGACTTGCTCTGCCTTTTCTTCTGGAAGTTCTTCTAGGCTCGTCAGGTCCCCTTGGGATCAGCTCATACTGGCATCTTCCTATTCCTATCTCTGTCTCACCATCCAATTCTAGGAGCCTGAAGCAATGTTAAAGACCATCTGGTCCAGGGCCCTCATTTTACAGCTAAGGAAACTGAGGCCCAGATAGGTTAACCAAGTTGCCTAAAGGTTTCAGCCACATTTTTCATCTTGCCCATTGACAGTGAGATGCAAAAGGATGTCAGGGAATCACTGAGCAGGTTTGATCATAAAGAGACCCACAGACTTACCTAGAACATCACTGTAAAACTGATCCCAGCTCTTCACATCAAAATTCTGAAACCAAAGGTCAAAGTAAATGAAGAAAAGCATATTTTTCATGCGCTCCATAAATGTCATCTTGTCAGTCAATTCTGTCATGGGTACAGGCACATAGGAAGGAGGGGATGAGAGTCCTCCACAGTATTTTTCAAGGGTACTGCCTATGCTGAAGCGCAAACTATAGACAAAGGGTATTTCAAGTATCTCTGCTATGAGCTCAGCACAAGGACAAATAGCATCTCCAATAACAACCTCATATTTGGCTTTCTTCAATGTCTTTATAAGGTCTTTGTTCAAAACAGCGCTCTCACAAAGGTGTTTTATAAGCCTAGAACCCATCCAAAATAGCTCTTGCATGTCTGTTGCATACTCTAATGCTGAATGTTTTCTCCACTCATAAATCCAAAGTCTGATAAAATTTTCAAAAAATGAAGCCAAATCCTCTTGATTTTTCTCCACAGGAAAAACCTCAGCATGGAAACCAGATGAACTACCAGGATCAACAAAGACAGTAGCTGAAGGTGTCAGCACAGTCACCTCATGGCCCCTCTGTACAAGCTCATCCAGGATGGCCTTTAGATTGATCCAGTGACTGTACTCCATAGGCCATACCAGGACCTTCCCACAGGACCCACAGCTAAAGCAGCACAGCTGCAGCAGCAAAAGACCTGAAACCCATTTCTCAGACCTCATAGCTCCCTACATGCATTACCAACTACTAGGTTCATTCCATCATGAATTCCTCTTTATATCACCAAGGAGGATGTTAAAATTTAACTGATGTCTCTAAATTTCTTATCTAAATAGTTGTAGTTAGTGGTAGCCAAAATGTGGTCTTGCCCAAATTGGCAAGAAGTCAGTACAGGACATGACTTTCATGTCACAGAAAATCAATCAAAGTCTCAGGTTTGCACAAAGTTCATGGTCTTATGGATTATTGGTACTTTAATAATGGCAAGGACCATTCAAGGACCACAAGGACCTTCAAAGACCACAAAACAGTTTTTAATCACTCTGTATTTAAATATGAATGCTATATTTTATTTCTTTAAGGTATACAGGTTTTATAGCAAAATGGTCTCCTTTCACTCGATCTCATTTGTATCTTTCCTTGCCCTCAGATTTCAAGATGGGGCATCTTAGCAGCATTGTCCTCTGAGGAGTAGCTGAGAAAAATCAGTTAAAGATTGTGAGTCCATCCCTCTGCCAGTCTCAGGGAGTTGTACATTGTTGGGTCCCCATGGAGGTCACTTCCTGACCCCACTGGGGAAGATGCTACTTCCAGCTACTTCCATTGCTTTGGATCTTAGATTAGAACACGTATTTTTCCAAGGGATTATCATGAAGCACATGGGCTTGGGGGCAGCTAAGTGGCACAGTGGGTAGAACACCAGGCCTGCAGTCAGGAAGATTCATCTTCTTGAGTTTAAATCTGACTTAGACAAACAGTAGCTGTGTGATCCTAGGCAAGTAACTTCACCCCATTTGTCTCAGTTTCCTCATCTATAAAAAGAGCGGGAGAAGGAAATGGCAAACCACTCAAATATCTTTGCCAAGAAAAGCCCAGATGGGATTACAAAGATTTGGACTTGACTGAAAACAACTGAATAACAAGAGAATCAACAACACATTGGCTTGAGTTCAAGGACAACCAACTCTGTCTTGATATATTAGTCCTCTGTTTGAATGAATTGGAATAATGTCCACTATCTCTCTCATTATTTTATTTGTAATCATGTCTTATTTTAACAGTATTTGAGTTTCTGGTCTTTTCATTTGAAATACTGGAAATTGTTATAAATGAATGAATTCTTTACAGCACCACTCCCTGTTCCTATCCTTCCTCTCTCCTCTTCTCTCTCCTCTCCTGGTTGGATAATATGCAGTTTTGCTGGATGCATTCTTCTTAGATGTAATCCTAGATCTTTGCCTTCTGGAGTATCAGAAATGCCCCTCTTCTCCTTTAGAGTGATGGCTGCTAAATCTTGTGTGATCTTGATTGTAGCTTTCTTATATTTGAATTATTTCTTTCTGGCTACTTGGAGTGTTTTTTCCTTCACTTAGTAGTTTGGGATTTTGGTTATAATATTCCCAGGAGTTTTTATTTTGGGTTTTCCTTTTGGAGATGACCTTGAATTCTTCTGTTTTCTACTTTGCTCTCTGGTTCTAAAATATCTGGACTGTTTTCCTTTACAGTTTTTTGAAATATGATGTCTAAACTGTTTTTTTGTTGTTGTTCATGGGTTTTCCAAGGGGGCTGGGTCATTAATGGCAACCCAGAGTCTCCTCTGGCCACATCACAGGAACACTCTTCCAATGAGTCAGCCCCCAAGCAAAATCTCTCCTCCTACAGTTGTGAGAGTTCTACCTTAAGGGCTGCCCTCAGAGTATATACCCCTTTTTCAGGGCCTGAGGGCTTCACATCTCTGGAGACCTAATTAGGAAAAGGGTGTGGGCCTTGTTACAAACAAAGGCAAGACTCAAAGGCACTTGATTGCCTTAGTGCTCTGAAGCACTCCAAAATAAAAGACAACAAAAAGTCCCACTTTGCCTGCCATTACAGAGTCTTAAAGTTGTAGGGTTCAGAGACTTATTACTAACAACAAATATTTAGTAAATATATGACATACATGTTATATATGATATATATGAAAGTTCTATATAAAGATATATAAATTATGTATATGTAGTTTTGTATGTATATTCTATGTACTCTAAGTACATAGTCATCTGGGAAACTGGAATAAAAAATTAAAGTGAAAGGATATGCTTTATTGTTTCTCCATTACTTTCCCTTATTCTTTATTGTCTCCTCCTCCCATTTATTTGCTTGGGAGACCAAAAGGACCTTGGTGTACTGGAGGGCTGATGGAAGACAATTGTACCTCAGACCCTTACAATTCCTCGTGGGTTCTTTGGCAGAAATTCTTGACACTAGTTTGGAGCATGAGATTCCCCTCACCAGGGAATTAAATAGGAATTATAATGGCAGTGTAACTTTCAGAGAGATTTTTAGCTCAGAGAATGTGGTTTTAGGGCATAAGCAGAAGTGATTTAAAAATCAGATTAAGTGCTTGTGCATTCTACCTAGGTGACTGTGTCCTGAAAATGCTAGGCTGCTAAAGGGTAAGACTGCCCTTCTGGAGAGAAAAGCCACACACAGCTAAGGCTCTGGGAACTGAAAGATTTCTTTCCTTAGAGAACAAGGGTCTTTGTAGTTTTTAGTGTCATGGACCTCAGGCAAGTGGTGAAGCCATTGGACCCCTTCTGAGAACAAATCTCCTCCTCATTCAGTTGTCAGGGGGATCTTCTAAATCACAGGTTTAACCATGTTACTCTCACCCCCCCATCCAGGGGCAACTAGGTGGTGAAAGGGATACAATGCCTGGTCTGGAGTCAGGAAGATTCTTCTTCCTGCATTCCAATATGACCTGAAACATTTACTAAATGTATGACCCTGGGCAAATCAGTTAACTTATTTTGCCTTAATTTTGACTTAATCTGTAAAAATGAGCTGGAGAAGGAAATGGCAAACAACTCCAGTATCTTCACCAAGAAAACTTCAAAGGGGGTTACCAAGAGTGAGAAAGGACTGGAAAATGACTGAACAACAACTTCCACTTGAAATTCAATAAATCACAACGTCTTATTGACAACAGCATCAACTATTAAACCCCCTATTTGTTGTCAACCTTTCCAGCCTTTGTATACCTGATCACAGCCCCACCCCCCACTCACCCCAGTCCTCTTTGATCTAGTCACACTAGCCTCTTTGATGTTATTCAAACAAGACTCTTCTTCTGATTCTGGGTCTATTTATCCTTTCGACTGAATGTCCTCCACTCAAGAGACAGTCTCTATGCTCATCTCTGCCTCCTGGCTTCCCTGGTTTCCTTCAAGACCCAGCTACAATCCTGCTTTTTACAGATCTCCCTCTGCTATTTTCCCTAATTTACCTTCTCTGTAGCCTGTTTGTTCTTGGTCATTTGCCTGCTGTCTCTCTCACTAGATTGTGAGCTACTCAAGAGCTCTTTTCCCTTTCCTGTATTCCCATTCCATAGCACAGGGCCTGGCACAGAGGGAATGCTTGACCAATATTTATCAACTGATTGACTTAAAGGCAAAGTACAAAATACACCTGATTGCAAAGAAAAAGAATTATGCTGAAATAAAGATTTGTTTTGATCTCCATCCAAGTTTATTGGCTTGTGAAATCAGAGGGATCTCAGGACCCCAGATTAGGGTCTTCTTTCATAGAGAATGACTAAATAAGGCTTTCTTTCTAGTTTGATGGCCAAGCATAGGAAAGGTTTTCTTCTCTCCACTGAAACAGTCCCAATCCCTGAGCTAAGTATTTAAAGAGATACAGCAGAGCTCCTTCTATAGGAAAGGGAGAGCACCTCAGCTGGGGACTCTGGCTGCAGCTCAGGAGCAGAAGCAGAGAGTTCTGCACCCATTTGTGGAGCTGAGATGCCCTGCTATAACCAGGAGACTGGGGGAGCCACACAAGAAAGGATGGGTCATCACTCCCAACCAATTTTTTTTTTAGCATTGGCTGCAGCCAAAAATCTCTCATAATATTAATGACAGAGTAGTTGAAATTGGGAAGGTTCCAAGCAACAGGACAAGACACAAAGAAATACAAAAAGCCTTCCCTGAACATCCCTGCTCCACCCCCCCACCCCTGCCCTTCCCACTCTGGATTCTTCTGCTTCTCATTGTGTCCCTCTGCCATAACCACTCCCAACTATTCACCCCAAGCTTATTTCCAAAAAGGAGCAGAAATTTTTTAGAATGGTAACCTCTGACTAAGGCTTCTGAGCATTAGGCTCCTATGCAGATTGCATATCTCTAGTTCTTAATATTGCACTCTGTAGTATTGCTTTTATGCCACAGAATATATATATATATACACACATATATATATATAAATGTACATATGTGTATATATGTATATATACACATATATATGTCCATATATATGTATATTTAAAAGCAACTGATATTTATGCTGGAAAATTGCAAACAAAACAACACAGTTGCACATCAATTATGTCTTAAAAGTTTCAACTTTGAGGTTAATACTAAGAATGAAGTAGAAAAAATGCCTGTTTCCACAAGTTCAAAGCACTCTGTTTTCTTAGGGACCTTGCTTCAAAATGGTTCTCTCTTCCTGAACTTATTATGACATGTTACTCTCCTAGTGGCCTATCCCCTCAATATCCAATTACTTTTAAAAGTGAAGAGGCAGGGACCATTGGCCAGTTCTCCTTCTTTGATGAGATAGTTTGTTTTTTATTGTGTGCTTGAAATATAGTTTGATTTTACATTCTCCCCATATTGCATAGTTAACAAAATCTATCATAAAACAACCTATTTTCACCTCTCCCTCAACATCTAAGTTCACATACTCACACAATTGTAGGAATTCAAATTTGGAAGGGACCAACAAATCTCCATACAAATTTTGTTGAATACCCTAAGTGAAGTGCTGCTGGTGTTCAACCCTACTTTCTAGGACAGACAAGTACACTTGTGGAAAGCATGAATTGTTAGGAAGCTTCTTCTGACATGACTGCTGTACACCATTTGCCTCACTGTATCTTCCTGACACAGTTCCTAGTTTTGGGGAGTCAGAATACCTGGATTTGGACTCCTCTGTGCCTTAGGACCTGTCTGACCTTGAGCAATTTCACTTAACCACATTGAGCTTCAATTCCCCCTTTGTAAAACAAGGAGATGAGACTAGATGGCCTCTACTTTCCCTTCTTGCAGCTAAAAACAATTCTTGATCTAATATCCTGTAGCATCCAGTCCTTCCACAGGACAGGTAACCAAACTAATTACACTATCTTATCTTCTCCCAGTTCATTATTTCTAGTTCAAGACCTTCTTCATTCAGGCCCATGAAGTTGTTGGTTTGATTTTTGATAACTGTTTCACTCTGTTTGGTTTCTTTTGTTACTATGTATATTATCTTATGCATTTAAAAACATTATTCTGAGAAAGCTTCTGTAGGCTTCAACAGATTTTGAAAATGGTCCCTAACTGCAAAAAGGTTAGAAACCCCTGATCTTGTTCCTTAAATAAATCCTCATAGACCATGAACACAGGACCCTTCACCATTCTGGCTGCACTTTTATCACAACTGTCTAGTTAATTAATGCCCTTTCTGAATCATGGAGTCCAAAATGGAACAGTCATCTAGATATTATCAGACCAGGGCAGATTACAATGCAACAATCATTCTTAGATGCCACTCCTCTCTTAAAGCAGCCCCCAAATACCAATGGTTTTCCTGTCTCCTATATCACACTATCAATTCATGTTGATCTTGAATCCCAAATACCCTTGGATCTTGTAGTTGGGAAGCTGACATTTGGAGTCCAATTATAAGACTAACTTTCATCTTATTTGATTTGGCCCAGTGATTTATCCTGTGATAAGTTTTTTTATCCTGACCTATAACGATGTGCTATTCATTGTATTACTTGTTTTTCCTAGATTTATATCCTCCATAGATTTCTAAACATATTAAACAGTATAGTGCCAAGTACAGAACTCTGGTTTACTCATCTGGAGAATTTTTTCCAAGTTGCCTTGGAACCATCAGTTACTAAGCTTTGGGTCTAGCCATTTAACCAGTTCCCAATACACCTAACTTGACATAAGATTTAGGCCACATTTATTCATCTCTTCCACAAGAATAGCTTGAGAGACTTCATCAAATGCTTTGGTACAATGTAACTTAAATTCTGTCTATCACATTGCTCTGATCTATTAGTTCAGTTTCCCCATAAAAAGGAAATGGACATAGTCTGGAATGACCTATATTTAATGAAGCCACAAGCACTATTTTTCATCCTTCAGTGCCACTGATCTTTATAGTAGGAAGTCTCTGTTCTTTCCTCCTTTTTGAAAATCATCTGCCAATTTTATGATACTTCTCTCATTCTCTGTCACCTTGAAAATGACACTGAATGGCTCAGTAATGTTATCCAGAAATTCATACAGTCCCCAAGAATGGTGTTAATCTGGGTGAGAAAACTTGAATTCATCATGGGTACCTCTGTGCTTTTTCAATATCTCTTTACTTTTAATGGGAATTGGATCCACATTAGTCATATTTATTCAGTTCTTTCCATTTCAAATAGTTTTTCTTTGGCAGAGAAAATGGAAGCAGAAACAAAATCGAACAACTCTGTCTTCTCTTCAACATCAAATATCATATTTCCATCCACCCAAAGCAGATCTCACATCCTCTTTTTACTCCCTCTAATTTAGCTTACAAAAGAAAATGAAACAACTCTTTTTACCCTTAGCAATCCTTAACAATTTTAGCTTATTTGGAGATTTAGCAAGTCCTGACACTAAATTTTTTTTCAGAATCATGTGATGCTTTTAAATTCTTTCTCTCATTTCCTGCTTTTCATTCTATCACCTCAATATATTGGATTTCAAAAAAGAACTAAATCACCAGTGAATTTTCTATTTACTCATAGTACTCTCTTTATACCATTTTTCTTTTTTGTTCCTCATCAAAACTCTTACTCTTGGCAATATCATAAATTACTTTTTGAATAAGTCTCCCCCTTTTTTGGTCTACTTTTCCTGTAGAATTTTAGTCCATGACATCCTTTTCTTCTCATTTAATACTTTAAAGTTTGCTCTTATGCAATCAAAGGTATTTGTGAGAATATTTCTGGTATGTCTCCTCCATGTCTTTCTCTAACACAAACTCAGACTTAGAAGAATCAGTTCCCAACATGTGCACCCCTCAAAAAGTTCCTCTCTGCTGTTAAGAGTCACAGAAATTATCGAATTTCTCATGATTATTTCTTCTGCATTTTGAAGGATGAAATTAAGAAGAGTTAAGATAGTACAAGTTGTTCCACATTTAGAACAGAGTTATCTTGAGATATCTGTATAACTGAAGTCAATTTAAATTATATTAGTTGTAAGTTGTCAAAACTGGCTAATTATTCCTGCCTACATTATTTTCCCCCTATTTTTCCATTAGATATTTGTTTAAGGTTTATTTTAGCAAAAAAATCACTGAATCAAATGTATAGATAATTTTAATTTGTAATATTTTCTTAATTACTACTATAAGTCAACCTTAATAGAATTTGATTTTACATTTGGACCTAGAATATCCAACAAATCCTAAAAAGACCATTTCCATGTACCCATATGCCCTGCTAAGGCTATGGGCCAGGGGATATTGAGGGAAGAAGCCTTTCTTTTCTTCCATTTCCCAAATGATCAATGGTCAAAGGGTATGAACAGGCAATTTTCAGGAGAAGAAATCAAAGTTTTTTCTAGTCATATGAAAAAATGCACTAAATTACTAATAATTAGAGGATTACAAATGAAAACAACTCTGAGGTACCACCTCATACCTATCAGATTGGCTAACATGACAGAAAAAATAAATGACCAAGGTTGGAGGGGATGTGGAGAAAGAAGCACACTAATCACTTGTCATGGAGTTACGAATTAGTCCAACCATTCAGGAGAACAATTTGGAAGTATATCCAAAAGGGTTATAAAACTGGGCCTGTTCTCTGACCCAACAATACCATTACTAGGTCTGTACCCAAGGAGATCAAAGAAAAAAGATATATAGGTAGGGAAACATTTATGGTAGTTCTTTTTGTGGTACAAAGAGCCAGAAATTGAGTGGATGCCCATCAACTGGGGAATGACTGAACAAGTTGTGGTATATAGGATTGTGATGAAATAGTATTGTGCTACAAGGAACAACAAGCAGGATGATTTCAGAAAAACCTGGGAAGACTTATGTGAACTAATGTAGAGTAAAGTATGCAGAACCAGGAGAACATAGTACACAATAACAGCAATGTGGTACAACAATCAACTATGAAAAATCATACTCTGATCAATACAATGATGCAAGACAATTCCAAACACTTATAATGAAAAATGCTATCCAACCCCAGAGAGAGAACTAATGGACTCAGTGCACATTAAAGCATACTTTTATTTGCCTTTCTTTTTCTTGTTTCGTGTATGTGTTTTACTTTCCAACATGGCTACTATGGAAATCTGTTTTTGTACTTTTTATGACTTCACATGTATAATGGGTATCATATTTCTTGTCTTCTGAAAGGGTGGGGGAGAGGCTAGAGAGAGGGACAGAATTTGGAACTCAAATCAAAAAAGAAACATTAATCAATAAATATGAAATTCAGTTTCAAATTCTCTCTCTACCTCCATCCCCTCTCTCTCCTAGACAGTGAGAGGGCAAAAAAATTTCATAGTCATTACACATATAAAGTCAGTGTCAGGTCAGACTTGGAGTAGACTGTAATGAGGTTGGTTTGAAAACATGGGAATATTCATGGCTCAGATACACAGAAGTCTTTTGAATTTCTAAATGACTTTATGTACTTTGGAACCTAACAACAACTGTGTGATATTCAGAACTACAAATATTATCATATGTGCTTTATAGATGAAGAAAAATGGCAAGAGACTTTAAGTACCTTGATGCTACTCATGCATACTCACTGCTAGTAAGTACTGAAATCAGGAGTCAGATCCTTGCTTCTTTTGGCTCTAAATCTAGTATTCTTTTTCTATAATAAGTTGAGATAGAAGAAAGGAAGAGAAGGTGACTTCATTTCCCACCTGGCTGCACTCCCCTGGACGTCACCATCATACCCCAGGAACTTCATCCTGCAACATTGATTAAACTCTGAAACATAGATCAGATCAATACCCTCTGCCCCTGAGGCCCCTCACTCTGCAGAGAGTAGAGATGGAAAGTTAGTCCAATCTCATTATCAGCAATATCCTTCAAGAGAATGAACTTTTTAAAATCAGGATTGCAGAAGAAGGAGAGAACTCTGGATCTCCTCAAATTATTGGTTATTAGTAATCATTTCTCTCAATATTATAAACTTCTAGAAGACTTAAGACAAGTTTTTTTTTATTCCTAATAGCACAATGCTTGGCATACAGTAGGCATTTAATAAATATTTATTGACTGACTGAGAGATTGAAGATAAAAGGGAATGAGATGAGGGGGCAGAAATTTAGGGAAATTTATAGTTAATGGATTCAACTTTTTCAGTAAAGAAGGAAATGAAGTCATCTGAAAGGAGTTGGGGGATGATTAAAGAAGCAAAGGTGATTCAGAACAGCCATTGTGGGGACTCTGAGAGGGAGTCAAAAATGAGATTTAAATAAAGACTTCTGGGTAAGAATGACAGATGAGTTCAAGTGACAGTGTACAAATATGGAATGCATTCACCATAATTTTCTGACTTCCTCTAGCAAATGACTACCTGCTCTTTTTCCTGGAGGAGCCCAGCATATTGATAGGATGTTGCCTTTGATGTGTGTGAAAGGTCTACATAAAAAAGATGCCAACAGAAGAATGCAACTTATACTTTAGAGAGAACATGCTGATGTATAATTAAAAATGCACATTAAATGAGTTCTTTGAAATGGACCTCTGCTTTTGGCTGCTGAAATTTAGTTTTTGATTGCATAATAGAATCAGTTGATAAAGGTTATTCACCTTTTAAATGATTAACGAAAGAGCTTGTTGTTGTTCAGTCTTTTCAGTCATGCCAGACTCTTTGTGACCCCATTTGGGGTTTTCTTGGCGAAGATACTAGAGTGGTTTGCCATTGCCTTTTCCAGTTCATTTTACAGATGGGAAACTAAGGCAAACAGGATTTAGTGACTTGCCCAGGTTCACATGGTTATTAAGTGTCTGCGACCAAATTTGAACTCAGGAAGATGAGTCTCCCTGACTCCACGTCTGGAACTCTATCGACTGTGTCACCTAGCTACGCCTAGTTTATCATGAATTTACTTGGAAGAATGAAGATTCAAGAAAAATGAGTAACAAGTTTCAAGTCTATATAAGTACATTCTATGGATAGTGGTAAAAGGCTGCATGGCACAATAGACAGAGTGACTGGGAGTCACGAGGACCTTGATTGGAATCTCACCTCCAATTCCTACTGACTGCCCGACTTGGAGAAAGTTGGCTAATCTCTTTGGGCTTCTGTTTCCTATCCTGTAAAAAGGAGGGAGGCAGATTCAACAACCTCTAAGGACACTTCTAGCTTCAAATTGCTGTTTTTATGAGGGGGTAGGTGGAATAGAGAAAATGAATGCATGAAAAGATGAGGAGCTAGCTTACATAGCAAGAAGACATTTCTAACATGGAGATGTATTTGTCTAGAAGGCTATGGGATCATTGATGGTTCTCCTGTGGTTATGATATTGGCCTTTACTTTTGACACACCGTAAAATGTACAAGCAGCCCTAGAGAAGTTGACTGTTTCTTCCTAGCTACTAGGAGTGCTTGTAGCTAGCACCAGGGGAACAGGCCAAAAAACCAGAGGCTGTGGGATCCTGGGGAAAGAATATTGGTTTGGGGTTGAAACACTTTGACTCAAATACTGACTCAGCTGCTTGCTCCTTGGGTGACACTGATCAAGCTACTTCTCTGCATCTCACTTCAATTATCTGTAAGTTGAGGGAACCGGAATAGATCAAGGAACCATGGAGTCTGAGAGCTGAGAGGGAACCTCAATAACAATCTAGACCAACTTAGACACCAAAGGAATCTTCTGTATAACATAGCCATGAATTATCTTACAGCCTCTCCTTCAAGACATCCAAGGAGAGGGAATCTACTACCTCTTAAGGCTGGTTATCAAGTTGGGGGCAGCTCTAATTGTTAGGAAGCTTTTCCTGACACCAAGCCTAAATTTTCTTCATTGTAATTTCTACCCATTGGTTCTCTCAGTTCTCCTCTCTGGGGTCAAACAGGAAAAACTCTAATCCTTCATCCATGTTAGCTCCTGAAATACTTCTACAAAGCTACCATGTCTTCCTCCTCCCTCTCCCTCCCATCCCCTTTTCTCTAATACAAATATGCCCAGTTTCTTCAACTGATCCTTATGAGTCAAGGGCCCAACGTTCTTCCCTTCCCTGGTTTCCTTCCCCCGACTACTCTCTACTTTGTCAGTATACTTACGGTACACAGAAGATAAAAGAGATTGTTTTGATTCTATAAAATTATTAGGTTTCTTTTCATAAACAATCTAATGTAGTAACAAGTAGAAGAGAAACAGGTAAGAAGAGTTTTAGCAACAGCAGCTAAGAACTCCATTTTTCAGACATAACCTCTGCATGTTTGTATATTTTGTCTCTAATACTTTGCCCTGTTTACAAGCACAAAGGGATATCAATAATAAACTAAAGAGTAACCTCTACTTAAAATTAACTGACAGGCATCAACAATGTGCCATGTCATGGTGTTTATTGCATTTCTTAAAAATCGCCCCTCCCAAAAAAGCAGTTAATTTGGTAGAATTGGTAATTTGGTAGATTTTCTCCTGCTGTAGATCAAAAATAATTTAAGATTCTTTGGAAGATATAACAGTGGATAGAAAGGATCAGAGAAGACTAAATAGACAATTTTAATTACATAAAATTCAAAAGTTTTCCCACAAACAAATCCAATGTAGTTAAGATCAGAAGGGAAACATACCTGGAGAAAAACATTTGCAACATTTCTCTGATGAAGATTCCAAGATACATAAGGAATTGATTAAGATCAAGAATTTTCATGTGGCTGTATGGTATATATACAAATGCGGTATAATTTTAGTGGAAGGCCAGATCACTTTGGATTGACTGAGATGTAAGTCCTTCAGAGTGACCATGTTTGGTTTTCTGTTACTCCTAACAGCAGCCAGAGTGGAGGTCTGCAAAGACCACAGTATATGTAGTCAGAGAACCTGGACCAGAATCCTGGCTCTTCTATGCACTGTGACCTTAGGAAAGGCTCCAACATCTCTGGGCCTGGGTTTCCTCATCTAGCAAATAAATGGAATGTGTTAGCTGTTCTCTAACATTGTCTTCCACTGCTGCATCCTGTGAGGAGAATACAGATTTTGAAGAGGAAAAGTTTAGTTTGCTGTGACAGCACTTGTAGAAAGTAGGCAAGAGATAACCAGGTTCAAGGATCATGAAGGCCTAGAACTCACAGTCTTGTGCCACTTTACATTCAGAGACAGGCTCAGATGCAGGCTGGGATAGAGATGGAGGAGGCAATTTTTACAAGAAAACAGAACCACCCATAATACTTGTTAATGATTTACTTCAGAAAATGTCCTCAGGACACAAAGGAATGCATCAAATATTAGTGACGAGGCAGCAGCCAGAATGATTGACATGTACGTGACTGTCAGATCAACACATGAAGGCCTGAAGCATGGGGAAGGCACTGAAGGTTCTTATTTAAGAAGGCAAGACAAAGGGAAGCCTAAAAAGGGCCAGGACTCCAACAGATTGGATTAGAATGGATGAATCACTGCTGAACAGGTTAAACAGTGTTGCACCAAGCACAGATCCCTGTGCCACTCTTCTGAAGAATTCTTTGAAAGTTGCCTTGAAACAATCATATTTGTTCAGTCCTTTCCATTTCAAGTAGGTTTCTCTTTGGCAGAGATTCCTTGTCCAGATCACTCAGGGACTAAGTGCCTGATGTCCTAGCTACCACCTGAAACTTTTATATTCACTCTCCAAATTGATCTGTCCCTCTTCTAAATTTCTAAAGCACTTGGATGCATATCCCACATAGCCACAAGGAAATCATTTTATTAATTTCTTATGGATGTCTTTTTTCTTTGCCTATATTGGTTCCAATCCTACCCCCCCCCCCTTCCCTTTAAGCCTCCAAATCTATATCCTCAGTATGGTCATCTTACTTTTTATTTGTTTAAATTGAAGACACTTGTTTTTATATTTCTCAGCTCTTTTCCTACACATCTGAAAAGTGTACCATATCATTGAACAATACTTCCAACTGCCCCAGATTAAACCTCCCTCTATGCCCCTGAGACTATGCTCCCTGACCTCTAGGATATTGTTTCATCAAACACCCTTTCTTCTCTCATTTTCCATTTCTCCGACTTTACTTGATCTTTCCACAGTTACCATTTCAACTATGCCTCCCTATGTCTACTTTTTATTAATCAACTCTCAGAACAGTTAGCCCACATGAGCTGTCTCTGCTTTCTCACCTACCACTTCATCCTCAGGTCCTTGAAATCTGACTTCTTTCTCCAACGTTCAAGGGAAACTGGTCTCTCCACTCACCCTAATCTCTACAGGTTATGGTGCTTTTCTCAGGCTAAGACTGAAAAGCTAAGCTCTCTACTTCAGTGCTGCATCGACTGCTTGGCTTGCACTGGACACTCCTATGGCCAGCTGGAATCTATGTTTTAGGATCCTGCAATCATCAAACCTTATTGACCAGCCCAGGGGTGCTGAACCTGCGGCTTCGAGGACACATGTGGCCCTCTAGATCCTCAAGTGTAGCCCTTTGAATTCAAACTTCACAGAACAAATCCCATGTATAAAAAGACTGAGGCTGCAGGCTTTCCACTCCTGGTCTAGCCTCACCAGGCACTGGAGCACCTCTATTTCAAGGAGCTTTTCTCTCCATAGTGCCACCTGCTGGTTCGAATGGGAAAGTGACTAGAATAGGCATTTGCTCCATAGCATATATCTCTGATTTTTTTCATGACATTGACTCCTGTCCATTCATACTGAGATGTATAACGATGTCAGAGAATCACTGAACAATTTGACATATATACCATAAAGGGACCAGAGACTTACCTAAGACATCACTGCAAAACTGATCCCAGATCTTCATATCAAAATTCTGAAACCAAAAGTCATAGTAAATGAAGAAAAGCATATTTTTCACCCGCTCCATAAATGTCATCTTGTCAGTCAATACTGTCAAGGGTACAGGCACATAGGAAGGAGGCGATGGGAGTCCTCCACAGTATTTTTCAAGGGTATTGCCTATGCTGAAGCGCAAACTATAGACAAATGGAATTCCAAGTATCTCTGCCAGGAGCTCAGCACAAAGACTCATAGTATCTGCAACAACAACTTCATATTTGCCATCCTTCAATGTCTTGATAAGGTCTTTGTTCAAAACAGCACTCTCACACTGCTGCTTTACATGCCTTGAATAATTCACAAACAGTTCTTGCAGAGCGGCACCATACTCAAATGCTGAAAATTTTGGCACCTCATAAGTCCAAAATTCTACAAAGTTTTCAAAAAATAAAGCCATGTCTTCTTCATTTTTCTCCACAGGAAAAGGCACAACATGGAAAGGGGATGAATTACCAGGCTCAACAAGAACAGTAGCTGAGGGTGTCAGCACAGTCACCTCATGGCCCTTCTGTACGAGCCCATCCAACAGTGCCTTTAGATTGAGCCAGTGACTGTACTCCATGGGCCATACCAGGACTTTCCCACAGGACCCACAGCTAAAGCAACAGAGCTGCAGCAGCAGAAGGGCTGAGACCCATTTCTCAGAGCTCATGGTTGTTCCTGCTTTACCAGGAACTAGCTTCTTTCCACTCTGAGTTCCTCTTTATATCACCAAAGCCACCAATAGAAAGGTTACAATTTAACTATTATCTCTAAATTCCTTATCCAAAAAAGAAACTTTTGGCTTTATGAGAATAAAAAGAGGCCTTGACTAGGCAAGATGTCAATAGATAGCATAGCTTCAGGTCAGTGGAGGATGACTAATGAATGAATATGTTTAATAGCATTATACATGCATAGTCTGTGTCAGATTGCATGCCATCTTGGGGAGGGAGAAGTGGAGAGAGGGGAAAACATTTAGCACTCAAAATCTTATAAAAGTGAATGTTGATACTTAAAAATGAATAAATGTAAGCAAAACTGAAAAAAAAAAGTGTCAATGGAGGATTCTTAGCAGGTATGAAAGTTCAAAGTCTAATGTTCCTCTTGTTGATTGGTACTCTAATCAGGGACTATACAGATTAGTTTAATTTGCTCTGGGCTTAAATATTAACACTATTTAAATATTAACACTGTTTCCTTCTTAAAGGTGTACAGATTTTATTGTGAAATATATCCTAAATCTCATTACCATTAGATTTCAGGATGAGCTCTTACTAACCTTGTCCTCCCAGAAGTAGCTGAGAAAATTGAGTCAGTAATTGCCAGTGTCAATTGGCCTGGAGTCGCTTATAAAGAGTGGACAGCTGGAGCTGAAGAGAGCAGGCTAGAGACATGAGAGTCAGGAATCTAATAGAAGTTTAATTTCAAAGTGAGGGAAACAGCTTGCAAGGAAGCAGAGAGATTAGCCACATTTGTTGGGTCCCTGCCCCTAGTGGGCGTGGCCTGAGGGAGTGTGGGGAGATCTCAATACCTATAGTAATGGTTGCACAATGAGAGGAAGAGCTACAATGGGACAAGT
>CM053623.1:348262396-348281015 GCA_028646595.1 Phalanger gymnotis
AAAATAAAATAAAATAAATAAAAAAAGGAAATGCAGTTATCTTTTAAAACCTGAGTAAGTGAAACCATTCCATAGTTCATGAAGGAGCCTCTTGATTACAGTGACAACAAAGAAGGTGAATGTTTAACTTAGTTTTGTGCAATTAGCTAAATGTCCTCCTTTGACACTAAAGTCTATGCCATGTATTGATCTCTTATCCAATCAGCCTCCCTTTTCCCTTCAGTAATGATGACTAAGGATTCTCCTTTTTGAAGAGCTCCCCTACTAGGGTCAAAAATTGACCTTAATTGGATCCCAACCCCCCTAAACCAGTAACAATTACACAACGAGGTCTTAAAAATTCATAAGCAATTTTTCTCTAGCATATCAAGGAGCCAATGCTAGTCACTGATTCCATCTGGATATTCAAGGACAAAGACAATCAAGATACCTTCACCATTCATGCCCTTTCACTAGGAAATATCCTCCGTTTAAGGGAAAAAAAAAGGAAATGGAGCTATCTTTGAAAACATGAGTGAGTAAAACCATTCCAAATCCCTGAAGAAGAATCTTGATTAGAGTGGCAATGAAGGTGAAGGTTCAATTTTGTTTGTACTGAAGACTTTTGTGCAATTAGGTAAATGTCTTCCTTTGACACTGAAGTCCATGCCATGCATTAACTTCTTGCCAAATTGATCTCCCTTTTTCCATCAGTAACTATGACTAATGATTGTCTTATTGGATAAGGGCATGACCGATCTCAATTACATTTTAACTTCTTTATCAATTCCTCTCATGATATAATCCCAAGAATACTAGCAAGCTAGTGATTCTGAAAAGGCCCAACCATGAGATCAAAGAAGTGGGTCTCAGCGCTTTTGTTGCTGCAGCTCTGTTGCTTTAGCTGTGGATCCTATGGGAAGGTCCTGGTATGGCCTACCGAATATAGTCACTGGATAAATATGAAGACCATCCTGGATGAGCTGGCATAGAGGGGCCATGAGGTCACTGTACTGACATCTACAGCTGCCATTCTTATTGATCCGACCAATGCATCTCTTCTCAACTTTGAGGTTTATCCTGGGCCATTCACAAAAGAAGATTTTCTTACTTATTTAGACAAATCCATGGAGGAATGTGTATGAGCTGCCAAGACTTTTACCTTGGGAGTATGCTACAAAGATGCAAGATTTATTTTTTGAATTTTCAAAGTTTTTCAAACAGCTTTGTGAGAAGGTTGTTTTGAACAAGAAGCTTATGAAGACATTGAAGGAAGCCAGATACGATGTTGTTGTTTCAGATGCTTTTGGTCCTTGTGGGGAGCTCATAGCTGAGGTCCTTGGAATACCTATTGTCTGTACTCTTCGGTTCACTACTGGCAATACTTATGAAAAATACTGTGGAGGACTCCCTTCCCCCCCATCCTATGTGCCTGTGGTCTTGTCAGAATTGACTGACAAGATGACATTCATGGAGAGGGTGAAAAATATACTTTACTTCCTTTATTTTGACTTTTGGTTTCAGCATTTTGATGTGAAGGATTGGAATCAGTTTTACAGTGATGTGTTAGGTAAGCCTGGGGTTCCTTAATGCTTTGCATGTCAGGACTATACAGCCACTCCACAATTTTTTCTATATCTGTAGGTAAATGGGTTGGTGTTTAAAGTTATGAGGATCCTTTGTTTGCTTATTGCTGATAAGAAATGGAATTTGTCCTTAACAGTATGACTTAGTTAATTATGAAACATAGGTAATTGCCCTATAACTAAAACTTTGTGATCTAAAGTCTGAATCTTTAAAGCAGAAATAGGTTCATAGAAATAAGAGCTAAATACCATTATTTGGGATAGGGGAGGTTGTTTTTTAATTTGATATTGGTTATTCCGATGTATGTGGCTTAAATTGAGGGTCCACCGACCTCTCATGAGCCAGTGCCTTAGCTGATTGGCATGGAACCTTTGACATTCTCAGTTTTTTACAGGTTTGGGCAGTACCCACAGAATGGATGAGGATAGTGGCTGCACCTATGACTTTGCTAGTACAGGAAACTCCAGAAACCCCCTCTAGTAAAGCCCCTTCTCTGGAACTTAAAGAGTTCAAGTCACCTAGAACAAAGTGACTTCTGGGCTGAAGCAGCCTGGAATGTGCAGCCTGTATGTGCCAGAGGAGGGGCTTGAACATAGGGCTTCCTGTCTTCTAGGCTGATTCTCTTCATACCATGTAACACTGCCTACATAGTAAACAGGGGAAATTTGGCACTTGTCAGTGTTCAAAAACCAGGAAAAAGAGTGAGAAAATGATTCTACAAGTGACAAGATCAGGTCATCTTGGTTATTGTCTAGAGATCTGTGCAAAAATACTTCTCAACCAGACAGGAGACTATGAGTGTTGTTGAAGGCAATGAAACTAGGAGAGATTCCTTACCAGGGAGCAGCTAGTGGCTCAGCCTTCTCACCTGAAGGAAAAGATTAGGAATGTGGAGCAAGAATCACCATCAAACAGGAAAAGGACAACTACCCCTAGGTGGAAGAAGTATAGACTCAGAATTCCATAAATTTTGATGTGGGGCATGTTAGCTGACGACTCAGAACATGGTTCTCAAATGTAGAATTATTTTTTAATCTCATCCTTTAAGCATTTTTTGCAGATCTTCAAATTCTAGAATTGCCATACTTCCATCCACAATTCACAAACAGAAGGTGCAGAATGGTTCCACCAAGTACTTAAGGCCTTTCTGTTTGTGCATACACTAATAGAATGTCCTTTTCAGACTTTCTGTCATTTTGTTGCACCTCTAAAACATGACTCCAACTCTAGGATTTTTGTCCTTTTGGTGAGCTCATAGCTGAGACCACCCAAAAGGGGTGCCTGATGTATTAGCTTCAGAGAAGGGGTGGGCAGACCCAATGGAACAAGAATTGTGAGCTAGTGTATTTCCAACAATGTGAGGAAAAACTACAGAGACCACCCTTTGTATGAGGCCAGATGCCCTTTGGGATCATGGAAAAGTATCTGAAAGCCCAGTAAGAGAAAGCCAAATCACAGACATTTCTGGCAGAATGTCAAATACAACTAGAAGAGGAGATTATTATTAATGAGATCACTTGGGATGTTGGGAAAAGGCTATTCCCAAATATGAGATATGAGGTAGTCCATGAACTCAAGCCCAGGATAATCAAGGGAACACTTTCAGGCCCATAAGCCCTGACTTTCAGGTCATAAGGTCTGAAGAGAACATTTCCAACAAGAACTCCTCCAAGTGGATCAAAAATTGGCCTTCACTGGGCACCAAACCCTCCAACCCAATAACAACTACAGTAGGATGTCTTAAAAATTCATCAGCGATTTTTCTCTGGTGTAGCAAGGAGCCAATGCTAGTCACTCCATCAGGACATTCAAGGACAAAGACAATCAAGACACCTTCACCATTCATGCACTTTCACTATGAAATATGCTCCTGCTTAAAAAACAAAAAAGGAAATGGAATGATCTTTCAAAACCTGAGTAAATAAAACCATTCCACAGTCCCTGAAGAAGCCTGTTAATTAGAGTGGCAAAAAAGAAGGTGAATGTTTAACTTTGTTTTAACTGAAGATTTTGATGCAATTAGCTAAATGTCCTCCTTTGACACTAAAGTCCATGCTATACATTAATTTCTTGTCCAATCAGCCCCCCTTTTCCCTTTAGTAATTATGACTAAGGAGTTTCTTTTTGATAAGGAGTTGACTAATCTCAATTACATTTTAAGTTCTTTGTCAATTCCTGTCATGATATAAGTCATAGTACCTTGTAGGAGAAGCTAGTGATCCTGAAAAGGCACAACCAGGAGCTCTGAGAAGTGGGTCTCAGCTCTTTTGCTGCTGCAGCTCTGCTGCTTTAGCTGTGGGTCCTGTGGGAAGGTCCTGGTGTGGCCTACAGAATATAGTCACTGGATAAATATGAAGACCATCCTGGATGAGCTGGCACAGAGGGCCCATGAGGTCACTGTACTGGCATCTACAGCTGCCATTCTTATTGATCTGACCAATGCATCTCTTCTCAACTTTGAGGTTTATCCTGTGCCATTCACAAAAGAAGATTTTGTTATTTATTCTGACAATTGGGTTAAGCAATGGGTATATGACCTGGCAAGCCTTTCTCCCTAGGACTATGCTGCAAAGATGCAAGGTATATTTTTTGGATATTCAAAGTTTATCAGACTCCTTTGTGAGAGGGTTGTTTTCAATGAGAAGATTATGAAGACATTGAAGGAAGCCAGATATGATGTTGTTGTTTCAGATGCTTTTGGTCCTTGTGGTGAGGTCATAGCTGAGATACTTGGAATACCTATTGTCTATACTCTTTGGTTCACTACTGGCAATACTTATGAAAAATATTGTGGAGGACTCCCTCCCCCCCTTCCTATGTGCCTGTGGTCTTGTCAGAATTGATTGACAAGATGACTTTCATGGAGAGGGTGAAAAATATGCTTTTCTTCCTTTATTTTGACTTTTGGTTTCAGCATTTTGATGTGAAACATTGGAATCAGTTTTACAGTGATGTGTTAGATAAGCTTGGGGTTCCTTAATACTTTACATGTCAGGACCGTACAGCCACTCTACAATTTTTTCTATATCTGAACTTGAATAGGTTGGTGTTTAAAGTTATGAGAATACTTTTTTTTTTACTTCTTGAGAATAAGAAATGGAATTTGTCTTTAACATTATGACTTAGTATCTATGAAGTATAGGCAATTGCCCTGTAAGTAATGCTTTATGAGCTTAAGTTTGCATATTTAAAGCAGAAAAACAGGTTTACAGAAATAAGATCTAAATACGATTAGGGGGGTAGTTTTTTTTTTTTAATTTTGGTACTGGGTCTTTTTACGTATGTAGCCTAAGCTAAAGGTACAGTGGCCATTCAGGAGCCATGAATTAGCTGATTGGCATGGAAGCCAATCATTTTGAAAAATACTGTAGAGGACTCTTTCCCCCATTATTCCTAGGTGGCAAGAATAGCATGAATGAAACTTGAAGATGAGAACAAGTGGGGAGGTGAATACATTAGAGGGACAGAACCTGCTGAAACAGAGGGTTGAAAAAGAAAGCATTTTTGTGATGAATTAGGAAGGCTAAGCCAGGGCCAATTAGTTGAAAGCCTTGAATGACATTTCAGAATTATATGTGATTTGATATGACCCCGGTAGTTTGAGGTACATTTATATCTATGCTGACTGTACATATTGGTTTAGATACGGCTAATTTTTCTTGCCTTTTATGCAATATTCTTGATTACTATGATCTTAATGAGCAAAAGTGATTAGCCATATTACCCTGACAAAAATTGTTTGGATGCATACTTTGCTTTTTTTTTTTTTCCCCAAGTGAAGTTAATAAGCATTTATTAAGGGGTCTGTTATATGCCAGGCATTGTGCTAAGGTCCGGGGATACAAAGAAAGGGAAAACAATCCCAGTGTTTAAGGAGCTCACGGTTTAATGGGGAAGACATGACACGTGAACAATTGTATATATACAGGATAGACTGAACATAATCTCAGAGGGAGGCACTAACATTAAGAAGCACGAGAAAGGCTTCTTTTGAGCACCATGAGTCCCTAGGAATTCAGAGGCATTCCTAGGAACTCAAGATCCTCCATCAAGCTTAGACCAGGGATTCTTAACCCGATTTTGATAAGAATTTTTTCAATGATTGGTTTCCTTTATTAACCTATGTATTTTGTTTTATGCATTTAAAAACATTCTTCTGAGGAGGGATCCACACAATATTTCACCAGCCTGCCAAAGGGGTTCATGATACATACAAGGTTAAGAATCCCTGACCTGGAGCTGTCCATGTCAGAACTAACTCCTTTTTTCTTTTTTCCCTTAGGAAGACCTACTACATTATGTGAAACTATGGGAAAAGCTGAAATGTGGCTGATTCGAACATATTGGGATTTTGAATTTCCTCGTCCATACTTGCCAAATTTTGAGTTTGTTGGAGGACTCCACTGTAAGCCTGCCAAGCCTCTTCCTGAGGTAATCCTGTCATGTAGTTTTCCAAGTTTTAATCTCCTACAAAGATGTCATGTTTTCTATACACAAAAGCAAAGAGAGAAGAGAGATAACAAACATTTATTAAGTACCTACTATGTGCCAGACACTGCCAGATACAAACAATATCTCCTTTTATCCCCCTGACTCTGGAAGGTAGGAGCCAGTGTTATTCCTATTTTACAGAGGAAGAAACTAAAGTGGATAGAGATAAAGTGACACAGCTAGGAAGCATCTCAGGTCAAGTTTAACATTAGACTTCCTGACTCTAGGCCCAGCACTCTACTCATGTACCACTGGATACCCCAAGGGCAATGGTACTGAGTTGGGATTCTGGAGATCTTCCTTTGTCACTACCTCACCGTATACCTTCAGGCATAGATTTCCAATTTTCTTTGTACTGTGTGTGCATTACAGTTATGGAAATATTGAAAATAAAAATTTAGGGGCAGCTAGGTGGCACAGTGAGTAGAGCACCAGCCCTGGCATCAGGAGGATGTGAGTTCAAATCCTGCCTCAGACACTTGACACATGTACTAGCTGTGTGACCTTGGGCAAGTCACTTAACCCCAATTGCCCTGCCCCAAAAATAAACCAAAAAAAAAAGAAAAAAAGAAAAGAAAAATTTAATTCCTCTCTTCTCCTAAATAGAGGAGGGAAGGTTTTGGATTCTAGATGTGACTAACGCAGACAGGTGGGCCTTTTTGATTGCTTTTTTTCATAACAAGGGAGGTTTTAAAGGATTTTGGTATAGGTGGCAAGTGGGAAGATTACATCAGAATTATGATATTTAAAAAAGAAGCAATAAAATAAGTGTAACGGTCATGCTTTGAGTAAATAAATCAATCAAATCATCCTTCCCCATTTAAACTGTGATGAGATGCCGTGCTCTTTAAGTGTGAACAAGACCTAAACTCCTGCGTGGATAAAATAATAATTTATTTAGCATCTGCTATGTGCCAGGATCTGTGCTAAGTGTTTTACAAGTATTAGCTCATTTAATCCTCACAATACCCCTGGAAGGCAGGTGCTATCGCTATCCCCATTTTATAGATGAGGAAGCTGAGGCAGGCAGGGGTTAAGTGATTTGCCCAAGATCACACAGGTAGTAAGTGTCTGAGGCAGGATTTGAACTTAGGTCTTCCTGACTTCAGGCCCATTGTTCAACCCACTACACCAATTTTGACTGGCTCAGAGACCTAGTCACACTATGTGGGTCTTCTATAAAATAGAAAATCAGTTCAGAAGCCAAGACTTGAGTGGTGGTAGAGAGGAGGAAGAGCCACATCTGAGGAGTAATCTGTTGAAGAGAAAGAAATGCCTTGCCATAGAACTCCTCTTGACCATTTTAAGCTAGAGAAGTGCTTTGTGAGCCTCAGAGGGTCCAAAAGATTTTGGACTTCCCTTCAGTGACCTGGCAAGGTCCGCAGAACAAATGATGTCAGTGTCTACATTGGGAGTCATGGACAGACTTTACAGAGATTGAAGGCTCTACAAAAAGCTCAGGAGAAAAACAAACAAAAACCTCTGCCATATATAAGGGAAAGATCTAAAGGCCTCCAGAAATCCAAAGGATCTCCAGGAACTGTGGTCACATGTGCTCTTGAAGTTTTAAACCACTTTCTCTTGGACTTTGTGTATAGTTGCTAGATTATAAAGCACATGAAGGACAGAAATGAACTCTGGAACAGCAGACAGAGGCCAGATTGTGAAAGACTTCGAATGTCAAAATACAAAATTTTCATTTTCTTTTAGCAGAACTACAAGGCCACTTTTTCAACAGTAGAATGACTTAATGAAACCTCTGCTTTAGGAATATCACTTCCTTTCGTGGAAAATGGATTAGAGAGGAGAGAGACTAGAAAAGGGAACACCAATTGCAGTAGTTAAGGTAGGAGGTAATGTGGACCTGAACTAGATTGGTGGATCTATGAGAGTAGAGAAGGGAACAGATGAAAAATGTATTGTGACGATAGAATTGATGAGACTTAGCAACTAATTGAATGTGGGTGGGTGAGGACCAGTGAGAAATCAAGGAAAAGAGGAAGTCATTCAAAGCAGCATATGCACCAACTAACTCAGATATTTTTTTAAAGACATGGACAAGAGCTGGGGAAAAAAAGCAGGTAAAAGGGTAATAGGATAAATATAAAAGGACAGTATATCCATGGAAGAATAGTATCAGAAGTGCTAAAACTCAGAATGAGTCAAAGTTACCAGAATTCTGAGTTAACCAAAAGAGACAGAACTACTGCTTGAAGTGGATCGGCCAATGATAACTGACCAGAGAGAAGAAAACTCATTAGTTTTAATTTTGCTCCTATTTTCTCTGCCAAGAAAAATGATCTATGAACTTTTTAAAAGCACAAAACAAAAGCAGTGGAAGGTTGGCTCTTCAGGAGAAGAGATGATAAGGTAAATGATTTATCCAGGGTAACATGGTTCTGAAATATCAAAGGCAGAACTTAAGCTGAAGTCTTAAATGGCTAAATGGCTATTCCTGCTATATTCTTTTTATATGGAAATGAAAGTAACCATAACTAGTTTTGTACTATGGCTATGAGAAATCTTTACAAGCATAGAGACTTTCCACCATGATCTTGACAATACTCTAGTTCATTTGGCTCTGCAACTCACCCTAGGGCCCTATAAACCTGGCCTTTTGGCCTTGCCAGAGGGAGAACTATATATAGAATGGGTATGCATAGAATACATTCAAAGGTAAATTATCTTAAATGTAATGCAAACCAGACAGAGCAAACAGAAAGTTAGTATCCTAATCACTGGTGGCTTTTAACTCCTTGCCACTCTGTATATTTAAGGTATATACACAGTGAAACTATAAAACAAGATTAATTTTATGGGCCACAAGTGAACTTTACTCTCCTTCCTCTACTATAGGAGGAGTTCTTTAATTTTTTAAAATATATTTTTAATATTTTAAAATATTTGATTTATTATTTATATTATATTATAAATATTTAATATTTTAAAATATATTTTTAAATGAACATAAATCTCTCCCACCCCTATTCCCCCACTATAAAAAGAAAAGAAAAACAAATCCCCTGTAACAAATATGCATAGTCAAGCAAAACAAATCTCTCACTTTGGCCATGTTCAAAAACTGTATCTTTCGACCTATACCCAGAGTCCCCCATAACCATGGCAGGAGGTTGTTATCATGTCTAATCGCTTGTCCTCTGGAATACTGATTGGTCAGTACATTGATCAGAATACTGTGTCTTTACAAGGTTGTTGTCATAGCATAAATTACTTTCCTGACTCACTTTGTTCTGCCTCAGTTCTTACAAGTCTTCCCAAATTTCTCTGAAATCACCCACGTCATCATTTCTTATGTAATAACAATATTCCATTTCATATAAATGTATGTATGTATATTCGTGTGTGTACGCACATACACCATAATTTGTTCAGCTATTCCCTGATCGATAGGTACCCTCATTTTTTTTATTTTAAATTTTAAAAGGGTACTCCCTTTAGTTTGCAGGTCTTTGCACAAAAGTGCAGTATAGCAAGAATTATTAACCTTTTTTTTTGTGTGTTGTGAGTCCTTTTGGCAGCCTGGTGAAGCAAATGGATGCCCTCTCAGAATGTTTTTAAATGAAGAAAATAAATCTATAAAGTGGCAAAGAAACCAATTTTGTTGAAATACAGTTATTAGCTGGGTGTGGTGGCACATGCCAGTAATCTCTGCTATAGGGAAAACTGAAATCTAATGGGTCACCTGAGTTCAAGAATTTTTGGTGTCCACGATAAGTCTGGTACCAATATGGGGGAGCCACCAGGCTGCCTACGCAAGGGCAAATTGGTCCAGGTTAGAAAAAAAATTTCAGTGCTTGTGTGATTGGCCTATTATCTACCATTGTACTTTTAGCTTGAGCAAGATGGGGAAAACTGGTCTGTCTCTTTCTCTGTATATATACATATATATGTATATATGTATGTAAATATGTATATATGTATATATATTTAAATGTGTGTATACGTATATATGTATATGTGCATGTATATATATGTATGTGTATATATAAAATATATTTTAATATATAAATATATTTTTAAATGTAAAATATATTTTTAAAATACAATTTTATAGACCCTAAGTTAAACTCCTGCTTCTTCTTTTTAATTCTATTGTGATTGTTCTTTAAAGGTTACAGTTTTAGGCAGTCACTGTGTGGGTATGCTGTGTATACATACATTAGTGTCAAGATTCGATTCAAGTTTTACCTCTCCATGGAATACTTCCTATTCCCTCTAACCAGAAATAACTTTTCCCTTCTTAGATTTCTGCTAGCTCTTTATTTGTAACTGTCCTTTGTACTTAGATTTTAATTTTGTGTCTGAGTTTGGGTATCTTTTTATCTCCCCATTGAGGTTATAGGCTCCTTGAGAGCAGGAGTCATTGATTTTTAATAGCAATAACTAGCATCTGTACAGCACTTTTCAAATACTATCTAATTTTATCCTCACAACAAACCTGGGAAGTAGATGTCATTATAATCTCCATTTTACAGATTAGGAAACTGAAGCATAGCAGAGGCTAAGTGGCTTGCCCAAGGTCACACAGCTAAGAAGTGTCTGAAGCTGACTTCCTGACTCCAGGCCCACTGGACTACCAACTTTCATCTTAGAGAAAAGCAGCTGGATAAGCACTTGACTTCTCTAATAGGATTCCTGTTTAGGTCCACACTGAACTAGGTGACCTCTGAAGTCCTTCCAACTCTGAGTTTCCCTGCTTCATATTCCTAGCAGGTCACACATTGCTTCTCATGTAGTTTGTCAATACTCCAAAAGAGCTGTAGATGCCCCCTTTTGCAAACAGCTTCTCTGCACTTACGCAGTCAGTCTTTGAATTGCTGTGGCCATCGATAATTGCCAATAACCAAAAGAAGCCAACCCTGCTAATGAACCACTACAACCACAGCTAGCCAGGTGTTTGAATGGCCTCATGGGGCCCTTATCTGAAGCCTTTTCAGCAAGCTAGCATAGTCTGAGAACTCAGAGTATACCCATAAGGCATCAGAAGAGGACTTTGGAGGTAAATATACAGAGTATACTTAATAAAGACTTGTTACTTCATAAATGTTTGCTAACTTGATTGGGTTGAATTGATTTATTTTTATTATTTTATGCTTGTTGTTCTCCATCTGACAGATGATAAATCTCTTCTTTACAGGACATGGAAAAATTTGTCCAAAGCTCTGGGGAACATGGTATTGTGGTATTTTCTCTTGGGTCAATGGTCAAAAACCTGACTGAGGAAAAGAGTAACCTGATTGCTTCAGCTCTTGCCCAGATTCCACAGAAGGTGAGAAAAAGGAGACAAACTTCTTTTGCTACCTTGGTCTATTTGAAATTTAAAAAGATCTGTTAGCAAGATTTTCTAAGGGAAAAAAAAAATTGGAGATTGAATGACTTGCCCAGTGTCACACAGCTAGTAAGTGTCCGAGGTGGGATTTGAACTCAGATAGATCTGACTCCAGGGCTGGTGTTCTAACCATCGCGCCACTTAGCTGACCCTAAAAGCTGTTTTATTTTTAAAGCCCTTCACAATCTACCTCTATCCCTTATACTACACTCCAGCCAAATTGGTCTTTTCTCTGCTCCTAACATGTAAGACTCCATATTCTATTTCTGTTCTTTCATTGGCTGTCCTTCAAGCTTAGAATGCTCTGCTTCCTTGCTTCCTCCTCACCAAGTCCCTTTTCTTCCTTCCAGACACAATTCAAGTCCACTTTCTGTGTTATCCCCCATTGCCCTCCCTTCCTAACTATCTTTTTATTTATTTGTATTTGTTTGCTTTATATTAATTCTGTATGTATTTGCGATCTTGCTGTTTCCCCCGCCCCAATAAAATGCAGGTGTCTTGAGCAAAAGGGTGATTTCATTCTTATTTTTTTTGTATCTGTAACACAGTATCTGTCATATAGTAGATAAAGTTAATTAATGCTTATTGGTCGATTGGTACTTACACTTTCATTTATTCATGGATTTGTGATCTTATCAGTGTGACTTCTCTGTCCACTGGTATAGAGCATGGCCCTTCCAGGATTTCTCATCTGTGGGATTTCTGGTCATCTTTTCTCATTTCCACAGATAATCTACTCCCTACATGCTGGGGCTTTCTTCTTGTTACTTCACATTCCCTGGCATAAATCTAAGATGTTGCAATGATACCTTAGATTTGTGCCAAACATTTCCTTCTAACAGGGCTCTTAGAAACTGTTTCCCTTTACTAAAAACAATAACAAATTTACTTAACTTTTGCATGACTCTGACATTCCAAGAGTTTTTACATATCATTCTCTCATATTCAATGTCACGCCAGAGATCTCCATCACACATGGGTCCTACTGAACACATAATACAATATGCCAGGGTTGTTTGCCTAGGTCACAGTGAGTCAGCATTTGCTGAAAACTTTGACTCATAAACCTTAACCAATGTGTTTTTTTGTCAACTAACCTAAGGTCATTATAGTTCAAAGTAAAAGAAAAGCAAATAAAACCGTTAATTAAATAGCGTAGAAAGATAAGTGACAGGAACGTTTTCTTCTCTACAGAGAGGTATGCTTTCCCACAGATGACTACATCACTAGTGGAGAATGGGGCTCATGAAGGGAACTGAAATGATCAGGGAAATATGGCAGAGCAGATGCATAGGAAGAATATACCTAGGGAATATGTGAGGAGAGCACATACATAAGGAACTAGTGAAAGGACACATCGATTTTGAGTTGGGGGAACATTAGAGGTTATCTGGTTGAATCTCTTCATTTTACACATGAAGTAACTTAGACTTTATCCTGTATGAAGGGTTAGAACCTGTGTAGCCAGATCACACCAATAGATGAGGCAAGTCACAGCTACGACTTGGCAGAGCCCGGGATGTCACCCAAAGATGTCATTGGATAAGTTTCTTTCTCCATTGAGTTGGAGTTCTTTGCTGCCCTGGTCCTTCTATCACGCCTCTCTCTGCTAGGCGTCGCCATAATGTTCTCTTAGGTCTTGTCTCTATGTTGAACGTTCTCTATTATAGTTCAATCAGGGCGGGAAGATCATATGATGTGTGTATGTATTTTTTTAGTTGTGTCCAACTCTTTGTGAGCCCATTTTGGGGTTTTCTTGGCAAAGATACAAGTTTGCCATTTCCTTCTCCAGCTCATTTTACAGATAAGGAAGGTTAGGTAACTTGCCCAGGGTCACACAGTAAGTGACTGAGGCCAGATTTGAACTCATAAGATAAGTCTTCCTGATTCCAAGCCCAGAGCTCTATCCACTGTGCCACCTAGCTGCTACCTAAATAAACAAAATAAATTGTGGATAATCTCAGAAGGAAGGCACTGAGATTAGGGAGAACAGGTAACTCAGGGTCACGTAACTAGCAGATTGATGCTCCTGATGCCAAGGGTGAGTACAGAATGCAGAAACTGGGCATGGCCACTAGTGTGTATAATGGCACAGAGAGGTCCAAGCCTATAAAGATGGAGAAGAAATCTCAAGGGTTGGTGATTAGGATCTCATTGGAAAGAGCAGTGGGGGTGGCAGGGAACATAAAAGGAATGTGGAACAACAGAGCAAGCAAGAGGAGCAGAGAAAGAATAGGGGAACAAGGAGAAGAAAGGAGAACATTGAACAGGTCTCAGGAAAGAGAAGCAGATCAGAGGGTCCTGGAGGAGAACAAGAAAGTAGTGAGGAGGCCAGGTAAGCAAAGAGAGACTGGAGGAGGCCAGAAGATGAAGGAAGAGTCTGGGCAGAGGAGGGAATAAACCAGGGAAGCAGGGCAAAGACTGAAGGTGCAGGGAGAACAAAGGAAAGATCATAGATCATAGACTTAGAGCTGGAAGAGACCTTAAAAAGAGGTCCTATTTAGCCCAACCCCCTCACTTTGTTGTACCGACAGCGAGCAAGACACGTCACAGAGTATAAGTTTTTATTGGAGAAGTTACTATCGTCTGGGGCACAAGCAACCCAAATTAGAACAGTCCCCGAACAGAACTCAAGGGGAGACATTTATATAGAAACCAAGGTGCAGTGGTTAATTATCTCTTGAAACTTATGGGCCAGGTCACAAGGCCTGGGGGAACAGGATCAAAGACCCTGACAGATCAAAGGCACTGATAGGTTATCTTTGGTGGGATAATCTTATCTGTTGACATTCCTTGGAGCAGTCACGGGGCCCCAGGGACATTTGCTAAATGCCACATGGCAAGGTCTAAGTCCATTCATTCTTATGCAAACTGGGGGTTTTATCAGGGGCTGTGGGGCAGGGATCTTCTGTCAAGGGCTGGTAGTCAGCAATAACTGGTTTCTCAAGTATCACAACTTTATAGATGAAGAAACAAAAAATGAGAGAGAGGTCATGACTAACCCAAGGTTATATAGGAAATGAGCAATTGAGTGAGAATTTGAACCCAGGTCCTTTGATTCTAATCTCAGTACTCTAGAATGGGGTAGCAAGGAAGAAGAAACAAAGATCATGGATGAGGAGAATGGAGAAGTATAGGTGAATGGGGAGAAGGTTTGAGTGGCAAGAAAGAAGATAAAGGGAGATGGCAGGTAGAGGATAAAGGGGGCTAGGAGAGCAAGGAGACTGATGAGGCACTTCCTCAGTTTAACTATCATTAGAGTTATGGTCAAAAAATTCCTTGAAATTCCTAATCAAAAGTCTATTTCATTTAAAATCATTCTGGGGACTCTACTTATTAAAACTGCAAAGAAATTGTAAAGCCATGGAATTTCTTCTTAGCACTCATAATGACCCTAGTTTGCATGCAAATCAACTTAGGGAAAGACTTAAAAGGCCTGAGTGATGCTGGTGAGCATTTTTCTACTTTCCTGCCTTTGTCATACCTTCTGGCAAGCAACAAAATGCTTAGCTCCCTTATACCAGTCACATTGTTTCACTGGACAAAACGCCTAGTGTGCTATTTTCCTTTGACATTATTGTAAGTGGATTTGGTTTAAGTGGATCTGGGGCTATTGTTGGGTTGGTTTTTTTCCCTCAGTGATTTATGGTTATCTATATCCTTCACTAGCAATGAGCATTTACCTTGTTAGAACTCATGAAGTAAGTTTTACAATTAAAGGACTGTACGGAGGGAAACTAACATGTAATGGCTTAGTTGTCTTTATTTCTGAAGGATAGTTTTCACTAGCTTTTGTATCCTAACATTAAAATCCATTATACATAATTACAGATTCTAGTGTATGTGAAAGCATACTGTAAAACTCTATATACAGAGGCAGGGTAACTAGAGAGCCACTTGAAGTGGCTCCAAAGACTTGGGCTCAGTATAACTTGGGCTGAAGTCTTTACTCTGATGCATGCTGTTTGACCTAAGCAACTGGGAGGCACAGTGGCTAGGGCACTGGACCTGTAGTCAGGACCTCAGACACTTATTACTGCTATGTGACCCTGGGCAAGTCACTTAGCCCAGGAAGTATAGCATATACCATCAGATTTTTTCTAATGTGTTAATTGGTTTCATTGATTTTTTTCCCCTCTTCTTTCTTCTTAAAAAATTTTATTTTTTATAAGAAATGGCTTTGTGTATGTCAGAGGGAAAAGGTTATAGGAAGAAATGTAGGCAATGTAAAAAAATGTACTTTTTAAAAAATTTCTACAAATGCAAAGTGTTAGAATCGATCATCATCACTTCTATTAGTGTTTTAGCTCCCAAGTCTTTGTAAGACAACAATGGAATGGAAAATCGTTTGGTGCTGAATATTATCCTGCCCTAATCAAAATGACCTATGTGTTCTTTTCATAATTATTTTATTGATATCCTTTGATTTTATATTATCTTGTTCCCAAATTTTTCCCTTCTCTTTCCCTTCTCAGTGCTCTGTGCCTTGTAACAATGATTAAAAAAGAAAAAGCAGCTCACCAAAACCGATCAGCACACCTACATCTCACATATTATATCTATCTCTCTATCTCTATTTCTGTCTATTTATTTATGAAAGCTTCATAGACTTTAAAATAGAAACTGGCCATGTCTTAAAAGAAACACGACCTTATCAATGGAATGAACCTATCTGTAAAATGAGGGCCCCTCCAGCTCTAACATTCCAGGGATCTATGACTATTTGGGGTAATGAACAAGGCAGGTGAGCTTACATTATATAACAACAATCTCAAAGGAGCTATCCCAATATTTTTAGTGTCATAGAATTTCCTCTGCTCAAAATACTCGCTCCCTATTGCATCTAAGATAAAACACAGCCTCTTCAGACTCAGACTCAGCAGTTAAAGCTGTCTATGATTTGGATCCAACTTACTTTTCCTGCATTTCTTTATATTGACCATCGGGAATTTCTGACCTTTTAGATTTCCATTGTAGTAGAACTCAACTGAGTGGGGAATTGCTGAATAGACTACTTTCTCCAATGTCAACTACCTTCCTCCTGGTCTTTCCCTCTCAATTCCCTTTCCAAGCTCAGTCCCTGGAGGCAATGTGGTAGGCAGAAATGATAGGAAGGAGGTAGGTGGTAGGAAAGAGCCCTGGATTCTGATTCAGATTACCTGGATTTGAATCGAGGCTCTGCCACTTAATATGTGAGTGATCTTAAGAATCTGGGCCTCATTTTCTTCCTCTGTAAAATCAGAGGGTTAGACTAGATGATCTCTAAGATTCTTTTGAGATCTAAAATTCTACAATCTTATGACATAGCTATACCTTCATTCTATCTGATCCCAGAAGACAGGACTATGATACGAAAAGGCAAATGGATGCCAAAAATTAAAAAGAAACACTTTTGTTCTAGCAATTAGAGCTATCCAAAATTGGAGTGAACTGTCTTGGAGGGTAGTAGGTTGAAGAATTCAAGTTCTTCAGGCAAAGGTGGGCTGACCATTGTCAAGTACATTGGAGAAAAGACAGACTAAATTGGACGAAATGGCCACCCAGGTCCCTTCTAAATCTGAGATTCTAGAACTTTGTGATTCCTTTTGACATTATAAAAATAATCCTGAAACTGGCAGTCAGATAGGATGTAACTCTGAAAAGTTATCTTATCCTTCTACAAAGAATTAATTTTGTTCCAGTATTTCCCACTGCAGTAGATAGTGCAAATATCACCTCCATTTCATAGAAGAATAAAGTGAGTCAGACTTGCCCAGTCACACAACTAGTGTCAGAGCTAGTATTTGACTAGCTTGAGTTCAATATTCTTTCCGTTGTACCACATTGTATCTCTATACTTTTCCTGTTTTCATTTTCTCTCTCTTTGATTCATCATCCACACAGCTAACAAAATAATCTTCCTAAAGCCTATTTCTGATGATGTTACTCTGCTGCTCAAAATTCTTTACTGGCTTCCTGTTGCCTCTAAGATAAAATGCCAACTCTTCAGCCTGCCATTTAATGCTATCCTTGATTTAGCTCTAATCTACTTTTCTACCTTCCCACTGCTAAATTCCAAATTAAATTTCTAGCTTTTCCCTGAACTTGGCAATTCTGTCTTGCCACTTCCCAACTTTAGATAAGCCATCTCCTGGCCCTTTTCATCATCTCCTTTTTGAATCTTTATCTCCTTTAAAGGCTCATTTCAGGAACTGCCTCCTCTGTGAAGCCTCCCCAATCTCCCCTAGTAAAGTGTTCTTTTTGCCTTCTCTAATTCCTTGTTTTTACTTATTTGGATATGTATTGCATCCACCAGTAGATTTCTGTAGGCTCCTTAGGGCCAGAGACTGTTTTTCCTTTGCATTCAACAGCACCTAAATGGTGTTTTGCACATATATAACATACTTGCTGAATTGGATGTGGTTAACAAAACATTCCCTGAAGAAAGTCAATATAAGTAAGCTTTTCTCAACAAAAGTTAAAGTAAATTCATTTCCTAGGCAATGCTGAATTTTAAAATTGAGAGCTAGGATGGCCCACAGAATGCACTTCTATAAATCTAATATTTGTACTACATATGCTAACCCAGTTTTTTCAATTGACTCTAGGAAGATGCCTTAAATTCTGTGTTGGTTCCCCACCCATCTGTTATTACAGTTTTCTCATCTATTAAATGGGAATGGGAGTGACAAAAACAACCTTCTTAATAGGATGTTTATGAAAGTTCTTTAAAAGGATAGATACAAATTAGCATTGCTATTTAATGCTTTAAAAATACTCATCAGGGGCAGCTGGGTGGCACATTGAATAGAGCACCAGGCCTGGAGTGAGGAGGACCTGTGTTCAAATCCAACCTCAGACACTTGACACTTACTAGCTGTGTGACCTTGGGCAAGTCTCTTAACCCGAATTGCCTTGCCTTCCCCCCTCCCAAAAAAAAGCAAAAAAAAAAAAAGTACCTATCACCTACTTTCTCTGGGCCTCATTTTCTTCAATTATAAAATGAGAGGGTTGAACTAGATTCTCATTAAAGGTCCTTCTGATTTTAGGGTTTTATGATTCTACTCACATTACCATTTTTTTCCTTTTATTTTGAAAGGTTCTATGGCGATACAAAGGAAAGACGCCAGCCACATTAGGTTCAAATACCAGAACCTATGACTGGATTCCCCAGAATGATCTTCTTGGTGAGACCACGGATTAGAAATATTGAAATTTTTGAAAATTTGTGTA
>CM053623.1:348281115-348362066 GCA_028646595.1 Phalanger gymnotis
AGAGAGACAGAGAGACAGAGAGACAGAGAGACAGAGAGACAGAGAGACAGAGAGACAGAGAGACAGAGAGACAGAGAGACAGAGAGACAGAGAGACAGAGAGACAGAGAGACAGAGAGACGTCCATCTGTTATACAAACCTCATTGTCAGTACTGGAACATTTTTCCAAGTGAAGTATTGATGAAAATTCTCCATGCCAAGAAATTAAGTGGTTTGTTTTATGAAATATTTCCAATTAATAAAAGACCTTGAGAGAAAGGGTCATATATAATGAAGAGATTCAGAATTTGGGATACCTAGGTTCAAATTTGGTCTCTGACACTTACTAGTTTTGTGTCTCTGGACTAGCGACTTACCACTATAAGCCTTAAGCAACTTTATAGCTAAGCAATAAAAAAGGTCATTATCTGCTTTGGTGGAAGAAATTATTGCACCTAAGAAATCATAGGTCTTTGATATTATATCTAGATTAATTCAAGGACAGAGCATTGATTTAAAGCATTATGAGAGATCCGGAATGAATTAAGTTCTCTATTCATTCTTGATCAAAGTTATCAGTGACACCTAAAAAGCCCAAGGCACTCTAACAGAACTGAAACAATTGAGCAGGCTGACAGAAAATAGCAAATTAGATGCAAGTAATTCTAAGACTCAGCTAGCATTTCCCAGGTGTTTCCTTCCTCTTACTAAGGGGGAAAAGGTCCCCAAAAGATGCTTGTCTTTCTGAAAGCAGATAATATAAATGATGATAATTATTGGAATTGATTGAATCACTAAACCATCAGTAGGTCTGGTGCCAGGCTCTCCTACACTAAAGGCAGCATGATACAGGGGAAAGTATACCGGATTTGGGATTAAGGGATCTGGTTCAAATCCTGGCTTCCTAGGAACTAGATTTTGACCTTCGTAAGTCATTTAAGTTTTTTGGGCCACATCTTCTTCATGTGTAAAATGAAAGAGTTGGACTACGTGAATTCTGAGATCCCTTCCAGTTCTAAATCTGTGATCCTCTGAACAGGTCAAAATGGTAGAACATTTTGGTAAAGAGCTAAAGGACCTTTAACTTGTTTATTTTTAATATTTGATAATTGTAATTAAATATAACCGGTTTCTTTCGTAATCCTCTATCTGATATTTTATGCTTTTAAAAATGTTATTCTGATAAGGAGGCCATAGGTTTAACTAGACTGCCAAAGGGATCCACGACACAAAAAAGATTAAGAGCCTCTGTAATGGGAAACTCAATTCTTTCTAGAAAATTACTCTAAGGATTAAATCTATAGATTCTTTCAACATTCTCAGCCTTCTCAAATTATGCTGGTGTGCTGTGGAAGGGGGAGAGATAAATTATGAGAGGTTCACAACAAAAAGTGAGGAAACAGATCTGGTAAAGTCTCAACCTGGCAACTTACTTAGGTTTGAAATGACAACTAAGAATTAAGTTGATTAAAGTAAGAGAAAGTTGAAAGTGGCCTGCTTTGTGTATTGTTCTTGTAATCAGAGAAATGGAGGGGAGTGGGTTTCCATAAGAATAGTCTAACAGGCAAATCCCTGAAAAAGAAGTAACATTGTTTGGGGGCTCTCCTCTCTAGTTCTTTCTGTGCACATTCTTTAAACATTAATCCAATGGTGCAATGTAAGATTTTTCGTGGGCCACTTTCAGTTCCTTTGCTTACTGCTAGTAACCGTAGGCAGGGAACATGTAGACCTAACATATTCAAGGTTCCAAGTGATTCCATTTTTATACCAATTCGTTACATTAATATCACTGTCTCAATGACTTATACTGTCCATTCCTTCTTCTATTTCTAAATCTGTCATAACTTAATTAAACTAATCCCTTTCCCTTCCATTTCCATCCTAGGTCACCCCAAAACCAAGGCTTTTATCACTCACGGTGGAACCAATGGAATCTATGAAGCTATCTATCACGGAGTTCCCATGATAGGTGTGCCCATGTTTGCTGATCAGCCCGATAACATCGCTCACATGAAAGCCAAGGGAGCAGCTGTTGAAGTGGACTTTCATAAAATGACGACTGCAGATATGCTTAATGCTTTGAAGACAGTCATCAACGACCCCTCGTGAGTATCGTAATTCGCTCCTTTCTTACCATTGATAACCTTGCCTACCAGTACCGGGAATTGGTAGAGTGACACAAACACTACATTTGGAGTCAAAGGACCAGTCTGAATCTTGGTAGAATGCCAGGCCTGGAATCTGGAAGACTTATCCTCACGAGATCAAATCTGGCCTCAGACATTTACTAGCTGTGTGACCCTGGAAAGTAACTTCACCCTGTTTGCCTCAGTTTCCTCAAATGTAAAATGAGCTAGGGAAGGAACTGGCAAACCACTCCAGGATCTTTACCAAGAAAACCTTAAATAGGATCACAGAGAGTGGGACGTGACCAAGACTGGATAACCACCTGTATAACATTGGGACACACCATTTCGCCTCTCTCAGGAGGTTGGATTAGATGGTCTCTAAGATTTGGGGGGGACCTTAAATTTATAATCCTACAACCCTATTCATTAAATGTCACATTTTTAAAACATTTCTTTCCTTTTTCTTTTCTTTCTTTCTTTTTCTTTTTTGAGACTGTCTCCCTATCTTGCTCAAGCTAGAAGTGTAGCTCTAGGATCAAGACCCTAGCTAGCTAGCATCAAACTTTGACACAATCTATTTCTACCCTCTTCCAGCTCTGCCCTTTTTTTTTTTTCAGCAAGGAAAGCAGGGCAATTGGGGTTAAGTGACTTGCCCAAAGTGTGTCAAGCGTCTGAGGCCAGATTTGAACTCCTAACTCCAGGGTTGGTGTTCTACTCCCTGCGCCACCCAGCTGCCCCAACCTTTCTGTCCTTCTTAAACAGCTTGGGGGCCCCTTGTTCCCCAGGCCTTACCATATTGTTGCTTACCAATCCATAAAACCCCAGACTGAGCTGTCACCTGGATCGAGTTTTTGATGTGTCACAAAGGTGCTAAGCACCTTAGACATGCCACCCATCATCTTATTCCTTGGACATGATGGGCTTCCTACTTGCTTATGTGGTAACTATTGTCATCATAGTTGCTAAATGGTGTCTGTTTTGCCGCCAGAAGTTGGGAAAAACAGGAAAGAAACAAAAGAGGGCTTGATTTCTTTGAATACTTAATGCACGTACCTGATTGGCTTTAACCCTCTTGTAGCTCAGAATTCCCAAACTCAAATGATCCACTGGCCTAAGTCTCTCCAGTAGCAGGGCCTACAGGTGTGCCCTGCTGTGCCTGGCTTAAAAGAGCTCATTTCAATGAAGTGATATGATATCTAAAAGGCAGCTATTACATTTGGCCACATATTTCCCTCTACAGAATCTCTCTATAAGATGTTTATAGAACATTATACAGAATAGTCACTTAACAAGTGTTTGGTGAATTGAATTAATGAAAATATTACTGGGTCAGAAATTTTTAAAACTACCCTTTGAAACAAAGGTTTCCAAATATCATAGCTGCTTCAGTACTTCATTGTAGCCATGACCCTTCATAAGTGTAACTCACACTTCTCAGGCTCCTCTTCATATCTTTCCATATATATCATCCACAGACAATCTACTCAACCCAAAAGAAGAGTCTGTAGTAGGAAGGCCGAATTTATGATCTCAAAAAGGATTATATATATCTGAATGGTTTGAAATCGTTGGGTATATAGAATTCTCTAAACAGAAGGCATCAAAAAATTTATTCAGGGCCCAGAGCAACAAATTAGAGAACCAACCTCCCCATTCCGGTACTGTGAATGCAAGACTCCAGGCCCAGTGGGCCCACCTCACAAGAGTAGCCAAGAGGCCACAGAAAAATAAGATGGCATAAATCATATTCACTGGCCTCAAGTCCTCGCTCGAATTCCTGGGTCCACACAGGGGTCGGCTCTGCTTCGGATTTTTTCAGCTGTAGTTTTTCGCCTCTCCTTGCAGCCAAGCCTCTGGTGTTCTCAAGCCCCGCCTCAACGACTAGAGACCAGAGTCCAGAGACCCATTGGTTCCCAAGTTGGCCCCTCTTAAGTGATTAATCTATACCCACACGGGTTTCACACCTGATAGGGCTTTGGGCCTGGGGCTTAGCATTTAACAGGTGAAAGTACTTTCACCGTAAACAAAAGCCAAACTAATCAAGGGCACCCGTTAAACTAAGCCCATTTTGCCTTACCGGCACAGAGTACTATTAGGTCTTTTGCTATTTTGTGGCTACTAGTGCAGGGATGAAACTGTTTCTCTGTTGTCTAGCTCATAATGGTTCCCATATGATTAGAAAAGGAAATTGGCCAGTTCTCTGCTCGTGATGATTGTTCACATATGATTCGTAAAACAGATGGCCTAGAAAAAAACTTCATCAATAAATACCAAGAATACTATTTTCTGTTTTGCAACATTTGATGAAGGAGAAGACAACAAATTCTTTCAGTGTCAGATAGTAAGTCATATGGCTTATAATTCATCTCCCTTGTTTCTTTTTAATAAAGGATAACTATGTGGCTAGAATCAGACAGATTAGAAAGATGCTCACATCCTTGACCAGTTCCATAGGACTATCTGCTGGGTGACCCTTTTGTAGATATTCTAAGGGGCAAAAAGTGACTTACTCTCTTTAGCTTTATGTATGTGTTTCCCTTTCAGATACAAAGAGAATGCTATGAGATTATCAAGAATTCACCATGACCAACCCGTGAAACCTCTAGACCGAGCTGTCTTCTGGATTGAATTTGTGATGCGTCACAAAGGTGCTAAGCACCTCAGACCTGCCGCCCATGACCTTACCTGGTACCAGTACCACTCTTTGGATGTGATTGGCTTCCTACTTGCTTGTGTGGCGATTGTTGTCTTCATAGTTGCCAAAAGCTGCTTGTTTTGCTTCCGGAAGCTGGGTAAAACAGGAAAGAAACAAAAGAGTGCATAATTTCCTTGGATACCTAAGGCTGAGGGTGGGGGATCGAAGAGGTGAGGAAAGAGCCTGGAAGATCTCCACCTTAGTATAATTTAGTCTAGCTGCTATGAGATTTGAAACAAACTCCTCCTTTTCTCAATTCAACAATATTTATGTAACTATTATTATGTGCAAATCACTGTAGACAAGTCCTCAAAGAGGTGGAAAGATAAATAAGACAGCTCCTATCCTTGATGAGTTTACAACCAATTTAGAAAGACAAAATATGCATATGCATACACAGAAAATCAGAGTGGCAATTATAATATGATAAGAGACATACCAAAAGAAGCACTTTTAGAGTTTTTTTTCTTTTCATCCTCTAGTTTGTAATATTAAAGATTTTCCCAGATAGATTAGGAAAACTACAATACCATGGGAAAATAACATTGAGGTACAGGAGAAAAAAACAAAATTCAAATGGAATTATTCCTCAATCTTCCACTTGGTCTTGGTTGCCTGACTGCTTTCTTTTGATCTCCTACTCGTCCTTTCCATGTCCACAGTTATTATTTCACACCCTTGAATATAATTTCCAAGAGTCATTCAAGCACTTTTTAACCGTGGTCTATGAGTACAACTTGCCCCAAATGGTTTGTGACCATACCTTGATGCTCTAGGACTGATAACTCAGAGACCTGACCTCTACCACAAATTTTGCTTAGTGACCATGAGACTTCATGTCTCTGGGGTCCAAGATGATTTCAAAGATTCCTTCCAGCTCTAAAACTGGAAGTGCAAAGACCCAGAGTTCAATGCTGACACTTTGATTCAGTAAGTATCTCTGACATAGATGTGTCAGGGCTGTGGAGATACAAAGTTGCTCATGGCTGAAACTGACTGAAGAGTAACTTTCATAACCAAGTCCTCAAATTCCACTTAAAATGTTTACCTTATTCTATGACATCAGAGTAAATGATCAAAAGGTCTTAACTCCATTTTTAGACCTAAAGATCTGTTCTCTTTACAATATACTACTGAATCTCAACCTTCACTGATGGAAAGAGGACCAGAATTGTATACTCAGCATAGCCTTGGTATTTATTTGGTTTGAGGATACCCATAATGCTGCAGAGATTTTTCCAGGTGCCTTGCGGAAGCCTTTTGATTGTTAGGAGCTTATACCAAGGCAGGACACAATATCATTTTGTCCTCATTTTGCCATCAAACATCTCCTTGTAGTATGTGCCTTAGCTTTGAAAACTCAGAATGGCTCATGCCCATTTTCTACTAACCAAATTGCTATTCACATGTGGCCTTAAGCATCCTTGATCTGTGCATCAACCCTTTGATTCAGCATTCCTCTGTTCAAAGTTCATCGTTATCTTCTTTCCAAAGAAGTAGTGGAATTTTCATTTGTCATAGCAGGAAATATGCTTTGGTTTATCTATCTGAAAAGAAGCCATTCTCCCCCTTAGCCACCTTACAGATCTTTTCTGAAAAGTGAGGGACTTGGAGACTCCCAAGTACAGTTGACTGGAAATTAAGCATAATTCCACCTAATTGTAAACCATTTGGGCTTGCCTTTCCCTTCCCTGACAGCTTCTCCTGTTCTCTTCTTCTTAACTCCACCTTCCTGATAGGTACAAGATTTTGGAACTAATGACATTGAATACCTCAATGCATTCACTCAGTCATCAGATTAACTGGATTTACACACCAAACTCAGCCAAATAAAAAACTGAAATTCATCGAAGAAAAGAATTCAGTTAATTAGCATTTCCAAGGCCCTGGAAAATAACTTAGGAGTAAGTAGTTCTGTGCTTCAATAAAAAAAAAAAATCTAGAACTTCTCTATTTCTAGAGAGTACCCATTCAAAATCCCTACTAATCAAATGATCTAAGGTCATAGGATGCTCTTAGAGTGATAAGTGGTGGCAGTAGTAACTGCTAAAAAAGAATTGCTAAAGGATTTCTTTCATATTTCATCTTGACTAGTAATACTTAAATTTAGAGCAAAGTAAAATTATTCCCATGTCTTATAAGAATTACACAGAATGCTTTTCTTTTCTCAGGAAGAAACATTATCTCCAATACACTAATAGGAAAAGTAGGGATATTTTAGAGTAGAGGAGTCTATAAAGGAATACAGGAGGAAAAGTCAGTGTTCACTAGTAGTATAAAACAAAATAATAACAAAATAAAAATCTTATGAGTACCATGCATTTTTATTTTTCAAAAATCATTTATTTGTATTGATCAATTCTTAGACCGTAATCAAAGTAATAAAGCCCTGTGGGGAAGCATTGAATTTACTTCTCTAGAAATTAAGCCATTACTGTCCTATAGGGTTTAGTGCTTTGTAAACCCTGTTTCTTAAAAATAATGGGGTTTGCTAAAATTCTAGTTTAATCTTTTGAGAGTGTTTGTAGCTAAGTCAAGTCTTTTAAATTTTCTTCTAATTTTAAGAGAGTTAAAGATGAACATGGTCCAAGGCATTCTGTCTCATTGTAGATTTCTAAGCATCATCCAGACCATACTTGACTAGGACTAATTTTTTGAGTTTTAAATTTTCTACTTATGAACAGATATTGACATAATGCTCCTTAAATTGTCTATCAATGTGCTAATTATGTTGATTAAGCATTAGATGTTTGCAAGTCTTGGGACAAAAGTATATATATTGTTGCTGGAATTCTTACCATTGTAATATGTGTGTCTACCTAGTAGGAGTTTAAGGTCTACACATGATACATTTTCAGAGAACAAGTGCCCTCTACTGGCTTGGTTAAAAACTGTGGATTCCTACATAACTTCCAAGTTCATTTTTCAAAAGCATACGTATAATTCATATGATTGTGGCACTGTTAATGTTACTTCTTGAACTTGATTGAAAATAGTAATATATGATTGCAAATTCTTTGTATGCTGATTTTAGGTTAATATGCAAATAAGCATTGTAAATTCATTTTCCAAAGATTTTTAAATAAAAAAAGATTGTTATGGTATGAATATTTTTTAAAGAGTATTTGTTTTATGTTGGAGACTAGGGAATCCTAAAATTCATGGGGACAATAACAGTCAATGGCCTAGATTTCTGCCTACTTTGCCAATGAGTTTCTACCTAAAACCAGTGGAAAATAGATTCATTCCAGAAAACATCCTGGTATTCAGCACTTCAGAACTTCCACTATCCACTTTGATATATATAGATGTCAAAGGTGTTTGACATAAATTGACTTTGGTCCCTCTATGGCAAGACAATCCTTTTACACCTCCCTAATCAAGCCACTATCCCACTCACCACAGCAGATCTTGCAAACCTTTTCATCCTTTTCGAAAACCTCCACATTTTCCTCTTCCTCTCCCATAGATGAGAACCCTTGCCTTATACTTCACTGAAAAAATCCAGGCCAGTAGCAGAGTTCCTTTTCTCCACTGTTCCTCATTTCACATCACTCAGATACCTTCCCCCACTATCTCCTCCACCCCAGTCTCACACAAGAGATCACCCTTCTCATCAAGGCAAACCCCTATACATACATACAGACAGACACAGACAGATGCAGGAAATCCTAATCCATCCTGTCTTCTCGTTTATCTTGGTTCGCTCCCTGTATACTAGATACTTTCCTACTGCCTGCAAATAAGACAATATCTCCTCTACCCTCAAAAAATCCTCACTTGATCCATCTATCCCTGTTGTCATCCCACCTCTCTCCAGTCTTTTTTGTGGGTACATGTCTTGCGAAAGCTGTCTATAATCAGTGCCTACATTTCCTTTTCTTTCTCTTCTGAACTCTCTGCAGGCTGGCTTCCGGTCCAACGAGTCAACTAAAAATGCTCTCCAAAGTTATCAGTGATCTCTTCATTGACACATCTCATGGCCTTTTTTCAGTCCCCATCCTTCCTGACCTCTCAACACTATTTATCACCCACTTCTCCTGGATAGTCTTTTCTCTCTTGTGATGATTAAAAAGTTTGAGACATAGTTTCTGGGTAATTTGATCATTTTATTAATAAGGTCAGCAGATTAATAAAAAGATGGTTATTTCTAAGGTCAGCAGGTTAATAAAAGGATGGTCGTTTCACTGTCTCTCTTAGACCAAAGACAATCATGGTAGAAGATTCACAGCTCTTATACCTCTCAAAACAATATGTGATCCATCAAACAGTAATTAAATCTAATTGGTCAATGTGATTGAAGAGCTAAATTAAAATGAAGCGCTGAGTATCTCCTGGATAGGGAAAGCATCTCTATACCATGCCATCCATAGCTTCAGGCTATCAATTCAAAGAATGCATACCTTACCCAAGCTTGAGCAGAATGCAATAGCTCCTCCAGGGTGAGGCCAAGAAGGAGAAAGCGAGTCCAATCTGATCATCAGAAATGTCCCAACTGTGTGAGGTGAGACCACCCACCAGCAATTAATTTTAAAAAATCAGAGGGCTCTCAAATTTAGGAACAGAAACACTTCTATATTATGATCCCGCGGGAAGGAGCGGTCTCTGAACTGAGAGAGGATCGGTAAGGAGAGGCGGGGCCCAAAGGGCAAAACCCCCAGCCTTAGACTCTGACGTAAACAATCCCTCGCCCCTCTACCACTGGTCTTTTACTCTCATTGATGGAATCCAGGCTCACAATTTCGCGGAAATCTTCTACCTCAGGTACAATTTAGCCAATGCCAAACTCTTAGAGACACTTTAAGCCCTGAGTCCCCACCTCCATTTATCCCACTCAATTCACAGAAAGGCTGAGATCCAGATTCCATGAAAGGGCTTCACCATCCCACTCATTAAGAACTGAAAAAGTCAGGATTTTGTAAGGGGGTGGGGCTCTGAATCTCCCCAAGATATTGTTTATTAATAATCATTTCTCACTTTCCCCCATTTGATTCTTGAGAGGAGTGGCCAATGAATCACTGATATGACAAACACTTCATCAAAGGTTTCTAACTATGGGACTTAAGAGCGGAGACGACATAAGAGGAAAAAAGAAAGATGGACACACACACACACACACACACACACACACACTTTGACAAAATCAAAGGAAGAAATCCCCTTTGTTAATTAGACCTTAACAGATAAAAGACACAAAGGAAAAAAGGAAAAACAAAATAAAATTCCTAGATGTGAATCCTTCTGTTCCTCTGGGAACATCAGATGCAGTCCTGTGGTTTGAGCGTGATCTTAGAGTTGGTGATTCTTTATTAGTTTGCGTACATTTCTATAGCACTCCAGAATATTACCAAAACGTGGTGAGCAGGGTTGCTAGAATGACCTAACAGCTTGCTACCCCATTCATTTTTTTTGACAGTACAATTCTTAATCTAACATCTAGATTATAAGAGAAATTGCTTTTCTAACAATATATCTGATACAACTGTTTACCAAATTACACAATATAAAAAAATTTAGAAATATAACAATATCCTTAAAAATATTATAATTGAAACTTGAAACAAACCCATTACCAATCAAGTGACCTTAATTTAGTTGAGTGCTTTTCCAAATTACCTTACACAGAAAATCATTCATCTCATCCACACTGGCATTGCATACTGATCATATCTAAAAACCTATATAAAGTTATCAAGTATGAAGCAGTTACATCTAATTAAAGAGATAATAAACAGTTAACATTCAGATAGCATTTGCCCTATGCCGAACACTTTAAAATCATTTGATCCTCACAACAAACCTGGGAAGTGGGTCCTATTATCATCCCCTTACAGAACAGTGAAATGAGGTAAATAGAACTTTCTTGGGGCCATACAGCTAAATAAATTTCTTAATGCCAAATAATAAATGTCTTTTCATGGTAGGTTGTAATTCACCATAATAATACTGGTATAAGAGCGCACTCAGACTCCATTCTTATTTCCTTCAGGACAGATTTTGGCTTAAATCAAATCAAATCCAGATATATAATTGCTAATAGTAACATTTGACTCTCTAATACTCTTAGCACTTTAAAAGAAAAAAAAGATTATTATTCATAAATTCATATATTTCCTTTAAAAAAAAAGACATGTGGTGACACTTCCCAGCTCTGAATAACGTTTCCCCTGCCTCCTTAAAGAGCTAGGATTCCCTGCCTGTACATTTGAGACTTGTCAGATAAAGAGCTGCCTAGATAAAGAGCATTCAGCTCCCCCATTCCCATCCTCCTGGGAAATACATACAAAATTTTACAAAATAGTTTGAAATCACACCTGTTATCGAGTTAGCTTAAAATGTGGTGGGCTACAGTATCTCAAGATTCTAAACTGACCCGCTACTTTTGGCCCAGGCAAAAAGACCTAAGGAATTTGATTTAATGCTGGCAGGGCATGGACAGTCTCCCCAGGCAGAGACCTTAGCTTTCAGAGTTACTTAAGTAATAAATAATTGAACAGCATGAGGAAACATTTAAGATTTTATATAATAACTGCAATTCACAATAACCAGTATCTTTACCATATCCGGTATTTATGTAGCATTAGATTTACTAAGGCCTTCCTATAGATCTATCCTGAAAGGTGGGTGGACACGATTAACCTGTTCATCATTCTGACCTTACTCTTAGTAATGTTATAGCTGGTTGTAGATTGATTTCTAAAAATCTTTTCCTTTGCAATTTCCAGTTCTTAATTGAAGTAAAATCACCATACTAACTATTTAAGCTTGGGGCTAGATCCTGAAATCTCAAAATAATGACACCCTAGCTCAGTTGCTAATCTGCTACTGCATTATTATTTTTTACATCGGTCTTTTAACAGTTAAATCCAAAACCCGAAAGAATTAACAGAAAAATTTACATCCCTAACAATCTTTCTAAGACAATAATTTATTAAATTAGGGCACAGAGGCTCACCTCTCAGCCTCCCCCAGCATCTCACGGGGAGAGGAACAATATAGGCTTCTCAAGCAGAGCATCCCCCACTTAGAGGGAACCTGCAAACAGGGTACAGAGACCCCAAACTACCCCCAGTCTGGCTGGGGTGATGGCAGTAGAGGGAATGGGCTTATGGGCTTACCTTGATTTGGAGAGAGCCTGGGAGTGTGACAGTTGCCCCACATTGGGCAGCAAAAATACTGAGGTTCAGGGCACAAATGATGAGACACAATGTGTGTGTGCATGGTGGGGTCATCTTGAAAGAATTCGCTCAAGCTGTCTCCAAATCAAGTGAAGGCATGTTTTCTGGATAACAAACCAAGCAGGCTTCTCCTTAAGAGAGGTCACTGCCCCTTGAGGGAGGCTGCAGCTCAAGGGAAACCCCAGCTTGGGAAGGGAGGCAGCTCCTTAAAGGAGACAGCCACTCCTTAATGTAGACAGCAACTCCTTAAAAGAGAGGCATACCCCCACATACCTACACACCCCCACTCTAGCCAGGAGAAGCTTTTTATTCTTATAGCGGAAAACCTGCCACGGGTAGGGAAATGAGGTAATCAGGGACAGAAAGATGGACAGGAAGGTGAGGTAACCAGGGTCATGTAGACAAGGGGGAGGTAGAACAGAGTTTTGTGCATATCTAGGCACTGTCATTATTCTATTGTTCAGCCTAGGGCAGAAGAATTAGTTTCCTATTTCACTGATCAGCCTATTTGAATCTCATCATTTCCAGAATGGCTTCAACTAATCTCATCATCTCCCCCCTCAATAAGTAAGTACCCAAATTCATTTGGCAAGAAGAATGAGAGTCATGCATTCCTCATCATTTACACACATAATTGGGGTAACAGCTTAAACACAGCTAACAAGTTTCCAAATATAGTATGACATAGCACAATAATACTATAGTATAATACTAATAATATAGTATAATAATAATAAATAATAAATTTCACTTAAAATGAGATAGAATAATTTCAATTACAGCTAGATCTATTCTCCAAATATTATCACACAGAACCTTAATTTATAGTTTCAGTTATTTAGTATTTTATCTTACACAATGGCTATTTATTCCAAGCATTTTATTCCGAGCTATTTATTTCCGAGCATATGAGACTATTTCCAGCTAACCCATTGCAAAGAATTTTAAAGTGACAATATATAACAAGAGGGGTTTGAAACACATGGTTCTCCATTTTAATTCCTCCTAGTGATGGAATCCTAATAAAGTCGCCCCCAGCTCCAATACTCTCTTCCTTATGGGACCCACTGAACAGCAGGCAAGTCCTGATTTAACCACACAATCTGGTTTTAACCACACCTCAGGGCCCCAGACCCAATATAGCCACTGCCCCTAGCTAACCACTGCCCTCAGATCTAATTCACATATTTGAACATGTGTGTTCTTGTACTCAACCACAATCCCACCAACCATTTAGCCTAAGACAGGACCACAATACCTAACTATCCATCTTGAGCAGACATGACCACAATTGCTAGCCAATTGGAGGGCAACACGACTAGGATGTTTGACCACAAAACCATAAAAGGGACCCCACCCCTACTACCTAATCCCTTGAGAAACCCCTCCTACCTTTTTAATATTCATAATTTCTGTTATGTAACTACATCTTTACCCTATAAAAATCCATCTTGCTTTCTGTGAAGTTGCTGATTTCCTTTGGAACTTAGCCCACTTCATGAGAGGCATCAATCTCAATAAATGCCTGTACTTGGATTAGAGGGACTCTGACCGAATTCTTTGAGACGGTTCCACCACAACACATCACACTAAACCACAACAGTTTTGGGCAACCCTGGGTGGGCAGAGTCTCTTGACCCTTCCCCACTCCGCTTGGAGCAAAGTCTCTGATTTGGAGCCCCTTATCTTAGCTGGGAGGTCCCTCAAGCAACTAAGGTTTGACTGGATCGCTTAGACCCTAGGGCCCAAGGCCCTTGAGAGCAGCAAATTCCCTCCAGAGGACTCTCTGTTTGGGAATTTCACAATTTTTTTTTTTATAGGATTTCCTTAGGCTTACTGGCATTCACTCCCAACTCCCATCCCATGAGACTACTAAGCTGTAGTAGCACATGGTCTCTGTAAAATCTGGAAGACCAAGAAAAGTTATCAGCATCTGTGCTTTCTGTTTATATTTATCTGCTCTGTGTCTGTGTAAAAATCTGAGTCTGCCATCTTGTAAGATTTAAAGCCAGCCAGAAAAGAAAAACAAAACTATACATGGGCTAGAAAGATTGATGGACTCTTAAAGAAAGGTTGTTGGCAAAAACAAAAACAAACAAAAAAACCTACTTCCTTGGACTCTGGCCAAGTTCTGGAGGAAGTGGGACAGATGGAAAAAAGAGGAAACTTCTCCCCTCAGAACTAAGGAAAAAAAACCGGGTTACTTCACTGATCAGAGAGAGGCAGGTTTCAAAGCTGCACTTTGGAACAGGACTAGCACGTAACCCTTTCCAGGATTACAGAAAGATAACCATGTAATATCATTTGGAGTATAGATCCAGGTAATTGAATGCATTCTGGTTATATTTTAAGTGAAATGTCTCTCTGAATTGGAAATTACTATACTATTTGGTGGGAAAATGCATAGATCTGAAAAAGAGATGCCTCAGAGATGAAGCTTCGAACTTTCCAGTACAAGAGAGAGGCTAGGCACCACTGGATCTTTTCCAGAGTCCCACTCACCTTGACTGGCAGGTTCAAAGCTCTCACTTTCAAAGAAGTTTTTAAGGAGTAGACACAGAAGTGTACTTGAGTAAAAGTTCAAACAAACAAAAACAACCCACTAAGATTCTCCTTCCTGTGGTCCAGCTCTGACCAGACAAAGGCCACAGTGAAAAGTTAGAACCACTAAGATCCTCCTCTCTATGGTCCCAGCTCTTCCCAGGCTAAGGCTACAGTGCTTTTCCCTATTATCATGGCTTTGACCAAGCTGAGAGTACAGTGAAAACTTAGAACCATTAAAATCCTTCACTCTGTCATCCTGGCTCTGAAGGAGTTAAGGCTGCAGTGAAAAGTTAGAATAGCTAAAAACATGTTAGCAGATTCTGTTAACTCCTCTCATTCCAAATCAGATTAAGGAGAGAACTGAAGAATGGTAGGGAATTTGAGTTACCCTCCCCCACCTGGCAAAAGGAAGCGGGGAGGAGCACAGCAGCTATAGTGGGGGCCACTGGTAACAGCCCTAGGCCCCTGGGCACTCTGAAGCCCACTGCTCTAGGCAAGCAGATGAACCCCTCCTCTCAAACTCCAAGTCCTTGCTCCCATGGCCTGGAACCTAGAGCTTCTACTCCAAGTTCCCCAAAGCCAACCAACCCCTATCAGGAAGCTCATAGGTTCCCCAGGGATCCTTCTCCTTATCCACCAAATCCCCCTCTTCAATGGCCCCCTGGACCTTTAATTCAGGTGCTGGTTCTATTTCTACCTATTTCCTTTTTTGTTCACTTTGCTGGATCATCATCCAGGTCAATATGCCTGCTAAATGTGGGTGTCCTCCAAGGTTCTATCCTGAGCCCTCTTCTCCCCTTCTTCTATTTGACTGGAGGATCTCATCAGGTGCCATGGATTTAATTATCAACTCTAAGAAAATATTTTTGAGATTATTTATCCAGCCCTAACCTCACTGCTGACCTCCAATCTTGCATCGCCAGCCACAATTTAGACACCTCGGACTGTTCTTTCCCCCACTGAACATCTTTCCCTCAAACCCCTTTCTTTCTCACAGGGAACCACCATCCTCCCTGTCACTCAGACTTACAACATAGGTGGCATCCTTGATTCCTCATTTTCTCATACCCATATCCAATCCGTTGTCAAATCCTGTGAATTCTACCTTTTGAGATATCTCTCTTGTATGCTGTTTTTTGTCCTCTGACACACACCACTCTGGTGCAGACCCTCATCTCTCACATGTAGACTATTGTCTGCTGGTTGGTCTCTCTGCCTCAAGTCTCTCCCTACTCTAGTCTATGCTGTACACAACTGTCAAATTGAAATTAGAAGGGAGAACTGTCACCTCCTTATTGAGTTAAACTCCAGTAGTTCCCTGTTCCAGGATCATATATACATATATCCTGTTTGGCTTTCAAAGCTCCTCATAACCTGCCCCTTCCTACACTTCTAATTGTCTCTGCATATTCTGATATATAAGCACTGGCTTCCTTGTTCTTCCCACAAAACATCCCATCTCTAGGTTCTGAGCATTTTTACTGGCTATTTCCCATGCCTAAATTCTCTCCCTCCTCATTGCTACCTCCTAGTTTTATTTCAGCTAAAATCCCACCTTCAGCAAGAAGCCTTTCCCAATCTTTCTTAATCTAATGCTATCCCTCTAAGATAATCTCCAACTTATCCTGTATACACTCTTTCTACATAGGTGTTTCCAAGTTCTCTCATTAGACTGTAAGCTCCCTAAGACCAACCCCCAGTTTCTGTTTTTTTGCCGTTCTTTGTATCCCCAGTATTTAGCTGCGTCTGGAACATAGCAGGCACTGAATAAATGCTTCTTGACTTGAACCAGTTCCCCTCTACACTATCATCTGCTCTCAGACCCTTTGCTCCCTTGTCACATCACCGATCCTATCTTGCCGAACCCCAACTTTGGTTTAATCTCATCTGCCTCCTTCACTCATGCCGCTAAAGAGCTGGAGAAAATCATTAGAGCATTTTGAGTGGGTCCACTACAAATTTGTTACATAATCTCAACTGGGCCCTCCTTTCATGTCTCTTTAATCGATTCACTGCCTCATTAACCATAATGGAGATCTCCTATCTTCTCTTCTCTTCCAACACACTCCTTCACTCCACCCTCTCATCTGAAGACCTCACCTCATATTAGAATGAAAAAGTTGCGATCTCCTCATTCTGTGCCATTCTTATACCTCTCTTCATCAATGTCTCTATAGAGGAAGGGAACAAGCCATTTTTTTAAGTGCCTATTATGTGCCAGGCATTGTGCTAAGATCTTTCCAAATGTCTCAGTTGATCCTCACACAACTCTGGGGGGCAGATATTATCTTCATTTCACAATTGAGGAAACTGACGTTAAATGACTCGCCCAAGGTCACAGAGCAAGTGTCTAAAGCCAAATTTTTTCTGCATAGAGGTGATAATTTTTAATCTAAGAGAATGGATAAAATCACCAAGGGAAAGCACACAAAGAAGGCAGCCAAAAACAAAATATTAGGAATCATATTGTACGCATAAGAGGAGTCAGCAAGAGCCTGAAAACATGGTCAGGGAGGTAGGAGAACGGAAGCCAGGAAAAGTGAGGCAATCTAGAGAAGTCCAAGGAATATGAGGGCAGAAAATGTCATTAGATTGAGCAAAGAGGTCATTAACGACCTTGGAAAGAGCTGGGAAGAGTGGGAAAGGTTATCATCTTAAGAAATTTGAATAGATGGTGGTGAGAAAGTGAGTTTGGGCAATAAGTTTAACATATTAAAAATCTGACAATAAAGGAGAGAAATAGGAAGTTACTTGGTAATGTGGGAAGGTTCAAACAAAGATTTTTGAGCATGGCTAAACACTCAGCGTGTTTAACTTCAAAACAATTGACAGAGCAAGGTTCTGGAGAAGATAAAAGGGAACAGGATCAAAAACACAAGACAAGATCTCTAGTATTTAGATACTGTTCTGGTCCAGTAGGACCTACCTGGTTGACAACACAACTCATCTCAAACTAACATTTCTTTTCCTTTCCCCCTTCTCAAGATTACTTACATAAGTGAGTTCACTTAACCCCCTTCTGCATACTTATGGTTCACAACTTAATCATTTCCACTTCAGTTTCCCACATAAATGCTTTTTTATTTCCACCTTTACTTCTCTTCCAACCTCCACTAAGGAAAACCCATTCCATTTTTAAGTCAAAGTTAACTGGGCATAACTACTGAATAAGAAATGTCAAAGAAATGGGTAGCTTTAAGTTTGTGAAGAGACAAAGAAGCAAAGGTATGCTATCAACCTCTAAAGATCCCCTAAATGTCCAAAATTCCTTAAGTACTCCCATAATGGAGATAGCATCTCTTACCCTCTTTGTCCCCAAAACTCAGCAATTTTGATAAATACAAAAAAACTGATGTGGGGACAACATTAGCTCTCCACATTCAAAAAGATAAAAACCTTTGTGTTGACCCTGTCATCCAGTTATTGCCCTTTATTCCTCTCACCACTAAATTTTTAGAAAGAGTTCCCCTAACTTCATGGGCTTCTCATTTAACCTCACTGTCTTTTGTTCTTGGCATTTAATCAGTTCTCCTCAAGGTGGCTCTTAACTCATTGCTAAATCCAATGCCGTTTTTGGCTGCTCTCTGGTTTGATGCTCTTTAGCGTTTTGACAGCACAAGAGCATTCCATTCTTCTTGACGCCCTCTTTTTTCTTCAAGATGTCACCTGGGAAATGAAAGTGGAATAGATCAAGTGCCCAACAGTCAGCCTACAATACTCATAAGTGTGACTTGAACCAGATTAAGAATGTAATCCAAAAATATTTAACAAAGTAAATAAATACGATGAAACGAGTAATATTAACTCTTAAAATTAAGTAAACATGTGGCCCACAGAAATCCTTATATACAGTTTAGTTTCCGAGTTTGACACCACTTGACTAGAAAAAAAATTCATTTGTCAATGTGACTGGAGCACTGGAAATCTAACAATTAAAAACAAACTATTAATACTATTACTAGGAGTGAAAAGGCAAGAATGTTAATTTAAGCGGAAAGAGCACAGGATATGGAGTCAGAAAAGAAGGTTCAAGTTGCAGACTTACAGTTTATTATCTTTATGACCTTGGGCTAGTAATGACTAATTCTTTGAGCCTGTTTCAACATTTGTTAAAAGGGGGACATGAATATTTGCACTACATCACTCAGTTATGAATAAAGTGCAACATAAGTATGTGTTTTTATGTCAAGTAAAGAGGTTAGTACAAATTGAGAATACGGAAAACGGTAAGGAACCACCTGACAAATCAGAAAGGTCTGTTAGTAAACAGCTTTAAGCAATCGTGCTTAAAAAAGCAAGGGAAGAAAGTTACAAGAAACCTATCTTGAGAACATACTGAACCATAAATTAGTCTGCAATGCAGCAGTTTTCCAAAATACATCCAACTTCAAATAAAGAATACTTCTTACTCCTCATCTTGGTAGATAAAAGAATTAACCTAGGTTACATTTCTAGTGTTGGAAACAGAAACGGCAAGAAAAAGTTCCTGATACAGGAAATTAAAATAGAAAACTTAGAAAATCTAGCCTCTAAGCTGTTCTTTTAATGCTAAAAAAAAATAACTTTCAAAAAGCTAAGAAATAAACACAACGGAAGTGTCAATCTTTACCAATTTATTTTTTACAAAACAAAACAAAAAAAAACAAAAAAAAAACCCCCAAAACAAAACAAAAAACTGGTAGCAATGTAGAATACAGGAGTTTCTTCTGCTGCCACACACGCAGGTTGCGAACATTCCAAGCCAATGTATACATTTTGGAAGAAAAAGCTAAACAATAGCATTGACCAAAATGCTACTGAACATAGGAAGATTCTCTTTAAAAAGGTTAAAAATTGGATATCAATAATGTCTTCTTAATATTGCTTTCATCATTGAAGACTGCAAAAAAAATAATAAAAAAATGTGACTGACTTTACAGAATAAATTTTAAAAAACAAAGAAAAAAAAAACCAAGAGGCTGCTACAACACTGCCATAGTCAAACCATCATACTTCAATATTTGCATACTTGATAGCAGCATTATTTTCACTGAACCGTGTGCAACTACTTGTAGGAAAACATCAAAGCAAAATATCATGGCAGTTATCCATCAATATCCAAAAAAAACCCCAAACAAAAACAAAACAGAAAACAAAATAAAATAAAAACAAAAAGTTCTAGGAAGAATACACTATATAAGCAGATGAACACTTATGGAGAATGAATCAATATCTACATTCTTGACTTTTCCATTCTGCCCCAATAAAAGTGTCAACTCAAGCGTCAACTTTGTGCATTTTTTTGGCTGATTTGAGTTTTTCCAGTTCTTATATACTGCATGCTTGGAACAAAGAGGGTCATAATAAAACCTTTTACACAATGAACTTTAAGTAGACATCTGAAAATAAATTTACTACTTGTAAACACACAAAAAAAAATACAAGAATTTTTTTTGTTGTTTTTAAACAATCAGTGCATCAAGACACATTATCTTCTGTATCGTCCTCTCTCCCCTCGGTCTCTGTCCCGATCACATAATCGCTCTCTCTCTCTTTCTCTATCTCGTCCTCGATCCCTATCTCTGTCTCTTCTGTTATCTCGAGGACGATCACGCTCTCTCTCTCGATCTCGTTCACGGGGTCTGCTTCTTCGGCCACTGACAACAGCTTGTGTTCGACGAAGGAAGTCATCTACTCGCATATCATAATCATGCTGAAAAGAAGGTAATATCTTACACTTAGGTAAATCTGAAGGCTTGGGATAGAAATAATAAAGTTCTAATCCATGGAAAAAATTTTGAGGGAATGGGTTCTAGGAAGTCTTCACTTTCTATTAACACATGGAACTTGATGTCTGACAATTTGCTAAAGGTAGGATTTAAACTGTGCAAGTGACTGAGAAACTTTCTTGTACTGTTGGAGATGGATTATACAAAACCTTCCCTACTAAAGCATTCATGCCATTTCCCACTCAACTTCAAAAAACATATCGATTGATATCTCTTCAAAAATTTTATGGTTAAAATAATAACTTAGCAATCCTCTCCCATAACCACTCACAAATTCTCTCACTGAATGTAAGTAAAATATTTCAGTCTGCAACACTCTGGGTTTGCTTTTTTCTCTAATTCATCTCTCACCTGATTCTACCCACTATGCCACAAATTACACAAAGCTCAACTTTTTTTTTATCTTTGAGATACTCCTGAAATCTGCCTTCATGAAGCTTTTCAAAGATAGCCTACTGCTACTGATGGCAAGACAACAAAGAACATGAAAAGATTAGTAAGAGTAACAACTACCACTGGAATTTATACAGTGCTTTAAAGTTTGCAAAGCTATTTATAGATATCATTTCATTTGATTTGTCACAAAAATGATAGAAAGTAGGTGCTATTATCCTTATTTTACAGATGAGAAGACTAGAAGTGAGAGATTATCTATGTAATCTGACCAGAGTCACATAGCTTTAGGTATCTGAGGCAAAATCTGAACTTGAGCCTCCATGACTTCAAATTTAGTATTCTATGACTTGTACCACCCAGCTGCCTCTTAAGAACATTTTAAAATAATCCCTGAACTTACAGTACAGTCAAGCAGAATTTGGAATGACCTTGAAACTACAAAGTAGAATCAAAGAGATGATTTGGAAGAAAAAAAAGTTTAAAAAGTCAAGGCCAGGCAAGATTGGAGACTGGCCGTGAGAAAATTAATACAAATGTCACTGAGTAAGATGTTGGTGTATCTAAGTCCAACCCTGCCTCTTCCTGTTATTCTCATCCTCCTAGTTCTCAAGTTACCGATCTAGTTTGGCTTCCTCGTTTCCTCCCTTCACAACAAGGTCAACAATATCTGGAGCAAAAGATTTGAAACAGTAACTTGGTTTGCCTTATACACAATGTGCGCATGCACTTTTATACAAATACACAAGACAGGCATGAGCTGAACCCAAAAAAGGACATTTATTATGATGAAATCTATTAAAAATGGGGTATACAGGACTATTATTGAATCAGCACAAATCTACAACTACTGGAAAAAAACTTCAATTTCTGTATGTTACTGATGATATTCTAAGGGTTGTCACATTTGTAGAGAAAGAATAGCAGCTATAAACACAAAAGTATATTGTATATTGTCCTTGGCGGAACAAAATATCAATTTTTCAAAGTAAAATGCTATAGATTTTTTTTTTTGGAAGGGAGAAAGGAGGGCAATTGGGGTTAAGAGACCTGTCCAAGGTCACAGAGCTATTGTGTCAAGTGTCTGAGGCCACATTTGAACTCAGGTCCTCCTGACTCCAGGGCTGGTGCTCTACTCATTGCGCCACCTAGCAGCCCTCCATAGATTTTTTAAAAACAATTTTCAAATACCTAATAAATATATTAAACTCAAACAGTCCTTATTACCTGGGTTCTATATCCTAAAAACCCAGGAATGCCATAATGGGACTGACTTCTAACATAACACTCAACATTGTGATTCTTGTGAAGTAGCCTAAGACATTACGAACTAACATGGAGAAGAAAGAATATTTATTATGAACAAAGTTCTATCTGCTTCGTTTTTTTTGCTACCCTAATTTAAGCCTATACCAATAATTCTTAGCATTATCCCATAAAAAATGATGCAAAATCTAATCAAGCTAACCAAACTTTTGGTGCTTCCTGCCGAAATCAACTGCATTTCTATTAGTTCTGACCTGTGAGCATAAGGGAAGGCTGGCTTTAATGAAGGTTCCATCAAGAACAGAACAAATTCTGAACTAACCTGAGTCTAAGCAGTTATTCGTTTTACTGCATTTTATTATGCTTGTCTAAAAAGCATTTCTGGGAAAATGAATGTCATCTATCTTACTAAGAACAAGACCTGCTATGAACAAAGACTACGGTGAAAATAGGAAATGGCTTGAAGCTGAATGTGATCTGACATACTCAAAGGTTCAATTACCCACAACCCAGAGAATTCAAAGCCATCCAACCCCTCACATATTTGCTTCCAAGTGCACTTACTACTCGCTTATCTCTGTATCTCGCTTCATGGGGCACTGGATGATGTCCTGAGTAAGGGGGATGGGCTTGAGGAGGTGGAGCATGGTGCTGATAGTAAGGATGATGCGGTGGTTGTTCAATTCCTGGATAAGGGGGCTAATAGAAAACACACTTTGATAAGTATCTTCTCAATAAACAATATGTTTAAGCTTTCCACTTTAGCATATACGTTTCAGGAAAAAAAGTAAACTGATTTGTATCCAAAAGACATTCCTTATTTTCCAAAATACGAGATTATTTCTCAAAAATTTCCAAAACTTTATTCATAAGCACTATAATTCTAACTTCATATATTTTGAATTTTACAAATGTACTTGGACCATTCTCCATTCATATCTAATTCAATATAATCATGACTAAAATAACCTAAGACTCACTCTGGCAGGCAATGTGCTCTAGTAAGAGCTAGCATTTTTATGGTGCCTACCATGTGTCAGGCACTGTGCAAAAGTGTTGTACAAATACTCTCATTTGAACCTCACAACAACTCTGGAAGATACAATTATTACCCCAATTTACAGTTGAGGAAACTGAGGCAAACAGTTGTCAAGTGATTTGGCCAAGGTTATAGAGCTAGTAAGTATATGAGGCTGTTATCTGAACTTTGGTCTTTTTGACTACAGGCCCAGCACTCTATCCACTGCACCACCAATTGCCCTCTGCCTTACAAATGGGTTCAGAGTTATGAAAATCTGGGTCCAAATCCAGTCTGACAAATACGATGTGTCTCTAAACAAAGTATTTAGACTCTCAGCATTCCAAGCAACTCTTTAAGATTATAAATTCCAGTACTGTTGATTTGCATTAGTACAGAGATCACAGATGCGAAGAAAATGCCACTAGCAAAGGAAAAAACAAAGTAGATGAAGACAGTTTTATATTAGGTTCTCAAGAAAAATTGGCAAAGATGTAAAAGCTGAAGTTCCATATTTTCCAACCTGTATTCAGTGTAGATTTTCCAATTTTACTGGTCTTTTCATAAAGCACTACTAGCTTCTATTACTCTAAAAATTAAGTTCAACAACATCTCAAACATCTTCTACAACTTAAACTTCCACCATAACTAAAAACTTTAAAAAAAAAATCACCAGAAGCAACGAACTTTAAATTAGGGCTGGGGTTCAGTGTTTAAGGTATAGGAATATCTAATTTTGCAAGTCAAGTCATATAAAATTATTTTCCTCATCCAAAAATAGTACCTGTTTCTTTTGTATAAGACTCTCTACATATTAATTGATAAAATTACATCTTTGTCAAAATCACATTAGGGATGCAACTAAAGCTTAATATTTTTTAAGAAATCAAGATGTACAGAATACAAACCATTCCCTGCCACGGTGGTGGTGGTCCCATGTTGTGAAATTCTCTCACATAATCATTGTAGGACTAAAATGAAAGACCATAATGTTAATATTAAATAAGATAATGTTTTAGAACTGTAAATGAACCATATTCCAAATTTCCCCATGTTTTAAAGTGTAAAATACTTACCCCATTTAGAAAAACATCTCTGCGAACTCCTGAAAATCGTCTGTTGGGAATAAGATTTGTGAAACTAAATTCAGGTAATTCATAAACCAGTTCCTAGAATGTTGCTGAAAATTACTCAAAAGAAACCCAACTTACCTATCTACTTCTTGATACCGTGGATCCTTTAAATACCCTGTTTAAACATCAAGCATTTTAGTAAAATAAATTAGCATTTCTACATACATCACTAAAACTGCCTTTCCATTCAACTTTAATTCTCTCTGAAATACCTAGAGGTTAAACGCAGCCATTGCAATTTCAATAGCACTTAAAACTGTCTCTTGAGTGTCTTTGATGTTATAGACAGTAAGAAAACAATTAGCTATCTGGTTAAGAGAACTATCAGCGTCTGAATACATTTTCAGATTAATGTTATGGCACATATAAAAACATGGCCAATTCATAACAATGGTGGATATAATATCAAGGATTAGCATGGGAAATATCTGAATCAGACTTTACCACAAATGTTTATATTCCAAATTATGTTTATATTCCAAATTCGAAAGAACAGGCAGATAAATGAGATTAAACCCTTGCCAATTCAACAGAAGACATATAAGAAAAAAGAAAGCTGGAGAAATAAAGTGCAATGAATTGAGAGACAGAACTAGATTCTAATAACAGGTCTTCCATTGACAGTGGAATTCCATTCCATTAAGGAAGTCAAGTTAACTTTTGTGGGCCTAAGTTGACTCACCTGTAAAAATGGGGGTTGGCTACAAAATCAATAAGCCCCTTTCCCCAGCTCTTCAGAGTTTAACAAAATCTATGACTCATAAAAGTGAAGGTTTTGATATCCTTTTCAAATTTCTTAATAAAGGTACTATGGATAAATTTAAGAGAATTATCAATTTAAAAAAAGAATTGCATCTCAAACAGAAATGTTACAAGAAATCAAAAATTTCAGAAACCAAGAAAATTAGAACATTAAAATATATATTTTCCTGGTAGATTAAATTTATATTTTCTGGATTAGCTCCTCCTAAAACAAAAATAAAGCATAACAAGGCACAGCATGGATTGTGAACTAGTAAATCAAGAAGCAAGACTGAGTCAAAATTATCTGGGTTCAAATCCCACAGACTTTTCAGTGCCTCCAAACAACTGTCTTAAGATTATTTATAAAATCACAGATTGTCATTTTGTGAATGGAGTTTCCTCACCAGAAATCGCACGATACCAATGAATGTCAAGTCAGGAACCAAACCAAAAAGAAAAAAAAAAAGGTGGCGCTGTGTACACTGCAACTATTCTTTTAAGAAAACAACATTGTAATACAGATTTTTATAGTAAAATTTTCCCAATTAACAAGCATTCACTTTCTCTCTATTCCCTTTTCCTTTGGGTTGGGAGATTGGAACTTTCGAAAAATATGCAAGCCATCTGTTCTTACTATTCCAAATGTCCAAAATATTAAGTAGTTTTTAAAGAGGCAGGTCTTAGACTCCATGCTTTGAGGTCATAAAATTTTAAAAATTTTACAGGGCTCATTAGTCCTTCCACCATTTACATGGAAGAAATCTTATAGTAGCCCTCATTATAAATTCCTCTGCATTTTCTCTCAAAATGATTCTTTAAATGCTTATATAATAATAATCTGCACTGGTCCTGAATTTTGAATCCATTTATAAGGGGAGATAAGGCAGTAGGAAAAAGAAATACTAGTAAGAATTTCCAAGATTTAAGTATTCAGATCTTTGTATTTTCCCAGTTTTAAATTCTTTCTGTTGTATAAGCACTGTAATTTAAAAAGTCAAACATATTTGCATGATTGTAAGATATTAACCTGGTCTTTGATGAAACTCAGGAGGATAGTCAATCCTTGGTTTCTTTCTGCTGTTATGAATATCATAATCTTCTGGTCGACGCCTATACAAATTAGACACATTAGACATTAAACCGAAACCTGTTTTGAAAATGGGAAAGCAGAATATTTGACAGAAATAAGCAAAAAGATCAGACCATGGGATCATTTAGGGATCATTTCTCAATTTTTAGTCAGCTTCGAGTAGACCTAAAGTTTCTAAATCTTTTTTCCTTTAAGCTTTTAGTATTATCACAAACCATACCCTAAACTTTACTGCTGGAGGTAGAGCTACTTGTCATTCTGATGTCTCATGCTAAGACCAGACACTTGGAAAGAGTAACCTGCTCAAAACATGTAAAGTCACATTTTAGTATTTCAGACACAAATATCAGTCAAACTGAGCCAAAGAAAATTCAACATTAATTTTCACAACTAATCTGAATAAAATCTCAATTCAATACCCTTGTTTCCCCCACCACATACCTCAAACCACCTATTGTATTTTATTACAGATGTAATTTCAAACACCGGCTTTAAAAAATTATGTAAAGTGTGTGTGTGTGTGTGTGTGTATTTGTAGGGCTGTTCTCCTTTTAAGTAAGCAAATATAAAAATATGAGGAGGTTTAAAAAAAAACTACCTAAGTGTCTTCAAAGCCTTTGGAAAGATCACTTATCTTATGGGTAGGTGTCCAGCAGCCATTAAGGGCATGTTTTATGTTTATTAGGCCTTCACACACACACATACAAAAAAAACATTTTAGAACTAATATAGGCAGTTCATTGTGTTGGGTTTCCCTTGGGACAAAAATAAGCAGAGGCATAACTCCCTTAAAATCTCAATGTCATCATTATAGGGCATTACAAAACATGTTAACTTCTAGATAGTGACTCTAAAAGATACTTCAAAAGAGAGAGAATTCTTAATATTTATCCAAATATTCAGATATTAAAATGAGATTCTATACTCATTCACCTACATTTTTCCTTGATATTAAAAAAAATCAGTAAGTTAAACTCCAACCAATTAACACTTTTTTTTCCCCTTTCAGCAACCTCTGGAAAATGACCAATCAACATTTGCTTCCATTTAACTGACTTTTCATCCTCATACAATTCTAAACATTTACACAAACTGCAATAAAAAAGTGAAGAAATGTTTAAGCTTCTGAGAAACCCCAAATCCTCCCCCACCAACAGAACAAAGCAGTTCCATCTACAGTAAATATGACTAAGAAAATTAAAAGCTGGTGTAAAGAATAAACATACCGCTTTCTTGTAGTTTGGGGAGTGCATTTACGACCGGTATAAAACATGATAGTAACAGTTCATATAGTAGTCCAACTACTGACTTTAAGCTGTAAGCCACATACATAAATGGAGGCCCTGGCAGGCTTGAGAGAAGGTGTGGTGGTGTAATATGTATAGTTTGCAGTCCATTGCAAAACTGAGGTAAAAACTTCACTTGTAAATACTTTATTGCACTGGAAACCTCTTAGTTTAAAACTTCAAAAGACATCTTGGTGCTCAGTCCTTTTAGGCCAAAAATAAAGGGGCTCTGCCAGGTTTCCTCCTACCTATTCGATAGTGTCCTTTTAAAGCTCAATGAAATAGGGGCTCTTGTTGGATATCTGTACCTACCACAGGATGTTTCCTCCAAAAGGAAACTTAACCAAAGGTTTCATCCCATCAAACCACACATCCAATAGTCTTTAGCAGAAAACTTTAGATTTATCTTTATGCAAAGTGGCTACAGGGGAAGGTGTTTGGTAGAAGGGCTTATATCAGTCCTTTGCAAAGACTTCTCCAATTCTGTAACAAGTTATACCCCCTTTTTCCTGGAAAATGCTGTTTAGTTCACAAAGCAGTGATCAATAAACCATGACGATCCTCTAAAAACATTTTTAAGTCCGTGAGTACTGCCAGCATCTGGAAAGGTTGTAAACAGACACAGCAACAGCCATTCTTTTTGGGTTGTTGCCGGGTCTCCCAGGGCCACTTGATCTGATCCCCTTTGGAAAGAACCTATTGTTTTCAGAAGCTCAGCAAGATGTATGAATTCAGTGGTTACATGTTAGAGAATATTTGGCAATGGGGTTAACACATCACGGTGACACAATTTGAAACAGTCCCAATAATGCTCCTCTTGAATATCAAAATAACTTAAAATATTTATCCTCTAAATGAGGCGCCATCTTCTGAAAAATTATTAGTGATCCTTTATAAAAGTCCCATATCTGATAAGGCTTATCCAGAGACACCTGAAAGAAAAGGCTTTTACAAAACATTAACAACTTTTTTTTCATATAAACTTTTGCTTCCTCCTCCATTCTAGCCTGTTCATAGCAAATCAAAGCCTACCTCACTTCAACGTTATACATTGTATTATTTGTAAATTATCTAAACTAGGTATCACTCTTTAGCAAACTTTTTCTGCATAAGGAAAGATCCCCATTTTCCTCTTGAAAAATGACTGAGACCAAGGTGACAATGTGAAATCCTCAATGAAGCCACAAACTAGTCCATGCAGCTTGATTTGAGGATTTTCTCTCTTCTTTACCGCAGGGCAAACTTTTGATGAATCACATTCCTCCATCATGTTATTCTGATACATGTGCCTATTATCAGTCCAAAGAACGTTTCTAACCTTCCCACATCCCGGACTGGTTCTCGACGGGAAGGACGTCCTCTTGAACGGGGCTGTGAATGCATTCTTCTCTTGTGACGCATTTTATGAATGACCTGATACAAGTCAATACTTTCATCGGGGGGAAATAGAAGACAAAGCTGGGTTCCACATTCAAGCTCAATTTCCTGGAATAGGAAAGTAGCGATTTACAAGCTGAAAACAGGAATAAACTTTCAAAAGACTTGTAGCATTTTCCTGAGGTTTTTATAAACAGAAACAAGTTGAGACAAAAGCTTTATTCCCAAGGTTAAGGATCAAGCGTGGTTCCATTAAGCTGCCAGATCTTAAGAATTTCGTTTCAGTTGTATTTCAGTTATTACAGAAGGGGTGACCAATGATGGAGGGGAGATACTTGATTGGGATTCACCACAGTTAAAGTAGCACAGAAAGTTCTTTGTTGATAACTGATTGTTATGATCACAGGTGCAGAAAAAGGAATACTCCTTTTATGCAAAATACAAAAATGTCAAGTCAAAGTTATCACCTACAATGGAGTCCAAACACAGGAAAAAATGATAATCTCATTAACTTGCTAAACTTATAACCTTACTCATGAGCAGCAGTCACAAATCATAAGGTCAACTTAACTCATGCATTTATTATAGTTTCTTTTCACTGGAATTTTCATAATTACAAACTAGTGAAAGAACTACACTTTTAAAATGTAACTTGGTGTTTTTCAATTATTAACGCCTAAGATTATTCAGAGTGAATACAATATAAACTTTCACTTCTGTATTATTAGTTTAAGCACTGACTGAAAATACCTAATTTTATTTCTGCTTCTGAAACAAGGAAAATGATTAGGATATTTTTAGTTATTTAAAACCAACAGATTTCTTCAATGCCTCTGCAGAACACTTGTTAAATAATATGACATTGTAAAAGTAACTTTTTAATTAATTTTTCCATTCTGTATTAAAATATATTTCATAATACTTTAGATTAGTCAGTAAACTTGAAGCTACAGAATCTGTGTCCTAGAGAGTCTACAGAAAGGTAAAGCAGCACCTAGGCTTCAAAAAGATAAAAATCTCAAGTCTCAATCTCTTAAAGTTTCCCCAGATGGTATTACCCAAAGCATCACAGTTGTTATGATGTAAGGGGAATACATTAGTTAACATATGTGATTCTAATCAAAATAAGTACTAAGCTCTAAAAAAGAAAGCTGCTGGTTGTGTTGTTCATTCTTATTTTCCTTTGTACCATTTTAAAGACGTCATTTTTTGAGTCATAAAACAGAATTAAAAAAGAATACTTTAATACTGATGCAGCAAAATGGCTTTTGATGAGGACTTATAAAATAGGAACTTAAACAAGAACCATTTGTTGTTTAAATATTATTAAAAGCTTCAATTAAACTGACAAACCTGTCCATCGCGTCCAATCTTAACTGGCTTATGTTCATTCCAAGGATTGGTAAGGTGAGCAGATTTAGTGAAGGGCAATTCACGCCTAAATATAGAAGTAGCATCAAACATATTATTTAATTGTTCTTAGTAAAGGTCCTTAAACAAAACTAGTTTATTTCACTCCCATAATAAGATCATTCAAGCATAAGAACCCTCGTTTTTAATACACAAAAATGTAGGGAGATTATTTCACAAATAATAGCAATCTGTAAAAACAGATCACTCAGTTGACTGAGAATATTTGACAGAAATGCTTTCTTGTACCTAAGTTGTTTTTTTTTTTACACCATCCACAAATGAGCAGAAGTGATCACAATCTCCATAGCTGGGCAGCAAGCTGTCAGGCTGGATTTCAGCAATATAGAACACAGAATGCTTGAATTATGTACACTTAAATATAATGTTGATGTGCTACACGACTTAGCAACATAAATAAACCAGTTTGTTATCGTGTCATATATCTATCAGTCCATCCATCTCCTTATAAGCTCATTTAGAGTTAAGAATCACAAAGCAGAAAGCAGTAGATTAGGAATTGCCAAGTTTGAATTCTAATCATGGCTCTGGCAGTACTCTTAACTTGGGCAACTCGGCTTCTCAGTCGGAATAATTTCTAAGGCATCTTGCCTTCTAGTTCTTAAAAAAAATAATTATATGCTTCTATCTCTACCTTATACTTCTGCAAACCCCTATGCTGACTATATAATGGAAATAGTAACTCTTGGATGAATGATCTTCAATGAAAATGAAAGGAGTTCACAGCATCTGATAAGATTTTTATCTCCTTAATAACAAAATAGATAAGGCAATATTAAATGACAAAGTTGACATCCATTTTAATTTTACTTAAAAAATATGAGTCTCTCATATCCCCAAAGACTAAAGTAACAAGAAGGTTTCTATATGTGACAAAATATCCAGAGAAGCAATTTGGCAGGCAAAGGGGAAAAAAAAAAGAAAGAAAAGAAATAAGATATAACATTCATCACTTTGGGATACTAGCTCTGAAATCAGAACTGAGTTCAAACCGCACCTCTATTACTTAATACCTATATATTATTCTTAGCTAAATTCCTGGGCCTAACTTTTCTAATAAGTGAAAGGAAGAAGTTAAACTACCTAGATGGCCTCTGAGGTCTATTCATAATCACCGAACACCAACTAATTTTGCAATAATGAATCAAGTCCAAATTCCGGGCCTACTATGTACCCAAAAAGAAACTCTTAGCCTGTTATCATCTATAAAAGGGGAGGAGAGGTGTTAAACTAGGTAAGGTCTCTTCTATGTCTAATGCCTATGTTTATGATGTCTAAGTCTTATAATGGGCTCTCATACTAATAAAGGAAGTCTTAGAAACATAAAAGTTTTGACTAAACCTAACACAAACAAATTATCTGAACGTCCTATATTCTGTTTCTAAATTAACGAAGATACTGAATAACTGGATAAACTATGCAAATGATTTTTTTTTGTATTAAGAACATTAATTGTCCAAATCAGCCCTGAAATTTCAGAAGAGGGATAATTTGGCAATAATTTTAAAATTAACATTAATGAATTTTGTCAGAGTCTGCACTATAATCATTAAAAAAGAGCTAATTCAAAATTAGGGAAATTGAATTTTTTAAATTTTAAAAAGTTTATAATTTACCTGCAAATCCAGTCAATTTTAAAGACACCTCCAAGCATTTTAGCATTCATTCCTGCAGGCAGAACCCAATGTATAGGAGATCCTCCATGATGGGACTCTGAAGAAAGTCTTGCAAACCCTAAGTAATTGAAATAATAATATAATAGATGCTAACCCAAAAAAGCTGCTCTTATAATCAAAATTAATTTTTTTACCTTGAAATTTTCCACTCTCTCTTACAGAAAATATCAAAATGACACTTCTTGCAGATCTAAATGCAGCATTCAATTTCTTTTCATTTACTGGAAGTGTTGACCATACACCCTACAACAACATAAAGAACATGAAAATAGGTATTTAAAATGCAAAAAAGTACACGATTAAAAAAAAATTGAGCTAACATATCACAAAATTCAGTTATATCTGAAAATTATTCATTTACTTTGACACTGATAAAATAATCTGATTCTTATTAAGCCAAGCCATTTAAAACATGGCCAGATACTAAACTGCTTTCCCCTTCCCCTCCTTTAAATTTTTTTTTGCAGGGGAGAAGAGGCACTTACAGGAGTTGGTTCAATGGGTCGGGCCTAGTGTAGAGGTATACTCAGAAATGAAGGTGACAAAAGGCAAAAGGTAACAAAAAAATTTTTTTTAAAAAAATATAGCTAGAAATCTGGCTAAACCAGTTTTTAACCTGGAGTCCTTTAATTTTTTTTAAATATTTTAACAACTATATTTCATATAACTGGCTTCCTTTGTAATCTTGAGTATTTTCTTTTATGTATTTAAAAATATTATTCTAAAAAGAGATCAATAGGCTTCACCAGATTACCAAAGGTGTCCACGACCCTAAAAAAGTGGGGCTAGAGGAATTCTGCATTTATGTTATGTGGAAACCCACCATGAAGTAAATGATCATCACTTAATTTTTAGCTAAAAATTTTTTAATTCAAATTTTCATATAACAAGTTTACTTAACAGGAGTATGTATGTGCGTATACACAACACACACACACACACACACACACATCGGCATTTCTCCTAAAATTATTTATACAATCATGCAAAAAGCCCATTCCTAGGGTACTACAACCAATCATTTTAATATATCATTCTAATTAAAGTGTCTATGGAGGACAAAGCTGCAGTGAGCACCAGTTGAACCCTGGAGGTCTTTCCTTCCTTTCACACAAAAGGTATTCTAAAATTGGTGACTACCGAAGTTCAGTCCCTTAAGTCTGAAAAGGACCATTAGATACACTCAGACTGGCTTCTTGATACAATATGCCCTTACCAATCTTTACTGGCTAGGATTAAAAAGTCTGACTAAAAGTTTGAGCTCTTAGTTTAGCTCTCGATACCTACTACATGCTTTATAAAGTTAATCCTTTGGAATCATGAATGAGATTATTTTAAGAGTTACACTGAACTTAATAAAACAGCAAAGTAGTTTCCAATTCCTATAACACTGTCCCTCTAAGTTCCTTTGAAAGGCATCCTCCATTTATTCAAGATTTCTTGAGCACATAATAAATTGAATGCACAAAGCTGAGCACATATAAAGATAAAAAAAGAAATATTCCCTGTCTTTAAAAAGTTAATATTCTACCAGTAACTGAAAAATATAATTGGAGGATAGAAGGCTTGTCTACTGTGGGCCTTGAAGACTCATTTTATTCTTCCATTAGCCTTCAAATTAGCCACTGCTCTGCTAACAAAGCAATTCTTGACAAATGTTTTATTTCCCATCAATCATCCATCTTAAACATATGAGCTTTATTTAATATATCTATTAACAATCTCATTTTCAAAATGTTTGAAATTGAATGAACCAATACAAATAATAATCTTAATAAAAAAAAAAAAACAAGTCTCCTTTGGAAAAAGATGTCTTTTTAAAATAACAAGATTCCCACCAATTACTTTAACCTATTTCCATTAATAATGGTAACAGTATATAATAAGAATAGCAGCATTTTTATAGCACCTATAATGTGCCAGGTACTATGTTAAGTGCTTTAAAAATATTAGTTCATTCAATCCTCACAACCACTCCAGGAAGTAGGTGCTATTATTACCCCCATTTTATAGCAGAGCAAACCAAGGCAAACGGAGGTTAAGTTGCTTGTCAAAGGTAATACAGCTATTAGTATCTGAGGTCAAATTTGAACTCAGGTGTTCTTCACTCCAGGTGTAGAAGCACCTACTAAAATTGATCTAAATTTTAAGAACTACATTCTAACTGCAATGTTCTTGAAATTTTATACAATGTAGCTGTTACAAGGCCATTGTGGCCAAAAAATGGTCATCACAATGCACTGGTGAAGTTACATTTAGTAACATAGTAACATAGGTTCTCTAAGAGCAAGCACAGTTCATCTACTTATAGTTTTCAACAAACGGCTACAATATAAGTTACATAAAGTAGATTTTGTCAACCTTTGTGGCTCAGAATATAATTTCAATGAAAATTGTATTGAAGTAGCTTTAGTGCCTATTTCCTATTTCATCTTACTGTAAAAGGAAAAAGTCAAGTTCGCATACTTAGAGAAAGATGAAAAATTTTTTGAACTGATGCTGTACCTTGGCTTTAGCAAGAGAGACATTCTCATGGTTGTTACTCTTTATAAGGAAGAATCTTGCATCCTGAAGAACATATTTAAGTTTACTTGTTTGGTCTGAAAAATAAATTCCAAATTTATTAAGATGGAACTGCTGTCATACCAGGTTTTTAATTCAACTTGCTCTAGTTAGCCCTCTAGACCCCAACTAAATTCTTAAAAATCATGAAAACCCCCTCACATCTGGAGAACTATGCAACAGAAAACACAATGCAAAGCTTCAGAAAAGAAAAAACACGAAAGCCAAGGAAACTTAGTGATGTTCCGATACACTGTTATTCTGTCAGGTGCCAAAGACGACTCTTTAAAAAGGATTTTAATTATACCACATATGGTTTGTGTATTTATGAGAATACAAATAACTCTAATGCCCATAAAAGCATATGACAAGAAAATGTTTGCTGATGTTCTAAAATACATGTAGTGACAAATAAAGATAATGTTTATATATAAACTTACTGTAATATCAATTTGACAAATATATCGGAACATTACTACTTTATAAATTGTTAATGAAGTACAGACAAGGCAAAATAATGACTTGTGATACGGCATGCATTAAAAAGTCGTTTGTTTGTTTTCAAATTTAAATGATACCTTTTCGGACAGCACGAACGGAAGATGATAATTTCTCATGCTTCTTTTCTGAACCTGTATTTAGCCAAAGTACATTTGTTCAGATTGAGCCTTAATAGAGATAAGACACAATTCTACAGCCTTGTCACATATAATTCTCATTCATGACAAATTATCCTTCCTTGCACACCCACACACACAAAAATAAATACTGTTCAATGTGCACGAGTGTTTTGTTTTTTGGAGGTCTTTTGTGGGTTTTGGTTTTTTTTTAAATCTATATATTTGAACAGTTTCACACTCAGAAAACTAGTCACTGAATCATCATCTTCCAAGAAAAATAAAAGTGAAAATATCACTTAAGCAGTAACAGAACAGCATTAAAATAATACAGGAAAAAGCTTAGTTTCCCTTAGAGTAATTTATTACATTGAACATGCCAAAAATCAAAACTAACTGACATTAACAACTTCACACTAAACTAGTTCCACACAGTATTTCTATATCATTGCATTTTTAGTCCGTGTATTAAAGTTATAAATGAGATAATAATCAGTAACAAAAACAATCAAAGAAAAATACCTGCATAGGACTCTGAGGCAGAACTTCCACTTCTATCAAAAACGATTGGAGATATGCCTCTGGCTCTCTTTCTTTCTTTCTTTTTCTCATCTAAAAAAAAAATCCCAAAATAATTAGGAAAAATAGTGCAATATCTACTATAGAAAATAAAACAAAGACAGGTGCTACACAATAAGAAAATAACTATCAGTTAAATAGCAGGTCTTTATGTGGCCCAGAATGAGAAAAAATTACTACTATGTGACTTCTGTCCATTCCTAAACCTTCCCAAATGTATATTCTATATCAAGTATGCAGTTTGTAAAGAGGATGATAAAGACCATTAAAATATCAAAGAATCACTGGATTTTGAGAATGAATTTTAGAGATAATCTCGTCCAACTTCCCTCATTTAACAGATAAGAAAAGAGACTTAGAGTGATTTCAATCAACCGAAATTTGCCACCACACTTCTGGAAATATCTAGTGCAAATTTTCACTAGCAAAAAATAAAATTTTAAGACTTGGAATAAAAAAAAAAATCAGAAGCCCTGGTTCCACACTTAAGTTTTACCACTTTACTGTGTTATTTAGGTAATTTACCTTCAACCTCAATTTCTTCATCTGTAAAACTGTTAATATTACTTATGCCAACTATCTCATGGAATTGCTTTAAGAAACTAATAAGATAATGAATATGTAAAGCATTTTGTAAACCTTAATGTACTAAAGATGTTACTCTGTACTTCAACCAAAAATGGGAAGAAAACTATTGCTAACTCAAGTGTTTCACTAAAATGCTGAATGCTAGGTATCTATCCAAAGTGATGATATAAAAACAATTTCACTTTAAAAGATGTTTTTCAGAAAACAAATATTTAGGGCTTCTAATTCCTTTATTATTTTTATTCTTTTGTGTGCTGTAAATTTTTTTGATGACATCTATAATCAAGATCTGTTTGTGGAAAAAAAAATGCTCATGATTCTTATTTTCTTTAGTGCTTTCTTGTCCTTGGACCTCGGATCTTTCCCAGAAAGCCTAGGAGCAAAGCAGGTTCAATTAAAAACCTCTCCCTAAAATCTAGAAAACAAAATCTAGTTATTGTTGGTCCTACGGTAATATGTTAATTAAAGCTGACATCCATAAGTATAAGTTTTGATTTTAAGTGGGGTCATTTCTTAAAAAAAAAAAAACCTCTAACATGGAGATATTACTACACATTAGAATTAAATTACAGAATGTTAGAGCTTAAAAAAGATTGTTGAGATGGTGTAGTCCAAGTCCACTCAGCCAAAAGGACTGAGGATCAGGGCAGTGACTTGACCACATTTTCATAGGGCGTTGATGGCAGAAACAGGAAAGAATCTAGGCCTTTAAATTCCTGACAAGTACTCCTATCATGCTTCTTTTTCCTCATTCTAATAACTCTGACTTCAGATAGGTAACAAGGATATGGAACAAACAGCATGAAGCATGAAAAAGTATTATTAAAAGATTTCAAAGGTGAGCTATTCTATATTATGAGTTAAACCTGATACCTAGGTGGTGTTAGTGAACAACTGCCTTACGAGCCATACTGAGAGCTTATCTACAATTTGATCTCAAATTCAAGCAACAATTATAAAGCCCTATGCTAAGTGGTAGGGATACAAAGGTCAAAAAATGACCAAATCCATTCCTAAAGAAGTTTACATTCTACTGGTGGTAAAAAAAATGACCAACTCTACCCCCAAAGAAGCTTACAATTCTACCGAAGGAATAAGACATAAACAAAGACATATACTAAAAATAGTGGTGTGCGATGGGGGCAAAGGAGAGACTGAAAGTACTCTTGAAAAATGCAAGGAGACACAAGTCCTATAGGATCATGGAAGTGGAGGTAGCACTTGAGCTAAGCCTTGAAGGAACAGAACAACTGAAAGGCAGAGAAGTAGCATGGCACAGTGGAAAGAAGGCTGAATCCAGAGTTAGAGGATGACCTGGGTTCAAATTCTTGCTCTATCACTTGGGGTCATTTAACCTCATTGGGCTTCTATTTCCTCAACTGTTAAAATGAAGGAATTGGACCAGATGTCCTCAGAGGTCCCTTATGTTTCTAAATCCGTGATCCTATTATCCTAAGGAATTTATTTCAGGAATAGAGGATGCCATATAAAAATGCAGAATAATAATCTAGGTTCCTTTCCTTTATTATCTCTGTATGATAGCTTCCAATATTGTCCAATGGAATTTTCCAAGCCTCAGCAAAGACCAGATTTATAAAATAGGTCAAAGAAAATACCACCCCCTGCCAATACACAACACAACACACCACACCACACACATCACCCACCCACCCACACACACACAGGGATGGGGAACCTACTATCACTTTCCAACTTTCATTTTCTTAGGATTATCAAACCTGATTTAAGATTTTAAGACTATCCCCAATTGCCTGTGGCTCTAAAGTACTAACAAATACTTCCACTATAATGTGGAAGAAAAAAACAAGCCAAATTAATAAGGTAACTACAAAGCCCTTTCCCTTGGCCTCTCAACAGCATAGGACAAAGCATTAGTAATAGTGTCACTTAAGAGAAGACATAATTCATATTTAAATGTCTACTAGCAAAATTTCATTTTAAAAAAGCATTTTAAGAAATAGGACTTTCCCAGAGACAAAAGAATATTTATCTCACTTTCAGTTAAGAAAAAGTGAATCTTTAATATATACACTCACAAAAATAGAAAGCTATAAACTGGTAGCTCATTCTCATCTCTTTCCTCAAATGTACACCCTTCCTTCTTCCCCACCACCAATAACAACTTTGCCAACTTAGTGAATTACTGTGAAATTTCAAAAGTAAACTAATTATGACTGATACAGATTATGAGTCTAGGTATCCTAATGTGTCTTTTCCTACACACAAATGGCTAATTAGCATATCATGAGAGTCTCAGGCAGGGAAACTGTTTCATTTAGGTATCAAATAAACTTAGAGAAGGCTCAAATTAATCTCCTTAACTGAAAAATAAGTTTTCCAAGAATGCACCCCCTTTAAATAGCTAATAACAAAAATATCCTATTAAAAATGTCTCATTATCAAAGTTTATTAAGTTATGGCTTACTTCCAAGGCCAGAAATATTTTCTTGATAAAGGTTTAAAAAAAAGTTAAATACTGATATATTCCATATAATAAAATTTCTTCTGAAGCAGATCATTAAAATGCCTTTTTAACTGATCACAAAAATTATTTATGATGAATCTACTTTCATATAACAAATACAATATTCTCTAGGCCCCATCTATGAAGCACTCATTCACTACAAGTATTTGTGCCTATACAGAAGGTAGGACGTGGGAGAACTAAACTAGGCAATAGGGTATAGTAGGTGTTTTGCAATCAAAAAGCCACTATTCTTCAACTCACCTTAACCCATTTTAATTCAAACATCTAGCCATTTCCTCTTAAAGACCACAGGAAGCTAGAACATTAAGATGCTACAACATATACCAAACCTCCTTGCTATATTTAAAGAACTTTGACGATTCACTACAAAAAAGGAAGGCATCCTCCATTTATTTAACATAGATTGGCAGTGTAATTTCTAACAATGAACTCAAAACTTTATCACTCTTGTGAAATAATTTGAAGACAACATAATGTAATTTTATATCTACTTACATACACAGTCAAACCTTAATTGATAATATCCTGGAAACTGCATGTAAGGTAAGCCAATAGTCAATTTGGGACGCTGTCTGGTACACTGAAAAGAGTGATGAACTTGGAGTAAAAGGACCTGGTTTCAAACCCCAATTCTGTTACTACCTGTGTGACTCTGGTCAGGTCACACCAACTATCTGGGCCCTCAGTTCTTCATCTGTAAAATGAGGGGGTTGGACTAGATCCCTTCAAGCTCTAAATTTAAATACTATGATTGTCCTCTTGAAGTCTATTCAGTCAGTCTGGATGCATTCAAAAAAAAAAAAAGCTAATTAAATCAATGCAAAAAAAGTATTCATTTGCAGCTGTAGCATATACCTGATCCGTCTGTGCCAGAACCAGATCTGACTGACCCATCTGTGAAAGATACAGACTCAGAATCAGAGTCACTGGCTTCACTTCGAGTATCATAGTCATTTCCCTCTTTTTGGTCTCTTTCATCTTGCTCATACTCCTCTTCATCCTCCTCCTCTCCATCTTCTTCTACCTCTTCTTCATCTTCCCCATCATCATCATCCTCTTCCTCTTCTTCCATTCCTTCTTCCTCATTCTCACTGTTGTTTCCTTGCTCTTCAGAAGAGCCACTGCTACCAGTCTCATGGTCAGAGCCATATTCTTCAGAGTTTACTTCTTCTTTAGAAGAAAGGCTTGATCTGCTGTGCCGTCTATCCACATCATGCCTAATTCTCTGATGTTTAAAGAAAAAGGGAATCAGCAGTCATACAATATATACCATCAGGATGCACAAATAGTTCTAAAAGAATATGCTTCATTCACAAAAGCATCAGAGAATTGCTTTCTTTTTATACTTGCAAAAATGTTTACTACCTGTGAACCATCTGGTGTGGAAGACTTGGCCCTTCTTTCAGGATCCCTTTTCCTGACACAAGTCTTTTCAGGTTGACTTTTATATGGCTCTCTGGAACTGCCACTTGATAAACGGGTCTTTCGTTCAGACCTCTGGTAATCTTCATTTTTATACTCTGTTACTGGCTTTCCTTTTGTACTAATTATTCTTTTGTTATTGCTAATAGATGAGCTAGGTGGCTTTGGCATCAACTGTCTTGAATGTACAGAAGGTTTTTGTCTCTTGCTTTCAGTAGTTTCTATTCGGTCACTTTTTCTTTTTGAACCTTAAAAAGAGAATTTTAAAAGCTATAAACACTTTAAATGTAATGCATATATTTCACAGGGAAAAACAAAAAAGAGTAAGACTTCTCAACAATAATCATCTGTAAAAACAAGCCCTGGGTTCTTAAATTTGTCCACTAAAATATATTATCTCAAAATACCCTGAAAATCAGTCTCTAAAATGATTTCTAAGAATGTCTTTAACGTGAGAAATTTCACACACTTCTTATCTAGAGTAAATTATTCTTATCTAGTGGTTTGCTCTTCTATGTCCTCAAATGTACTTCTAATAAATGCCAGGTATAAGTCAAAACTCTTTTCTTAGGCAATCAAAACATTTACATCTGCTTTCACTAGAGCTATTTTCCTAGAAAACAATGAAAAATTCCCATACCCTTTTTCTCATTTTTATCTTGTTCACTTTCAGGGTTATATAATTCGTCATCCTGATCAGGTACTTCAGTCAAAATATCATCCAGAACATTAAGTTCTCCATCTAAAAAAAAGGAAAGAAAGAGTAAATATCAACAAGTAGGTACTAAGCGCTTACTATGTGTTCAACATTGGGGTATGCGATATGAGGGAACAGAAGTACCCTCAAGATGTACGTAATTTAGTTGGGAAGCCATAATTACTAATATTAAAAACAATCAAGGCAGAATTAGTTAAAGGCTTTTGTGTTATAGGAATTCAAAGAAAAGAATAATAAATTAATGCTGGATTTTAAGATTCCATGGGAGAAGACAAATCTGAACTGGATAGAATTTGGATTGAGACAACTTTAATGGGGGTTTACTAATAAGTCATTCCAGGAAAGGGAAGCAGAATGATCAAAAAGCACAGTGGCAAGAATTAGCACTTATGTGTGCTGCCAAAGATACTGTCTTAATTAACATGAAAGATAGTTATTAGGTAATGTAAAGTTGAGCAGATAGTAAAAAACAAAAACTTTTCATTTGGAAACAGAAGACTTTAGTACAGATGATGTGGGGCCTTGGGCAAGTCCTTTCACTTCAGCTTTCTCGTGTACAAAATAAGGGAACTGGACTATGTAATTTCTAAACCTTTTTGAGCTTGAAATATATGATCTATGAAAGCCAAAAAAGAACTGCTACTCAATGTAGTGAGAAAAAAAGAAGGTATTAAGGGTTGAAAGGGAGTCTAAATAAACCCAACCGCAAAAGACAATAGATTAGAAAAGGACAGAATCAGAATTATCAGTTTAGGAGACTACTGAAGATAGGTGAATATAAGGTGATCGAGGGCAAGACTAGAAAGGGAAGAAGAGGAAGAAACAGACTGGCTATGTGTGTTGTGAAACAGTAAGCAACAAGATATACTGAGAAATCAGATTAGAAGATGAAGGACACAAGATGAGTCCAAGACTTCAAACCTGGATGACTGGGAAATTGATGGTAATCAGCCCACAGGTGTCACAATTGGAGCCAGTAGAAACAGTTGAGCTCTCCAAGGGGGGAAAAAAATAACAAAGTCAGAGAGTCAAGAATCAAAGCCATTTAAAGGAGTTAGAAGATAATAAGGAAAATGTAATGCCAAGGAAGCCAAAGGATGAAATAAGTATTTCAAGAAGCACATCAATCACATATCATGTTGCAGAGCTGAGAAAAGGAACCCTGGACTGGGCAAAACTGGTGAAGGTAGTGTGGTTGGTAGGAATCCACAACACTAGAAAATATGAGAGTAGGCACATAAGTAGTGGCAGTAAGGATAGAGAAACATCAATGATAAAATACAATTGTGACAACATAAAAGCTTTTACAAAAATAAAATCAGAGAAGACAGGAAATTACAGAATGGGAAATAGATTTGTTTTATATATGACTGACAGGAAACTGATGCAAACATGTATCATTCCCTACTGGATAAATGGCAAAAAAGATGTGAACAAAATTTTCAAAACTACATACTGTATATATTTATATTATATATTACATATATACTATAAATGGCTACACAAAGAATTCTCCAAATCCAAATTAAGAAAAACAGAAATTAAAACAATGCTGAAATTTTACCTCACATCACACAAATTGGCAAAGATGACAATATAGGAACAGTCAGGCTGAGAAAACAGGACCACTGACCTACTGTTGGCTGAACAGTAATGTGGTACAACTATTCTGAGTTTCAATGTAGAATTTTAAAAGGAACTAAAGTATCTCAATCCTTTGACCCAGCAATCTTGCTAATAAGCATATATACTCCAAGTGAAGTCAAAGTCATAAACCAAAACATACTAAAATATTCATTGCAGCATTCTTTGTGGTAACAAAGAATTAGAAACAAAGTGCCTATCAATTGTGAAATGGCTAAATAAAAGTGACATATAAACACAATGGATATTATTTTCCCTTAAGAAATAACAAATGATTCAGAGAATGATGGGAAGATAATTATGAACTGATATAGTTGGAAACAGAACAAAGAAAAATATACGTAAATTTGCTATAAATGTGTAAATAAAAGTTTCACTAAAAGGAAGTTTAAGTCTGAATATTAAAAACTTTAAAAACCACCACCGCCACCACGATAACAACAAATAATGAATGATCCAATGAAAAAATAATGAAACAAACTTCCTCCCTAATGGTAGAAATGGAGGTGGGGTGAGTTGAAGGTGCTGAAGGAGATCACTTTGTCACAAGGCAGAATCCAACAGAGAATGAGTATTGGGGTGAAAATGAGTGATGTAAATACAAAAAGCATTAAAACATTTTATTTTTCGAAGAGTAAAAAAGATAACAGATTGCCAATCTTTTAAAAAGCAGCTTCAATATAGTGTTAAGGATGGGAAGTAGGATGCAGAAGACTAGTGGGGAAAGAAGGTGATGTCTAAATGGTGAAGAAACTGAAAATCATATAGCAATAAATATGGGGGCAAATGATCCCACTCTAGAGGTGATCACAGATAGCGAGGGATTAAGGACATAGGCAGAGGAGGTGAAGCATTATAGAAGAGCAGTAACTCTCATCTTTCCCTCTTTTAAAAACAAGTGGTCATGGATGCATTTTTTAATTATGTTTATAGTTGTTTCATGATTCCTGTGTCAAAGGGTTAGATGATTAAGTTTTGCCCTAATTTTAAAATGGAAGAAAAACTGGGAAGAATTTGGAATTTCTTTATTACCCAAAGATCATTTTCTCTTACCTTAGTCCCTATTTACTGGCTGGCTCCTTCTTAACAGCCAGGCTGAATCAACATGCTCAGGTCTGTCTCTCCTTTCCTTAAAGGACAAAAGCCTTTTCACCCCGACATCCTGTCAGTCATCATTCTATATCACTTCTTTTTTTCACCAATAAATTATATATTCAAATGCTTCTACTTCCTCACCATCCATTCATCTGTCTGCCATTTTAATCTGGCTTCTAACCCCAAACACCCCAAACAGCTTATTTTAAAAAAAAAAAATAGTAAAAGTCAATGGATTTTTCTCAGTTCTCATCTTCCTTGGCTGCTATAATTTTTGACGCTGGGTTTATATAAATAATCTATCTCAAAGTGTGGTACTATACATTAAGATACACAAACCTCATCAATGATTTTTTTTTAATTGTATGCTCATATGCTCATGGGGTTCATAGATTTTGAAAAGGGAGGGGCACCTTACAGGCCACATGGTCCAATACCCACAGTTTACAAATGAGGATCTAAGGTCCAGAGAGATAAAGTGACCTACCAAAGCTGATACAGGTATTAAGGAGCAGATCTACGGTTCAAATCCAGGTCTACTATATATATGTACATATATGTATATATGTATATGTATGTATCTATGTAAAGGAACTACCTTGTATAAAATTTTCAGCAATTTTAATTCAGTATACAGAGAAGCAACGGACTGGGAATTTGGACCGCTGGTTTTACACCTGCCACTAATTTGCTTAGTTTCAAATGAAAACAAATAAACAATGAATAAATAGAATTTATTAAGCACTTACTTGCTACATAACACGTGACACAGAGCTAGTTCAAGAACTACAACCCAAATCTTCTGACTTCTAGTTTATTATTCTTTCCAATACACCATGCTGACCAACAAAGGGACAGGAACAGAGATGAGCTCTGAACCTGTGATTTTTATCGGTATATAGAACTCTAGATTAAAGAAATTCTCATTAATCTAGGCCCTAGAACCTTCCAGTCTTAAAGAGTGGCCTAGACTCTAGGCAACTAGAGTGCTAAGAGATTAATAACTTGACACAGGTTGTCTGGCCAGTATCAATCAGTAAGTGATTGAAAAGAAAAACAAATATTCCTGGTTTGGAGGGCAGCTCTCTATCCACTATGATACCATCCCTCAACATACATATACATATACATACATACACATAGACAGACACACACACACACACATAGATAAGTAAATTATCAAATATCTAACACTACTCCCAAGACAGGATTCACATTCACCTACCTCAGTCAGAAGAATGTGTAAAAAACAAAGCCTAGAAACAGCAAGAAATCCCAAACTAAGAGTCAATCTAATACAAATGGTTCCACTGAGGCTCTGTCTACTTTAGGTCCTATGAATTTCTGGGTCCTAAAAGTCAAGGCTCTTTCAATTTCAGACACAACATGATCTAGATTTAAAACTGTTATCTGTTTGTTCCAAGGTAGTAGCTAGCTAAGTGTCCTGACCTGTCTAGCACAACTAAGAAAGATCTCTGAATTCTATGTTGACCATTTGGTTCCTCAGGGATTTTTAAAAAATATGATCTTACCTGATTAAGGCTTTGAGGGGTTTTGTTGTCGCGGTTGTTTTTAAAAAAGGAAACTTGAGTTCACTTAGAACTAATTTTCTGCTTTATACTTGGTAATAAAACATATTAGACAGCAGATAATTATAGCCACTTTTGAATGACGAATGTAATAAACAATAGCTGTTTTGTTACTCATTCATTTCTCTCAAACCAATTATATATCTACTAGGAACAGCAGTTTTACTCTTTTAGTTCAAGTTCTTTAATGAACATAATTACTTTTTCATAATGAATGCAAAACATACACAGTTGAACTCTACTAAAACACAGAAGAACTTGTAGCAGATGGATGCATCGAGGACTTGAGACTCTAAGAGGGTTCAGTTAGTTACTCATGAACCTTTGACAGTATGGTAATCTTATCTATAAGGTGGACCCACAGCATAGATCCAGAGGACATTATAGTGAGGTTTACTTATGGTAAAAAATTTCAGTATCCATTTCATAAGACAAAGAAAATACAGCATAAGGAATATATAAGCCAATGCTAGTAAGTTTTCATCCCCACTATTTTAGTCACTTTGCTGAGTAACATGGTAGGAAGATGTTGCCCCTAACAATGATCATTACAAAATGGACTTTATTTTTACCATCAGATTCTTAACAAACATCTTGACTTGAGTAACCTTGTATTTTAATTTTTTCTACATCTTTTGACAAGTTGACGAAAAACCTTTAAGTACTTCAAATACTTCCAATCTACTGAAACTTTCTTTGTTCTGAGTACTCAGTTTCGAAGTTCACTAAGAACTAAAATAGCTTCATTTAAAAAAAAAAATCATAGATTAGGCTTAAAAAGCTAGCTAGATATGCCACCTAATCTCATTGTGCTCATACTACTCATCAAGAAATTAGGGGCCAAGGAAGTTAAATGATTTGCCTAAGCTAACACAGATATCAAGTGGCAGAGCTGAGATTTGAACCCAGGTCTTCTGACTCCAAAACCAACACTCTTCAGGGTAAAACTCAAGACTTGTGATGAGAGTGGGAAAAGAATTTTCTTGTATATTCAGCACTCTTCGAGGTAGCAAAAATTTTACAAAATGAGTGTTAATTGGGGAATGGATGAACAAAATTTAATTTATAAATTTAATGCTATATTTTTGTGGCCTCTCACACTCTATCCCCCGATAAAATCAAAGAGAAATTTAAGGAACTGGAAGACATGTCTAAATAATACAGTATGAAGAAAGCAGAACCAAAGGTACAATAAGCACAAAAATGTGAACATCATTACTTCTTGGCTGAGGGGTCAGAACAATAGGTATGAATGACGTAGTCAAAGTCCCAATGTCAAATGGCTTTGCTAAAATAACAGATTTTGATGTGGAAGGGAATTTAAGGGTTATTCTAGTCCCAATTTTCTCATTTTACAGATGAGGAAACTGAGGCCCCATGAAGCTAAATGGTTTGCACAAGTCACACGGGTGGTTAAGTAGCAGGGGAAAATTTTGAACCTAAAGCCTGACTGCAAATCCAGAGCGGTCTTTCCATTGCTCTACAAAATATTTGTCTTTGTTACAAGAAGGGTTCAAATGGGAGTGGGGTAAAAACTGTGATATAAAAAGAAAAGGCAACAATAAAACTTTTCTTTTGTAAAGATACATACCTTCTTCCAGCAGCCTGTTGTAATTTTTAAAAAAATGTTAGAGTGGAGACAGGAGTTTAATTGTTGTGTCACTGAAGTCTTGCCTGACTGTGAACTCATTTTTTCTTGGCAATTCCTTCTCCAGCTTATTTTACATATGAGAAAACTAAATCAAACAAGGTTATGACCCTTAGTTTCCTCATTTGAGGAATAAGGGATACTTTCAATGTTTATAATACAAGGTTGTTCAGAAAACGCTATGTAAACCTTTAAGTACTATAAAAATGTGAGTTTTGTTAGCCAAGTATAATTGAGGTTCACCTAAATTTGAGTTTTATAGAGATGAATTACAAACGCATAGCCTTTAGGAAAATAAAAATCAATTCTGCTTTTAAAATGTAATAGAAAAGCTTTTATCCTACTTACTAGGAAAATACTTGTCTCTCCCGTCAAGAAAAAAAATGTATTTTAGCATCATCTCTATTACCATTCTGAGGCAACGAACAAACATGTTTCTTCCCTAAAGTCCAACTACTGATACCTTATCAAGGCTGGATATGAGTCTAGGCTCCCGAATGAAGCCTATCAGGTTAGAAATGCCTCAAGTATGCACTCTGGATTGGATTTTGTCTCTTTTCCAAGATTAGGAGACCATAGGTTCACAGAGACTTTAGAAGTCATCTAATCCAACGCCCTCTCTTTACAAATGAGGAACCTGAAGCTTAGGTTAAGTAATTTGTCCAAAGTCACATAAATAATAAGTGGTAGAGCTTTGTTTTGAACCTCAGATCCTGGACTCTGAATCCAGTATTTTTTTCCAGTGTTCTGGTTGTTAGACCTAAGTTTGGAGAGGTTCTTTTTTTTTTTTGGGGGGGGGGGGGGGGAACGGACCTATAACTCTTAAAGATCATATAAAGTGCTTTTTGGGGGGCAGTTGGAGGAAGAAGGAATGTGTGAAGTACAATAATGGATGGAATATTCATACCAATGAAATCACAGATACTTAAAATATTTAAGTGAAGTATAACTGATTCGGTAAGAGGAAATTAAGCAGCCATGACTATTTTTTTTTTAAATAGACTTTGCTTTGGTTTAGTTTGGGTTTGCTATTAAAAAAAAATTGCTGAAAATTGAGATTCAACTATTGCCACAAAGCTGATAAACACAGTTCTAATTAAAAAGAGCTCCAGTATCTTCTAAGAGTTTGACTACATGGAATTAAACAAAAACATCACCTGCATTATAGAAATTATTCTACTTAACACAATTTTATAGTTTATGTGAGGTTTTCTTTTTTTAAAGGTTTGTGATGGCTCATTAAGATGATCAAAGAGTTTACGGAATTCAGTAACTTCAAAATAAGACAGCTGTCAAACATAGCACAGTGAAAAGATCACTGGACATTGTCAAGAATTTGGAGTTTTAACTATCTCTGACATTAACCAACTCCAAACTATCTACTTAATCATTCTTTGCCTCAGTTTCCTGATCTGTAAAGATGTCTCCTAGCTTTAAAGGGCTAAGAATCTAGTAAAAGCTATACTTAAGTCATTGGCTCTTCTGGTGGCCTATAAACATTAGCCAACTAAGAAAAAAAATCTATGTAAGAGAAAAATATAGGTAGGCAAATTCATGTGAGAAACTGTAAGTCTCTGGGACAAAAAATCTTGTCACAGTTTTCAAAGACTGATCAATTATACTATTGAGAATGACATCAACACCATGTCCAATAATCAACTATAACTCGTCCTTGATTGTTCCTTGCTATTTATTTTTACCCTACACACACACACACACACTCAGTCTCTCTCTCTCTCTCTCTCTCTCTCTCTCTCTCTCTCTCTCAAAATAACAGCTGAAAGTGCTTTATACTCACTATAGAGTTTAATATCCACAATAACCATGTGAGGTAGATAATGCAAGCATGACTATCCCCAATTTCAGCAGATGAAAGCTGGAAACTAGGACAGGCTGCCTTGCCCTGTAATCATAAAACTAAATTTAAGAGGCCTGGGTACTAAATCCATCTTTCCTATTGCAAAACTCTGGACTAAAACCCAGAAATTTGCTACTTCTCTTCATATTTAAAACTTCTGACTGGACAAAATTAAAACTTCATTTATAATCACTTCCTCGCCATATAGTTATTGAGCTGAATTAACAGTACTTAAAGGCAGTCTCTGTTTTATATTCCTTTGGTAAGAACCTGAAATTTTAGCTATGTGTATTTCCAGCCTCCAATGTGGCTTAGCAGCTCTGAGTTACTGGTGCATATAGATAAGTTAAACGACTTGCCCTTTTAGTTAATTTACGTGATAGAGGAGATCTTGACCCCACGTCCACTATCCATTGTGCTAGGCTGCCTCTTTTATTTATAGGTACAATATCATTTCCATGTTCAAACTCCTTTTCTGGCTTTTGTAATTCTACATCAAATGGGAGCAATGAAATTGAAGAAAGTTTTAAATAATAACCTGAGATTCACAATCTCAGAAAATAATGATGAAAGAAAAATCCAAGTCACCTAAATTACACCCATTACCAAAAATCATCTAGCTTTAAAAAAAAAACAAAACAACTTTACTACTTTAGACATGTCTTCTTGAATGAACCAGTGTTTCTCAAAGGGTGCTATACATTCCCAGTTTATGTGGAGGATAAAGGTGATGATGCACTTTAAGTGACAAACCTACTTTTTACATGTCAATTTTTCAGCATGAAAAAGGTTTCTTTGTTTATTTTGCTCCAAAATTCTTACTTGCTCAGTAATTACAGGTTTGAAGAATTTATTTCAAGTGCCAAAGTGGCCAACATTAGTTTGAGTAAGGTTGACATAAAGGTTTAACTTTTTTGTGTATGAAATAGATCCCTCTGGTAGTCTGATGGAGCCTACAGATTCTTCAGATAAAATGGAAAAAAATAAAATAAATAGAATTAGAAAGAAATATATTGAAATAGTTATCAGAATGTTAAAAAAATAACCAAATTCACAGACTCCAAGTTTTAAGGACAGTTATTGACTATAGCAGGCACTGCGTTGGAGATAGAGAAGTATAAGGTATGATCTTTGCTTTCAAGAAATAGTCTAGTCAGGAATGAGACTAATAAACAAGAAAAACTGAAAGTATATGTCATTACATTAAGAAGTGCTACTGAAATTAAAGGAAAGAGTATATGTGGGCTGAGAAGGGGAGGGGGCAGGAGTAGTCAAATAAAGCTGAATGAAAGTAGAACTAGAAGTTGGGCCTAAAGGATGCCTAAGATTTAGATGAATGAGGAGGAAGAGAAAGATTATTTTAGGCTGGAGAACATGAGTAAATGGCACAGAAATGATAACTATACCCTTAAAAGAAACAAAAGGAGACTCCAGGGGTGGCTTTATTAGGGAATAATGAGAGATAAGATTGAATAGGCTGGGGAAGAGGAACATTTAATTTTTTTTAAAGGCTGGGGAGTGAAATTATTAAAGTTGTTTTCATGGAGATTACTCTGGTAGCAGTTGTTGAGTGTTGTAAGAGATTGGAGTCAAGGAACCCAGGCTGAAACTCTTTCAACAATCCAAGAATTAACATGAAAAAGGGATTGTGGCAATGGGATTTGTAAATGAGGACATAACCACGGTAAGAGATTTGATGTGGAAAAGAGAAAAGTCAACATTTTTAGTCTAGGAGACTTGAAAAATGATGGTACCTTGCTCAACAATGAATTAATACTGAAAGTGAAGTGAGACAAGGCATCAAAATAAGAAAAAGTGCACCAGAGATAGATGTGGATTTAGGAATCCCCAGCACAACTCAAATAGTTGAAACCATATAACCAGAGGAGTTCTCTTGGGAAAATGTGTAAAGAGGGAAGCAAATGATAGAAAATAGAGCCTTAAGGGACATCCACTGTCAGAGAAGAGAGAGCAGAGAAAGTTCCACTGATGTAGTAGGCAGTTAATTAGGAAAAGTGCAGTAGCAAGAAGCCAAGGGAGATCCCATTACCTACAACAGAAAGGGAAAGGGAATAAACATGTAGCTAGGGCCTATTATGTGCCAGACATTTTACAACTGTTATCTCATCTGATCTTCAACAACAAACCTGGGGGGTAGGTACTATTATTACCATCCCCATTTTACAGTTGAAGAAACTGAGGCAAATGGCGGTTAAATGACTTGTCCAAGGTCACACAAAGCTATTGTCTGACTCTGTATTGGAATTCAGATCTTTCTGATTCCAAGCACAGCTATCTATTGAGCCACCTAGTTGCCTCTTGCAGAAGAGCAAACAGAGGCTGAGAATGATTTGCCCCATATCTTAGAGGTAGCAAAAACTGGATACAAACGCTGCCAGACCTTTTGACTACAAATTCAGTGTTCAATCTATTATACCACACTGTTCTGTATTTTCAAAAGGAGAAGATAGTCTCCTACCCCATGCTTCAAAAAGAATCAAAAATAAAAAAAGTCAAAGGTGATAAGGAAGAAAGCTAGATTTAGTCAGAGGATCTAGGTTCAAATGCCTGCCCTGTCACTTACTAGCTACTCAGCCTCAAATTGAAAGCAAGTCACTTAAAATTTCTGAGTTTCAATTTGCTTACCTGTAAAACGAGGTGGTTGGTCTAAATGACTACAAGTTTCCTTCCCACAATAAATCTATGATTTGATAGATGTCAAAAATAGCAAAACAAGAGTTATGGTGAGAGAAAAGAGAATTCTCAAAACCTAAACTTGTATTTACCATATACATATCCTTGCTAAACTAAGCTGGTTTTTTTTTTTTGGCTTTCTGACAATGAAATGGAGGCGAGGAGAGGAGAAGGTAACCTTTGAAGTCATGAAAAGCAGCAGGATGAGAAAAGCCACCATCGAATATAACTACAATACCGAGTATATGTGTATGTGACATACGTGCGTACATGTATAGAGAGATCTGCCCGTAGTTACACTTAGACCAATAACTATTAATGAAATCAAAAAAGCAACGAATTCTGCCACAATCCCGTTTACTTAGAATACTCTAGATAGAGATGTGTATTCAAACAGATTTAACAATCCTTCTGAGGCATTTCCCTGGCACAACCAAGGTCTTTATAATCCGCTTTTTAACGAAGGGACGGGGAAATCTGGCTGGGTGAAGGGGAGGGTGAAAAGGAAAGGTCAGGTAGAGAATCTACGCAGCAGGCCTACAGTCAAAGAAGACCTAAGGGCCTCCACTGGAAACCAGTAAAATTCTCTAAGCCTCCCTTTCTTTCTCCAATCCCACCCCAGGCAAAAATAGAGCAAAAAACTGCTCACGGCGCATAAGGGCCTGGAATGCAGAAGGGGAAAGAAGGTTTAAATGGAAGAGACATCGATTAAAAAAGGCCACGCCGATCGAGGGCTGGTAGGCCTGTTATCCCAGTAGACGGAATAGGGAGTGGGGGCAGAACTCCCCGACAGAAGAAATCCCCACCCCAATGCTCTGCAACGACGAGGGCGTCCAGGGCCCGTGCGAAGCCACTACGGCCTCCGATCCTTCCCCGATGTGCCCCCTCCCCCTCTCCAAGCGCCATGCCTCTTCCTCCGCACTCACCTTTCTCCTCCCGGCTATCGGCCGCCATTGCCCCTAGGATGCAGCTCCTCCTTCTCCTCCTCCTCCTCCTCCGGCTGCCGCCGCCTGAGCGCTGTCCGCGCGGCCGCTGCCGCAGCGCGCGCCCGTCCGTCCGCCCTCCCGCCTGCCGCCCCGCGAGACCCGGGCCTCCGTCGCCACCTCAGGCCCGGAACCCGCGGCCGACTTCTCTTTTCGCCCCTTCCTCTCTCCCCACCTCCTCCCGCTTTTTTTTTTTCCCTAAGGGCCTCAGCCGCTACCTTCGCCTTAGAGCTCCGGGCCGGGAGGGGGAAAGGGGAGGGGAGAGGGAGGGGAAACAGATGGCGGCGCTAAAATGGAGCCTGGCTTCCTGCGTGAGACAATCCCGCTCCCACAATGCCCAGCGCTGTTTACGCTTCGTTCCTCTCGGCTAACGTCACAGTGCGGGGAGGGAACGGAGGAAAGTGGGACGGGGTGGCGTTACTGCGCAGCCTCCTTTCCATCCCGGCGGCTCCGGAAGAAAGCTTGGGCTCCCCTCCTGCAATCCACCTCGGCTTGGCCTAGTGTGGTCGTGACGGCAGCGCGCGGGGCGGGGCCGGAGGTGCAGACATTCAGCTGGGCAGGGACGGGCCAGGCCCGCCTCGCCACCTCTTCCTCGGAACTCCTCCCAGCCCTCCCCCAGCTTGTCCCGAACAAGGGCGCTGACGTAGGCTGAAGGACTGGCGGCCGAGTCCGGATCTGGCCGCCCAGGGCTCCTCCCCCATGCGGGACTGGGAGGCCCAGGTCGAAGCTAGAGCTTCTCCGAGCCAATTGGCCCACAGTCCCTTTAGTTCCCGACGCTATGCACTACCCCCTCTGCGGCAGATCTTGCGCTCCGCCCTTCTGGTCGGAATCCTGACCCTGGTGCAGCTCAGCAGATGGCACAGATGGCACAGGCACGCAGCAGGTCTGCCAGCTTGACCTCGAGTGTCCCGGGTGCCACGGCTGGTCTCGCTGGTCCGCTCCGGGCCAATGGGAAGCATGCTTTTGTTCCCTAGAAGGTCTGCAGGCTGGGCTGTTATTAACTGCAATCGCCAGGCTTTCCTGAAGGGTTATTTACTTGCGGTCTCCCAGTTTAGAATTAGCATTCCCCGAGGGCAGGGCCAGTTTTTGTCTTTCTTTGTATCCCGTGAGCCCAGCGCAGAAAAAATCTCTGTGGCTTCTTCTAGCAACTAGGATCTGGTCTAGACTGTCAATCTGCTAAAGCTGAAAAACTTGGGCTTAAAAGTCATGTCTGACACTTTCACCTGGCAACCTTGGGAAAATCGCTTGAATTCTCTGTGCAACTCTAAGCAATAGGACACTTCCTACCTGTGCAGAGTGTATTAGTTTCCTCCAATGAAATCACAAGTCTAGATAAAACAGTCAAAATGCACCCCTTTGGTAGCAGAGAAAAAGTGTGTCAACTCTAGATCTACCTCTGTTGCGGTCTAGGGGTGCTGGGAACCCAGAAATGCAAGGGTACAGGGCAGGGGTCTACTTCAAAAGAACTCGGCCTCTCAAAACTTCTTTCAGTCCAAGTAGGGAGTTTATTAAGACACCCACCGGCTGTGGTGGGGAAAGATTCCTAGTGAGTCTTCGCTATTTGTGACACCAATACAAGCCGTCCAGATTTTAAGAATCTCTGCATTTGATGAGGATAAAATTGGTATTTTTATACAGAAAAAGACTGAGAGAAAATCTGGATGGGATCAAGGAGTGGCAAGTAGCCTGGTTTGGTCTGGAGATAACTGAGAAAGGGGCCTGGGTGGGATTAAGGAGTGTCAAACTAATTAACTTACACGTGGGGGCGGGGTGGGTGCCTTGGGCAGAGACAACGCTGATCTGGGCTACTGAAATGTATGGGAAATTCAGGAACTGGGTTGCTTTCAAAGACATGGTCTTTTTAGAGATTCTTGTTGAATCCCATCCTCCATCACTTCTATTTGTTTTCTTTTTAGAAGAGGAAGGAAAAGTTCAAACTTTCTTAATGCATGTTTATCCAGGTGTTTACTCCTGATTTAGAACAAAATTGTGGGGGATTACAACCAAGATCATGCTGGAAACAGCAGTGGGAAGATACCAAAGGTGTCCAAGTGCTGTGATATCTGTGATCTAGCATCTATGTATATATAGTGATTTAAGATTTATAAAATTATTTAGAAGCAACCCTGTGGGGTTAACAACGTTATTATGCCCCATTATACAGGGTGTCCATAAAGTCCGGGTGCAATTTAAAATAATTGTAACTTTGTAGCTATATGTGATAGAAAGAATCTGTAACAAGGATTAGAAAGCTTGATGTATCTGGTTTATTTTTGTCTTTAGAAATTTTATTTTTATTTTTACAAATTCAACTTAAAAATTACTTATTTTTCAGGGTTACTGTTGAGCCATGGCTTCACTAGAAGAGAAAGTAAACTGTGTTCTTTGGTTGGCTGAACTAAAATCTACCACAGCTGTTCAAATGTTTTCCATGAATCGTAATTACCCTTTGTATTAGTAATGATGCTGGACATGTTGAAAATTAACAAGAACAATAAAAAAAAATTAAGTGTTTCTTTTGCTTTTTACGGATTCTTTCTATCACATTACAAAGTTACAACTATTTTAAACTGCACACGGACTTTATGGATACCCTGTATAGAAAGGGGAAAAGAAAAAGGGACTTGCTTTTTTGTAAGCAAGGCTAACCAGCATTTTTGTGTTAACTATGTACAAAGTTAACTAAGTGCAGGGTACACTAATAGATAAGACAGGCCCTGGTCTGGAGGATAAAAGCATTTTCATTCACTCCATTTAATCACTCAACAAGCATTGACTATGTGCTAAGTACTTTGCTAAACTCTAGATATGAAGCCAAGAACACGGTCTCCATTCTCAAGGAGTTTCCATTCTAATGGCAGAAACTACATGCAAAAAACTATGCAGATACAAAATATATACAGAGCAAATGAAAGGTAATATCGGAGGAAAGACTGGTCTCCTGGTGGGGGCAGGGTTAGAAAATCTTTTCAAAAAGAAACAATGTTATAGTAGTTAAGTAATCTGGATTGCCCACAAGGACATATTTAAACCACACTGTTCAGAAACAGTACTAATAGTATGCTCTCAAGTACTTTTTAAAATATGCTATGGGGCAGGGGGCAGGTAGGTGGCAGGTAGGTGGCACAGTGAGTAGAGCACCAGCCCTGGAATCAGGAGGATCTCAGTTCAAATGCAGCCTCAGACACTTGACACACTAGCTGTGTGACCTTGGGCAAGTCACCTAACCCCAATTGCCCTGCCTTCCCCCCTGCCAAAAATATATATATTATGGGAAAAGATTTTGAGTTCCAACTTGGAATGGCAAAAACATATTTTCTAACAGCTCCCAGAATCGGTAGCAGAGACGGCTTCTCGTCCCATGTGGAAAGACTTATTATGTATTAACACCAGGACCCCAAACTGTTAGCAAGTGAATCTCTTGGCCAGAAAAGGACATAGAGAAGTTTCTGACAGGGTGGAAGTTGGAGGTAGGAGGTGAGGCCACTAGGAAAGGGGAAGAGAGCATTTGAGGAACCGGGATGAGGGGAGAGAACAAGTGCATGGTGATGTGGGAATATAAAAGAAGGATACTACAGCTCTTTATGTGGCATTTTAGAAATGAGAAATGGGAATTGAGGAAAAGAAGCATTTCAACTTGGTGGGAATGGAGGCAATTTTCTTTCACCTTTCCAGTTCCCCATCAACCTCCCATGGTGGTGGTGGGAGCAAAGAGAGAGTAGACAAAAGACAATGAAAATTTCATTTTCTGACTTGCAAGCTAGGAATGAAGACTGACAGTCTCTGAAGTAAATAAAAGTAAGTCCTATTTCCTAACTGACCACTCACTGTTAGTACCAGTGACAAAGAGAAGACATGGAGGTTACTATTTCCTTCAGAACTAGTGGAGTGACTTTGTGGAAAATAAGAAAATACTTAACTGAACAAATATGAGTTGATGGGGGCAGGAGTAAGGGGTAAAGAAGAAAACTGTTATTTAATAAGGAGCACAAAAAGCCTGATTTACCTAGAAGGGATTTACTTTTTTTTTAATTTTTGTTTCATGGCTTCATCTAAGATTGTGAAACTTCAGAGTTATCTCTATTATACAGTCTAGAAAGTTAGCATTTGTCATTTTATTGTACTCTGAACAATACTGAGTGAAATAAGCAGAACTAAAGGAATTTATTTGCTCTTCATTTGGGATTTTCTGGGCAAAGATACTGGAGTGGTTTGCCACTTTATTCTCCAGTTCATTTTATAGATGAGAAAACTGAGGCAAAAAGGGTTAAGTGACTTACATGGATCAAAACATAATAAGAGGGTTGCCTTTTCCTGTTTTCTGTGGTGATAAAATGATTGGGAAAGGAACTGGCAAAGAAAAAAAATCCTTGTTAATTGAAAAAAGAATGCTTAATATATCTTCCTGGCCTTGGCCAAGGCTGTCTATACTTTATGCCACACTATCATAAATACCATTTTGACCTCTAGACCCAGATGAACACATGGTGGCCCTTTGGATCAGATTCTTATGTAGGCACAATAAGGTTCTACAAAAAAGTCATGTCACTTCCCTGCTGTTTGTAAAGACTTTTAATCTGTGATCAATAGTCTCCCAGAGAAATAGGATCCTTGAAACTGAGTGCTACCCTGACCCTGTTGATATCCTCTTGGGTTACTCTAAGGCATATTCCCTAGCTCAGTACTCCCATTTTATAAGTGAGACAAATAATAATAACCTATTTGAAAGTGTAGCTCTGAGGAAGAACTATTAAAAAAGATTTCTAAAACATTCCACAAACAGAAAACACCATAGATTTCCTAAATAACAATTAGCTAGTACTTTTCTATGGAATATTCACTGAAATAGACATCATGGTGATGAATTAGTTTGTCCAATGTAGTTCTTTAATGGTTGCTTAAAACATTTTATACGCCGTCCATTCCATTTATAGTCATGGGAAATACTAGTAATCAAATTCATTAGATAGCAAAACAATAAGAATAGTGACTATACATGCTTTTTCAGAGGCAATGGATTTAAATTTAAAAAGGGTCAGCTTTTGAGTGTCTTGAGTCTGGATTTGAATTTAGATCTTCTTGATTTCTGGGATGGTACTCTATCCAGTATGTCAGGGGTAGGGGCCCTGTGGCCTTGAGGCCACATAGGGTCTTCTAGGACCTTGGGTGCAGCCTTTTGACTGAATCCAAGTTTTACAGAACTGACTTTTGGCCCCACCCCAACAGCTATTTCCTACACATGTATCTTTCTTTTTTGATAGTATTTTATTTTTTGCAATTACATGTAAAGATAATTTTTAACATTCATTTTACAAAAGTTTGAGTTCTAGTTTTTCTCTCTCTCCCTCTGTCTTCTCCCCTCTTCCTAAAACAGTAATTCGATATGAGTTATTTATGTGTAATCATGTAAAGTAAAAGAAAAAACAGATCAAAAGGCAAAAAAAAAATCAGAGAAGATTTATAAAGAAGTGAAAATAGTATATTTCAATCTACATTCAGACTCCATCAGTTCTTTCTCTCTATGTGGATAACTTTTTTCATCACGAGTCCTTTGGAATTGCCTTGGATCATTAGCATTGCTGAGAGGGGCTAAGTCATTCATAGGTGATCATCACACAATGTTGCTGTAACTGTGTACAATGTTCTCCTGGTTCTGCTCATTTCCCTTTAAATTAGTTCATGTAAGTCCAGGTTTTTCTGAAATCTGCCTGCTCATCATCTCTTTTGGCACAATAGTAGGCCTTTACATTCATATATAACAGCTTGTTCTACCATTTCCCAATTGATGGGCCTCTACTCAATTTCCAATTTTTTTTTTATCACCACAAAAAGAGCTGCTATAAATACTTTTGTGGATGTAGGTCTTTTCCCCCCCTTTTATGATCTCTTTGGATGTAGTATTGCTAGATCAAGGGGTACACACAGTTTGATCCCCCTTTTGGCATAGTTCCAAATTACTCTCCAGAATGAATGGATCGGTTTACAACTCCACCAGCAGTTCAATACCGTCTCAATTTTCCCATATTCTCACCAATATTTATCATTTTCCTTTTCTGTCATATTAGCCAATCTGATAGTTGTGAGGTAGTATTTCGGAGTTGTTTTAATTTTCATTTATCTAATCAAAAGTGATTTAGATGATTTCTTCATATGATTATAGATAGCTTTGATTTCTTCATCTGAAAACCACCTGCTCATATCCTTTGACCATTAATTAGTTGGGGAATGGCTTTACATATAGATCTTTTACATGCAGGATAAATATATAGCAAGTATTATGGAAGCAGCCCTTAAGTAGTTTCAGATTTGAGCTAAACAGATCCTAAGAAACCCACTCAGAATACAATAATTCACTTTATAGAGTGCTTTACCATTTACAAAGCATTTCTCTCACAACAACTCTGATAAATAGATAGTGAAAATATCAATATCCCCACTTTACAGATGAGAAAACTGAGGCTCAAAAAGTTGAAATGACCTAAGGGAGCACAACTAGTCATTGGCAGAACTGGGACTAGAATTCAGGTCTTAATAGTCCTAATTCAGTAACCTTTCCACCATACAATGCTACCTCTGGCTCAGAAGTCATTAAGTAATGACTTTCAGTTCAAGGCCCTAGTAATTTAGGAAAGATTCCTTAAACTGTTTTATCATAATGTATAAAGCTCAGATTTCTGACTTGGCAGGTCTAAAGCATTATCTTCAGGGCCTCTCAGTACAATTTTTTGCCACCTCAGGATTTCTCCAGGGAACATTACAATTGGACTCATTTTGCTTCTTCAGGAAGAACCTTTGCTCAAATAAACGCACTTGTGGTAAGAAAGGCATTAAACATAGAATAGGTTTAGTTGAAGATAGAAATGAACTCCCAAAATACTTGTTCAAAGGCTGCAAAACAATAAGAGAACCCCTGCATATGAGCTCCATTTCCCTCCTCATATACATGGCACAGTTTGTGAGAACTCAGGGCACCACACTTTCTAAAATCACTGACTCTGGAGGGCTCAGGGCTTCTTTCTACTCACTTTCTTCTCTCTGGGGTTTTTGTGGCTCATCCTTTCCAGTGAACCTGTAATGGCAAGCAAAGTGGGACTCCTTGCTGTTTTTTCTTTTGGTTCTTCTTTTAGTGCTTCTCAGCACCAAGCAATTAAGTGCCTTTGATTGAGTCTTTGATCACATCAAGAGTTTTTGGTGACCTGCTTAAGTCACAAGAAAGTCTAAGTCACATGAGTTTGAGTCATATAGTTGTGACCCCTCTGACCTTAAAGAAGTGTATATATACTCAGAGGTTAACATTTTGCTTTGGGGGGCTGACTCATTGGAAGAGTCTGTGATTTGAAAAGAAGAGACACTGGGTAGCCGTTAAGGAGTGCCCCCAGCTTTGAAAACCCAGATGTTGGTGCTTCTCTCTCTAGTAACTATGTATGTATTGCTATGGACAGACAGTTAGAAGCCCTGTCTGCTGATTTGTGTTATTTGCTCTGTTTATATGATTTCTGCTTGTAATTTCTGCTTGTGTTTTCCCTGAAGTTCAGGGTGCTGACTTTTTCCCCTGAACTAAATGAATGATATATGTATGTTTAATTAAAGTCAGATTGTAAACCCCTTAAAGTTGCTTTTCTTAGAAAAGCAGATCAAAGAATTTGTGCTAGCAGCTCTCCTGTGCACTGGTGTTGTTGGCCTTATACCTCCACAGCAGCTGCTAGTAACATTGTTGCTAGAGACCTCTATCTTTGCACAGTGATAACACTCGAACATATTAAGCCCTACGTGACTAGTTCCAAGCAAGTTAACTCCCCAATCTGTGCTTTCCTGAAATGTCTTATTGACATTCACTCTATCTTTCTTCCTTCCAGCCAGTTTTCTATCCTCCATGTTCCAACCATCTGGAAGCCACCTGTCTCATGTTCTTGTACCCTCAGGCACCTTTCCTCTCGAACTCTTCTTCAATTCATGAAGAGCCATTGCTACCATGGCTAGAGAAGTCCATCTCAAGATCTCTGTTTAGTCACCACTTTTGATAAGGAAAAAAAGAGGCAGGCAGAGGTCCAGACTCAAGCTTTCCTACCTGAACCCCTGCTTTAGCTACCACATGGTTGGGAGTATTTGCCATGTTGCTATTATGAAAAACATCTTCTTCTTTCCATCCCCTTCCTGAGTTACAGTTACCTCAAGAGTCAAAGGAAGAAAGAAAACTAAAAGACAGAGTTACTCCTTTATTACTAACAATTTAGTCTGTGACTCTTCCTACATAGTGATCAATATAGGAATTTCTTCTTCTTAAAGTGCCCCTTTCTAGCACTGAGCTACACGTGTTCCCAGAAATTCCCAGAGAAGCTCCTGAACATGCTTAGTGAGTTGGCTCTTATATATTCATTTGCACACACGCTCTATATGGTATAACTTCAGTGCAACAATGACATAGCCAGGGTCAATATTCTTGTGAAATAGTTAACACGTTTTCAGTTCTTACTTGGGTCCTATAGCCCCTGTATGAAAAATAGCCATATGAGGTAACTCTGACCTTATTGCTTATGTAGCTTAAGAAACTGACCCTGGACCTTCTTTTAGCTGAATTAGGAGAACTGAATTTTGTTCTTTCTTTTCTGTCTCAGGCAATGCATCCTTATTTGGTCAATGAGTCCTTTGGTAGATAGCAGGGCACAATGGAAGGACCACTGGTTTTAGTATGGGAATCTGCATTCAAATTTTGGCCATGCCTACTTCCTACCTATTTGACCTTGGGCAAATCACTTCCTCATTCTGAGACTCAGTTTCCTTCCCTGGAAAACAAGAACTGACTAGACTACCTCTAGGTTCCCTACCAACTCTATATCTAAGATCCTCAGCTGAATAAAAAAAAAAATGCTTTCCATTTGATTTTCCACCTCTAGTTATTCCCGATGTTCAGAAAAATCTCAGTAAAGGATACAAAGCACCAGATTTTAGGAGGGGGTAAAGTTGGTAGCTATTGCCACTAACCCTGATCCAAAAGAAAAACTTATATCCCCCATACAGATGTATCTGCGTAGCTAAATTCCTTAACATAAGGTATGTACTTATTGAAGAACAGTTATTCAACTTGTTTAGAGCTAATTGCTCATGTTACCACAATCTAAATGCAGTTTCCCCCCTCTCTCTGTAGTCATATGTCTTAAGCTACACATTAGTTTATTTCACAATAAACAAAAGTTAAGGGGCTTCTCTCATGTTTTTGCTTGACAAGCCCAAGTATCTAGTGTTTCAGATAACAAGCAGGCACAGATGTTCCCTCTTCTGGGTTCAGGACTGCCTCTATATCACTTTTAAAAAATTGGTAGAAACAGCCACAGCTGTTACATTTATTTTACTTTGAATAAGTCAGCATTACTCTTATTTACCTTGCTCCCAATGGAGAAATCCTTCACTCTGTATTGTCTTCTATATATTCTTTGAAATGGCAAAGAATTGGAAACAGAGAGGGTGCCCATCAATTGGGGAATGGCTGAATAAGTTATGATTTATGAATGTGATGAAATACTATTGTTCTGAAAGAAGTGAAGATGGGACTGGTTTCAGAGGAACCCAGTAAGACTTGAATGAATTGATATAAGGTAAAATTAGCAGAAGCAAGAGAATAATTTATTTATATAATAACATCAATTTTCTAAAGACAAACAATTTGAAAGACTTAGGAACTCTGATCAATACAATGACTGTTGGTTGAAAACAAACCATAAATCTAAAAAGGTTTTTCAAAAGAATTTTATTAAGTTGGTTCAGCAGAAGAGATAACCAGAAAAAGATTTTGATTCCTTTCTAATCTCTGTTTAAGTCTCACATTTTACAGCATTCAAACAAGGTCATAAGGATAAGCAGTGGATTGGCTGGCACGTAAGCAGTTAAGTGGTTTTCCAGAAAAAGGCAATTTCTAGATAAGGTTGCTTGAGATGTATGACAGCAGGTAAGTATAATATTCAATAAAATTTGAGCAAAACCAAAACACAAGCTGCTGGGGAACCCAAAACACAAGCTTCTAGGGTAGACTCAAAACAAGCACTCTGGCTTCTCTGGAAGGTCTTTGGTGTCAGCATGGCACCAGGTTCTAGGTTAGATAATTTTTAACCATATAAAGCTAGGTTCAAGCAATGTTAGTAAATAATTAAGTATTTTCCCATGATTCCAGATGACTTAAGAAGAAACATTCTACCCACCTTCTGAGAGGTGATGAATTTGTTTTGTTTGACATGTTTTTATAGGGTATTTTTTTCCTTCCTCAATGGGGGTGGGACATAGGAAGAGAAATGAGAAAGAGAGAAAACGGATTTTTATTGATTGAAAGGTATGTAACACAAGTCCCATAGCCCATTGGCAGGGGACTCTCTTCTCACTGGTAGAAGTTATTTCCCCATATTTGTGTGAGGATTGACAAGAGTAGGAGAGAAAAGAACTCCTGAGAACTCCTGGCTCTTGAGTTTCTACACTTTCTTTGGGTTCTTCAGTCTCTTCAGGTTTTGAAGTTCCTTAAGACCCTTTTGGGTTTCTGCTTTGAGAAAAAAGATGAATCATGTCAAATCTCACTTCCAGTTACTGAAGGGAGAATAATACTCTGTGAAAAAACTAGCATAAGAGGAGCTAATAGTCTCTATCATATCCCTATCCTCAGCTTGCTACACTAGAGACTTCAGGGAATTTCTACTTGGATGAGATCCTCTCTCTCTTTCTCTCTCTCTCTCTCTCTCCCTCTCTGTTACCTTACTGTATCAGTAAGGCAAGATTCATGACCTCGGAGATGACTGTGAACATGCCTGTATAGTTCGTAATCACAAAGTATAAGAAATTTGCTAGGTAGAAGGCAGGGGAAGTATAACATTTATTTAGACACCAGAGGATCAAATCTCAGAACCAGTAATTCCAATTTGATATAACAGTAATTGTATTCCAAAACCAGTAAGTCCATCTCAAGGTAACAAGAAAATTATAACACAGTATTACTGTAAGGAACCAAGTCATCCTGTAACCTTCACCCCTGCTGGGTGAATCCCAACTGCCTTCTTGCCTGCATTCTCTCTCTCCTCAGTTCTCTGGTCTCCAGAGTTCCTTGGTTTCCACTGTCCTCCTGGCTGCAGGTCTGTCAACTTGGAGTTTTTACTCCTTCAGGTGAATTCTGAATTCTGACCTTACAATGGCTACCTTCTGGGTATATATATTCTTTTTAGGGCCTGAGGGTATAACAACAATGTTGCTAGCAGCTGCTGTAGAGGTATAAGACCAACAACAAGACCAGCAACACTAGCACACAGGAAGGCCACTAGCACAGATTCTTTGATCTGCTTTTCTAAGGAAAGCAACCTTAAGGGGTTCACAATCTCTCTTTAATTAAACATACATATAGCATTCACTTAGTTTAGGGGGAAAAGTCGTCACCCTGAACTTCAGAGAAAACACAAACAGAAATTACAAGCAGGAATCATATAAATAGAGTAAAATAACACAAGTCAGCAGACGGCCTTCTGTCTGTCCAAGACATTATATACACAGTTACCAGAGAGAGAAGAACCAAAGTCTGGGTTTTTCAAAGCTAGGGGGGCTCCTTAACAGCTACCCAGACTCTCCACATCAACACTCTTCCAATGAGTGAACCCTCAAAGGCAAAACACTAACCTCTGAGATTATATACACTTCTTCAGGGTCAGAGGGTGTCAAAACCATATGACTCAAACCCACGTGAACTAGGCCTTCCTTTGATGTAAGCAGGTTATCAAAGACTCCCAATTCAATCAAAGATTTCTCAGTGATTAGAAGCACTCCAAAAAAGACAACAAAAGTCCCCCTTTGCTTGCCATTACAGAGGGCTTCATGCTCAGTCATCAAAAAGGTGTAGGCCTGGAGCTTAGCACCTAGCAAATAAAGGGTTTAGGCCTGCCTACAAACAAACATCTAATCAAGTTTCCCTTAACTGGGCCCACTTGAGGCCTATTTAATGGGCCAGAAAGATCTTTAATCACTGATTGGCATCACACTTGCTCCCAATGGAAGAACTCTTTCCTCTGTATATATTTTCCTCTGCATTCTTTCTCTTATTTCTGTTTTGCTATCAATTTAGATAAATAGGTGTCTTTGCTACCTGCTGTGTGTGTCTATTGTGGAACTGGTATTTTGTGAGAAAGAGGATTAAAAAATGATGATTAAAAAAAGAGGATAAAAAAATTATCCTCCCTTTCCCAACTAAGGAACAGCGATCAGAAGTTTAGTTTGAAACTGAAAATCATATCCTGGGTAGCAGCAGCTTTGAGAACTCTCAGCTAAGAGATGGTAAGGATAACTGATCAGAAAGAGATCAGAGAGGACCCTGAGCTAACACTAGTCTCAGGATGCTGTTGCATTACACATACACAGTTTGAGGTTGTAGTTCCAAGGCAGACAGGAATGTTTATGATTTGTCACAAGGCAGCAGGGTCCCAGGTAGCAGTTCCAAGGCAGAGAGGAACATAAGTGCTCTGTCTGCAGTGGAGCAGGGGCCCTCCCCAGGTAAAGACCAGAACACAGGAGAGCAGTGAACACACCCTTCCCAGCATCATACCACCTTGGGAGCAACAAAAACTTATAGACCCCTGGAACTAACTCAAGTTAGTTTGGGAGAATGCCTTCCCACTCTGAGGTGAGAAGACCCCAATTTTAACATGAAGTTCAAAGTCAAGAAATATACTTGGAAAATGAGCAAACAACAACAACAAAAGAACTTGACCATGAAAAGCTAGTAAGCTGGTAGGGAAGCCCAAGAAGAAAACTCAGAAGAAGACAACAATGCAAAAACAGACATAAGCAAAGCCTCAAAGAAAAATGCTTATTGGACACAAGCCCAACAAGAATTCCTAGAAGAGTTAAAGAATGAGATAAAACTGGCAGAGGAAAACTGGGGAAAGAAATGAGAGTGATACAAGAAAATTATGAAAAGAGAACAGCTTGGTAAAAGAGGCACAAAAATTCACTGAAGAAAAGAACTCCTTAAAAAGCAGAATTGGCCAAATGGAAAAAGAGCTAAAGCTGACTGTAGAAAATAATTCCTTAAAAATCAGAATTGGGCAACTGGAAGCTAATGAATACATGATACATTAAGACACAATAAAACAAAGTCCAAAAATGAAATACACACACACACACACATACATGCATACATATATATTTATATGAAAATATGAAATATCTCATTGGAAAAATAATTGACCTGAAAAATAAGCCAAAGAGAGATAATGTAAGAATTATTGAATTACCTGAAAGCCATGAGCAAAAAAGAGCCTAGATAATTCAAGAAATTATCAAGGAAAACTGCCCTGATATTCTAGAGCCAGAGGGTAAAATAGAAATTGAAAGAATCCACTGATCACCTATTGAAAAAGATCTCAAAAAGAAAACTCTTAGGAATATTGTCCCCAAATTCCAGAGCTCCCAGATCAAGGAGAAAATACTGCAAGCAGCCAGAAAGAAACAATTTGAGTATTGTGGAAACAAAATCAGGATAACACAGGATCTAGCAGCTTCTACATTAAGGGACTGAAGGACTTGGAATATTATATTCTGGAGGTCAAAGGAGCTAGGATTAAAACCAAGAATCACCTACCCAGCAAAACTGAGTATAATGCTGCAAGGCAAAATATGGATTTTCAATAAAATAGAAGACTTTCAAGCTTTCTCAATGAAAAGACCAAAGCTGAATAGAAAATTTGACTTTTGAACACAAGAATCAAGAGAAGCATGAAAAGGTAAACAAGAAAGAGAATTCATAAAGGACTTACTAAAGCTGAACTGTTTTATTGACATTCCTACATGGAAAGATGATGTGTGTAATTCAAGAGTCCTTTCTCAGTATTAGGGTAGTTGAAGAGAATATACATACGTACATACATACATACATATATATATATATATATATATATACACATATATATATGTATATATACAGAGGGCATTGGGTGAGTTGAATGTGAAGGGATGATATCTAAAAAAATGAAAAAAATTTAAGGGGTGAGAGTGGAATATATTGAGAAAGGGAGAAAGAGAGAGATAGAATAGGGTAAATTATCTCACATAAAAATGGCAAGAAAAAGCAGTTTTGTTGGAAGGGAAGAGGGAGCAAGTGAGGGGGAATGAGTGAATCTTACTCTTATTGGATTCAACCAGAGGAGGGAATAACACTCACACTCAATTGGGTATCTTACTCCACAGGAAAGTAAGGGGAAGTGGATAAAAAAGGGGGCATGATAGAAGGGAGGGCAGATGGGAGAGGAGGTAATCAAAAGCAAACACTTTTGAAAAGGGACAAGGTCAAGGGAGAAAATTCAATAAAAGGAAACAGGATAGAATGGAAGGAAATATAGTTAGCCTTTCACAACATGAGCATTGTGGAAATGTTTTACATAATGATACATGTGTGATCTATGTTGAATTGCTTGCCTTCCTAGGGAGGGTGGGTAGGAAGGGAAGAGGGGAAAGAATTTGGAACTCAAAGTTTTAAAAGCAGATGCTCAAAAAAAAGGTTTTTTTTGCATGCATCTGGGAAACAAGATATATATAGGGAATGGGGCATAGAAATCTATCCTGCCCTACAAGAAAGTAAGGGGAAAGGGAAGGGGGGAGGAGTGGGGTGACAGAAGGGAGGGCTGGCTGGGGAACAAGGCAATCAGAATATATGCCATCTTGGAATGGGGAGAGGGTGGAAATGGGGAGAAAATTTGTAACTCAAAATCTTGTGGAAATCAATGTTGAAAACTAAAATATTAAATAAAAATGATAATATGCAAAAAAAAAAAAGGAAAAGAGAACAGCTTGGTAAAAGAGGCACAAAAATTCACTGAAGAACTCCTTAAAAAGCAGAATTGGACAAATGGAAGCTAATGACTTTGTGATACATTAAGACACAATAAAACAAAGTCAAAAAAAATGAGAGAGAGAAGGATAAACAGAAGAAAATAGGGTAGAGGGAAATACATGGTTAGTAATCCTAACTGTGAATATGAATGGGATGGATTCACCCATGAAAGGTAAGCAGTTGGTAGAATAGATTAGAAACCAGAATCCAACAATATGTTGTTTATAAGAAACACACTTGAAATGGAATTAAAATAATGAGCAGGAGCAGAATCTATCATACTTTAGCTGAAGTAAAGAAGGCAATTATATAGCAATTATGTCTTAGGCAAAGAAAAAACAAAAATAGAACTAATTAGAAGAGATAATCAGGGAAATGGCATTTTGCTAAAAGGTACCATAGACAATGAAGTAACATGAAAATTTTTTACAGCAAGTTGTCTGATAAAGGTCTCATGTCTCAAATGTGTGGAGAACTGAGTCAAATTTATAAAAATAAGAATCATTCCCCAATTGACAAATGGTCAAAAGACAGGAGCAGGCAGCTTTCAGAAGAAGAAATCAAAGCTACCTATTGTCATATGAAAGATGTTCTAAATCACTATTGATTAGGGAAATACAAGTTAAAATGACTCTGAGGTACCACCTTATGCCTATCAGAAATGACAAACACTAGAGTAGATATGGGAAAACAGGTACATTAATAAACTGTTGGTGGAGTTGTGAACTGGTCCAACAGTTCTGGAGAATAATTTGGAACTTGAATTCCTTAAGGAACGTGCAGCTTAACAGGAATGATGCTAAAGCTTATACAGGAAAAGTAGTGGATTATCTGGCAGATATGCTAATTGAGTGCTAATTTAGAACCTTAGTCACTGGCATCATTCACTATTGGAAACCAGGGGAAAAGGTTTCTCAGGGGTGTATTTTTGGTCTGTTATATCTGTAGTAAGGTAGCTTTGAGAATTGATGTCTATAGTTTGACCTTTGGATTGAATATGATAACTTTGGGAATCAATACATGATAATTCAGGGGTTGCAAGATAGTCCTATTTTTACCAGAGAGTTTCTTTAGAGATCAGCTTGTTCTTGTGATGGGGAAAGATAGTTTATTTTACTGGGGCCTGCTCATGAGCACTGCTAGGCATAATGTCTTTGGGCTGGGGAGAAAATTGTCAAGAATAGTGTTTTGAAGCTAGGGAAAAATGTGGTCTTGGAATTGGAGTCCAAAGACAAGTACCCAAGTACCCCATCAGATAGAATGCTAAGCCTGGAGTCAGGAAGACTCATCTTCCTGAATTCAAATATGGCCTCAGACACTTACTAGCTATATGACCCTGGACAAGTCACTTATCCTTCTTTGTCTCTGTTTCCTCATTTGTAAAATGAACTGGAGAAGGAAATGGCAAACCACTCCAGTATCTTTGTTTAAAAAAACAAAACAAAACCCAAAAGGAATCCTGAAGAGTTGGACAGGACTAAAACAGCTGAACAACCACAAAAGATGTTCAGCTATGAAAGACTAGGGTACTTTGATCAATACAATGATGAAAGAGGATTCCAGAGGACTCTTAATAAAAAAAATGCTATCCATTTCCAGAGAGAAAATTGATGAATTCTGAGGGAAAATTGAAATATATTTTTCTTCTAGAGGAAGGGAGGGAATTTAGAACTCAAAAAAGAATTTAATAAACAAACAAACAAACAAATGAATGAATGAATGAATTTTTAAAAATCTCCTAGACTAATAATATTTATTTAAAGAATATTTATTTATTTATTTGCTTTTTGGCAGAGCAATTGGGATTAAGTGACTTGCCCAAGGTCACACAGCTAGTACATGTGTCAAGTGTCTGAAGCCAGATTTGAACTCAAGTCCTCCTGACTCCAGAGCCAGTGCTTTACTCACTGTGCCACCTACCTGCCCCTAAAGAATATTTAAAGAAGAAGATAGATACAATTCTAGCCCTGCACCCTCTCTCTATGAAGAGAACAGAGTGACCAAACTTCTGGCTACTTACCTTCTGGAAAGAAATATAGTCCCTCTTTGAGAAGGATGGAGAGAGAAGAGGCTAGAGATGTCTATTCTGCCTCTCTTCAAGCCACACAACACCTTCTCCCTCCTCCATGCATCCTGTGGGGGATAGCCTTACTATTAAAAAAAAAAAAGAGTTGTTACATGGTCTATGTGAACACAATCATCAAGGAGCCTTTTACTGAAAGGACCATGTACCACTATATTATCATAGGCAATTGCACAACATGTACAATGATGATGAGATGACATAAAAAGATTAATAAATAAAGGTTTACAAATTGTGCACATTGAATGCTGATGAGTTTTTATTTTGTGGAACTACTGAAACTGATAAAGGGGAAAATTGTTACCTGATTTCACAAGGTGGAAAGGTGTGAATGGAGCTATAAAGGTGTTTCTTTCAGACTCCAGAAAATGTTCTGGGTGCAGTTAACAAAGATGATGAAATAGATGTAAAGGTTTGTTTTATCCGAACTGAGTTTACACTTTAAGGTGAGCTTTCCTATTTGAATGGACATTTTGTATCTCAAAAAGGATAAAAAACTTTTGAGTAGAATCATTTAGACCAGTTCTTGAGAAGCTCATTTGCAAGATAGCAGAATCCAATGTGCTTGCCCCCAGGGCATACATTGCTTCTATATCTTTTTCCACTCATTAGGTGAGTTCTCTGCCCGGGGGACCTAGCCCTGCACTAGGAAGAGTGATCAAATTTAAGATTAAGAGACCTTATCCTCCACAGTTTGTCAAATATATACATTTTTATTTCTTCAGGCTAGGTCATAACCAGGCAATAATCATTTGTCCAATAATCACTAAGCAGCTGTGGGTTTCAGGATTGTCTTTTAAAAAAGAGAAAATATATATACATACATATATACATACACGCATAAGTGTATGTATGTATATATGCGTGTATGTATATACATGTATGTATGTGTGTGTGTCACACACACACACACACACACACATACACACATACATTTTCAAAGTCTCTCCAGTCAGTCCACATAAATGAGTCTGTAGGGAAAAGGTTCATAGATAATCTATGCCCTGGAGGCAAGTCCTTTGTCTCTGCTGGCAGCTCAGTTTGAGCTGTATTCCAGGATACAATTGAGAAATAAGAGAGAAGGCCCTGTAGTCTTTGACATTCCACTAAACTGAATAGAGCAAAAAAAAAAAAAGGCTAAAGAAGTAAGGAAAGATGTAACAAATAGGCCGCCCTGAACATCTGGAATCTGTTAAGTAAATGAAGATGTCAAGGACTCAGGTTCCTAACCTTTTCTATGTGTCACAAACCCCTTTGGCAGTCTGGTAAGGCCGATGGACTCCTCAGAATCGTTTCTTTGATTGTGTGAATTAAATACATAAGAATACAAAGGAAGCCAATTATGTGTCAATAAAGATGTAATTCTCTATCAAAGTTCAGGAAATCTTAAATCCATCCACCTGCTGTTTTGGGTCCATGCACTCAGGAAGAACCCCTACTTTAGCTAAATTTTCCCTGTCTTTGTTACACATGAGTTTCTATCCTCTAAAACCTAGATGAGCAACTTCCAACCCTGCTTACCTTGTAAGAATTTGGTCAAAAGATAGTTTGCCTCTTACCAAACAACAGAAAACTATTACAACGCCTAGTGGAAGACTGGTTCTTTGAATGTCTGCCAAGCTAGGTGGGCAGTTGGCTGGCTTCCCCTCTTTCAGGATAAATCAGCAATTATTCCCATGTACCCAGTGAATTACTTTCAATACGGCCCAACTAGGTCACAATATAACTATACCCATCGATATTGTCTGGACTGCCTCATATTCAGCATGCCATATGTATATGTTCTTCATGCGTATATTTGGATGAAAGGATTACTCAGATTTAGCGCACTTAATTGATCGAAGAGACAACTTCCAAAACACTTCCCTTTATTGTGGGAATTTTTTATTTTCTTTTATTCCTCCTGCAACTTTTGGTTAATATAACCAAAACCTGTCCCCTGGGATATGAAAACTTATTTGAGCCTTAAGTATTTCTTAGATTAGAAGCTAGGGGAAGAATCTCAGCTGTCCCTGACTCCTACATGTAAGGCAACATGTAAGTTCTCCTCTTCACTCAGCCTAATTGTAACTCCTTTATCTATCTATCTATCTATCTATCTATCTATCTATCTATCTATCTATTTATTTATAGTTCCAAATTCCTCTCCAGAATGGTTGGATAAGGTCACAACTCCACCAACAATGCATTAGTGTTCTAATTTTTCCACATCTCCAACATTTATTGTTTTCCTGTTTTGTCATGTTGGCCGATCTGATAGGTATGATGTGGTACCTCAGAGTTGTTTTAATTTGCATTTCTGTGATCAATAATGATTTAGAGCATTTTTCATATGACTACAGATAGCTTTAATTTCTTCATCTGAAAACTGCTTGTTCATATCCTTTGACTATTTATCAATTGGTCTTGTATTCTTGTATATGTAATGTCAATTGTATTCTTATAGATTTGACTCAGTTCTCTATATATTTTAGAAATGAGGCCTTTATCAGAGACACTGGTTATAAAAATTGTTTCCCAGCTTTCTGCTTTCCTTCTAATCTTCCTTGCATTGGCTTTGTCTGTGCAAAAAAACCTTTTAATTTAATGTAATCAAAATTATCCATTTTGCATTTCACAATGTTCTCTATCTCTTGTTTGGTCATAACTTCTTCCCTTCTCCATAGATCTGATAGGTAAACTATCCCTTGCTCTCCTAATTTGCTTATAGTTTCATCTTTTATATCTAAATCATGCACCCATTTTGGCCTTATCTTGGTATATGATGTGAGATGTTGGTCTATGCCTAGTTTCTTCCCATATTGTTTTCCAGTTTTCCCAAGAGTTTTTGTCAAATAGTGAGTTCTTATCTCAGAAGCTGGAGTCTTTGGGTTTACCAAATAGTAGATTGCTATAGTCATTGACTACTGTGTCTTGTGTACTTAACTCATTCAATTGATTCTCAATTTCTTAGTCAGTACCATGTAGTTTTGATGATTGTTACTTTATAATACAGTTTTAGATCTGGTACAGCTAGGCCACCTTCCCTTGCATTTCTTTTCATTAATACCCTTGATTTTCTGGACCTTTTGTTCTTCCAGATGAGTTTTGTAATTATTTTTTTCTAGCTCTATAAAATAATTTTTAAGTAGTTTGATTGGTATGGCACTAAATAAGTAAATTAATTTAGGTAGAATTGTCATTTTTATTATATTAGTTTGGCCTACTCATGAGCAATTGGTGTTTTTTCAAATTATTTAGATCTGACTTGATTTGTGTGAAAAATATTTTGTAATTGTGTTCATATAGTTCCTGGATTTGTTTTGGCAGGTAGACTTCCAAATATTTTATATTGTCTACAGTAACTTTAAAAGGAATTTCTCTTTCTTTCTCTTGCTTCTAGGCTTTGTTGGTAACCCATAGAAATACCAATAATTAATGTGGATTTGTTTTATATCCTGCAACTTTACTAAAATTGTTAATTATTTCAAGTAGTTGTTTAGTTGATTCTCTAGGTTTCTCTAAGTATACCATCATATGACCTGCAAAGAGTGATAATTTTGTTTCCTCATTGCCTATTCTAATTCAATTTCTTTTTCTTCTCTTATAGCTAAAGCTAACATTTCTAGTACAATATGAAACGACCATGGTGATAATGGACATCTTTGTTTCACCTCTGATCTTATTAGAAATGATTCTAGCTTATCCATATTACTTATAATGCTTGCTGATGGTTTTAGATAGATGCTACTTATCATTTCAAGGAAGACTCCATTTATTCCTATGCTCTCTAATGTTTTTAATAGGAATGGGTATAGTATTTTGTCGAGAGCTTTTTCTGTATCTATTGAGATAATCATATGATTTCTGTTAATTTTGTTATTAATATGGTCAATTATGCTGATAGTTTTCCTAATACCGAGCCAGCCCTGCATTTCTGGTATACATCTCACTTGATTATAATGTATTATCCTCATGATAAGTTGCTGTAATCACTTGGGTAATATTTTATTCAAAATTTTTGCATCTCTATTCATTAGGGAAATTAGTCTATAATTTTCTTTCTCTGATTTGGCTCTTCCTGGTTTAAGTATCGGTACCATATTAGTATCACAAAAAAATTAGTAAGACCCCTTCTTTGCTTATTTTTCCGAGTAGTTTATATAGTATTGGAATTAATTGTTCTTTAAATGTTTGGTAGAATTCACTAGTAAATCCATTTGGCCCTGGATTTTTTTTCTTTGGGAGTTCATTGATGGCTTGTTCAATTTCTTTTCCTGAAATGGGGTTATTTTAGTATTTATTTCCTCTTCTGTTAATCTGGGCAATTTATATTTTTGTAAATATTCATCCATTTCACTTAGATTGTCGGATTTATTGGCATACAGTTGGGCAAAGTAGCTCCTAATTATTCTTTTAATTTCCTCTTCATTGGTGGTAAATTTACCCTTTTCATTTTTGAAACTAACATTTTGGTCTCCTTTTTAAATCAAGTTAAACAAAAGTTTCTCTATTTTATTTTTTTTAAAACAAAACCAACTCTTAGTTTTATTCATTAGTTTGATGGCGTTCTTAATTTCAATTCTATTAATCTCTCTATTTTCAGAATTTCTAATTTGGTATTTAATTGGGGGTTTTAAATTTGTTTTCTTTCTAGCTTTTTTAGTTGCATGCTCAACTCATTGATCTCTTCTTTTTCTATTTTATTCATGTAAGCATATAGAGATATAAAATTTCCCTTAAGAACCATTTGGCTACATCTCATAAGTTTTGGTTTACTGTCTCATTATCTTAGCTCAGGGGAAAAAGTCAGCACCTTGAACTTCAGAGAAAACACAAACAGAAATTACAGGCAGAATTTATATAAAGAGAGCAAAATAACATAAATCAGCAGACAGGCTTCTAGTTGTCTGTCCAAGACATTACATGCATAGTTACCAGAGAGAGAAACGCTAACATCTGGGTTTTTCAAAGCAAGTGGGAGGGGGGGTCCTTAACAGCTACCCAGAGTCTCATCTGGTCAAATCACATGACACTCTTCAGTGAGTGAGCCCCAAGCAAAATGCTAACCTCAGAGTATATATACCCATTTTGGATCCCGAGGGCTTCACACTTCTTGAGGGCTTTACACCTCTCCTGACCTAGTTAGTAAAAGGGTGGAGGCCTTCCTACAAACAAAGGTACTTGATTGTCTTAGTGCTGAGAAGCACTCCAAAAGAAAAAAAAAATAGTAAAAAGTCCCACTTTGCTTGCCCATACAAATGTAATAGGTCTTTGTGCCTCTCCCTTGTGATCTAATTTACCCTATTCTGCCCCTCCCTTCTTCTTTTCCCAATACAATCTTTCCCCCCTTAATTACTTAATTAATTTTTATCATCATGTCAAATTCAACTTATTCCTTCACCCTCTATGTATACTCCTTCTAAATGCCATAATAAAGATACAGTTCTCAAGAGTTACAAGTATCATTTTCTCATGTAGGGATGCAAATAGTTTAACCTTATTGAATAATATCTTTTTTTTTTCTATGCTTCTTTTTCTTTTTATGCTTCTCTTGAGTCTTGTATTTGAAGATCAAATTTTCTGTTCAGTTCTGGGTTGTGGTTGTTTTTAATCAGGAATGACTGAAAGTCTCTTCTATCATTGCATGTCTATTTCCTCCCCTAAAAGATTATGCTCAATTTCACTGGGCAGTTGATCCTTGGTTGTAATCCAACCTCCTTTGCTTTCTGGAATATCACTTTTGCAGGCCCTGTGATCCTTTGATGTAGAAGCTGCTAAGTCCTGAGTAATCCTGACTGTGGTTCCATGATTTAGATCATTTTTTCATATGACTATTAATAGCTTTAATTTCTTCATCTGAAAACTGCCCATATCCTTTGACTCTTTACTAATTGGGGAATGACTTGTATTCTTATAGATTTCACTCAGTTCTCTATATGTTTTAGAAATGAGGCCTTTATCAGAGACACTGGTTGTAAAAAATGTTTCTCAGCTTTCTGCTCCTCTTTAATCTTGGTTGCATTGGCTTTGTTTGTGCAAAACCTTTTTAATTTAATGTAATCAAAATTATCCATTTTGCATTACATAATGTTTTCTATCTCTTGTTTGGTCATAAATTCATCCCTTCCCCATAGATCTGACAGGTAAATTATTCCTTGCTCTCCTAATTTGCTTATGGTATCGCCCTTTATATGACTCACTCTTGATCAGAGTTTCTTGACCAGGAACTTATAAAACAAAATATATAGATACTTACATTTAAATATATTTGCTTTCCTTTGTAATCCTATGATTTTTATCTCATACATTTAAAAACATAATTCTGAGAAAGGTCTCTGGGTGTCACCAGAGTCCTGCCCAAGGAGGGCAGGACACAAGAAAGATTCTGAACTTGCTCTGGAACCTTTTCTGTTTCTGTTGCCATTTTGAGTATTATTCAAGTTAGTAATAATTAGCAATGGCCCCTGACTTAAAGGTGACATTCTGATTTATTGAATAGTTCATGAAGAAAGAAAAGAAAGGCTTGTCCTTAAACACCAACAAAAAAACATGCAAGGAAGAGAGCAGAAGCTCAGAAGGAGACATACACGGCAATTTCATTACTTGTGTTAAATTTAATATCTACTCTAGTCTTCACCTTTCTCCGGACTGCACTGATGACTCATCTTTACAGAACTTTCTCTACTATGCCCCTGGCTGAATCTTAAGAAGATGAATGTCAAGAGGAGAGAATGTAGGGAGGAAATGGAAACACTGGCACCCAACAAAGCACCCCTCAAAAATTGGGAAGAGTGACTACTTTCTTCATCCAAGTTCTGATGTAGGGTCCTATATATGTGTATCTGTTTGGAAGCATGAGGGAGGATGAACAACTCCATATAGCACTAGTTTATTCTTGCTAAAAGGTACTGCTCTTCTTTAAGAAAAAAACAGCTGCAGGTTGTTAGGCATCATCTTCATCCAGGATGTTCCCCTAAAAAGAGAAGCAATCCTACAGAAAGTGAGAAGAAAAGAATATCTTCATTCTTCAGTCATTTCATCTCCCACCTGGCTGCACCCAGTTGGGATTTCTTTGGCTTCTCCCTCATGCCACCAGCACAGGGGACCCTTCCTCTCCTCTCCACTTTTTTCAGCTTTCTTTTGTACATTGTCTTCTTCTATTAGATTGTAAACTCCTTGAAAGCAGGGACTGTCTTTCTTTTTTCATTTCATATTCTCAGTGCTTAGAATAGTGCCTGGTCATAAGAGGCACTTACTGAATGTTTATCATTTATTGACTTAAAATCTGTATGAAATAGAATTTCACTATTTTAGATAGTCTTTTATTTCTGCTCCTTGAATATTAAAATGTTCATGTCTTGCTGCTTGTTAAATTCATAATTTGTTTTTAAAGTAGAAAAACAAAATTAGTGGTTCCAAATTCAGTCTTTGATGAACAGATATCTAAATGACAGATTGTCTTCTGGCTGTTAATTTAATACAAGAGACTATACTAGCTTGAGAGGCTCAAAAAGGGTCCCATCAGGAGTATGGTTCATCTAAACTTTGTTCTTTGTCCTGGTATAGTTAGTTCACAGACATATAGGAGATGTTTAATATATAGAATTAACTTCATTTTCAAGGACTCTCACACGCTAATCTTTTACTATGGATGAATCTATGTGATATTTGCAAGACAACAATAAGAACACACGCTCATGTAACACTTTAAGGTTGAAAATGTTTTGTGTACATTATTTTATTTGATTCTCACGACTCGGAGAGTTGTTACTTCAGATACTGTTATCTTCACTTAGATTGAGAGAACTTAGGCTGGAGGAGGTTATATGACTTTTGAACACATAGCTTAGAAGTGTCAGAGGCAGAATTTGAACTGAGTCCTTCTCACTCTAAACCCACCACTACACTACTTTCTTTTGTATGATTAGAACTAATGAGAGGCATTGCAACTGTCTGTATTAGCTCCAAGCCTTGGAGCAGGAGCACCACCCAATCTTTTTGTGATATGGCTCCACCTTATTCACTATTTGCTCCAGGCATTTGGGCCTCCCCTTAGTAACCTTCTCTGTACGTAAAGCATTTTTACTTCTGCCAAAGTTTCATTGTCAGGAAGATTTTAGATATGGATCTATGAATCTTAACCCCAAATTATATATATCATTCCACTTTGGCATTGAAATTACTATCTCATGCCTTTTTTATAGCCACATATACACCAGCATTTACCCAACCCTTTGGGGAATGGTGAAACTTGTAGGTAAATTTCCAGATGAGGAAAACAAGTGACAATTTATGAAGGCATGCATTGTTAGAGCATTTGATGGTGTCATGATCAGGCCAAGGAGACAATTTGAAACCCTCTATCACTTTCACACAGTTTGCTAAGGGCTTCAGAAGCAAAAATGCTGAATTGGAGGGATATCCTTTCAGGTCACTGCTGCCTACTTTGAGCTCTTTCTTGCCTAGTACACAGCAATTTGGGGTATATGAAATAAGCAGTTTTCTTGTTATGCATTTTCTTGTCATCTAAAGCTGATGTTATCATTTGGTTCTCATGTGGGAGGAAAAAACCCCCAAAACTTCCTTCAGGTTCTATAGGATTCATAGGCCCTCTCCATGAGCAATTTTACCTCAGTTGAAGTATAATTATTATTATTAATTTAATTTTTTTGGTTACATTTTAAGTTTTGAACTGTTTCCCTCCCTCCCCACTCTACACTAGAGAAGACCACAATTTCACACACACACACACACACACACACGTAAAACCATACTATATACACTTTTATTCATCAGTTTTTTCTCTGAAGGTAGATAGCAGCTTCCTTCATAAGTTCTTTGTAGTTGATTTGAGTATTTATAATACTCAGGATAACTTAGTCCTTCATAGTTGTTCTTCACATAATGCTGCTATTATTGCATAAGGTGTTCTCTTGGTTCTGCTCATTTCACTCTTCATTACTTTCATGCAAGTCTTGTAATGCTTTTCTAAAATCAATCAGCTCATCATTTCTTACAGCCCTTCCATCATGAAGCATAGATAGGTCTTGGTGACTGTTGAGACTTTTGTTTCCATGGACTTGATTTGCATCTTATGTCCCAACACTTCACTGGAATGAACTAAGAAACAACTAGAGTGTCCTGATAATTCTTAGCTAAGAATATTCTCAGGGGAAGTGTGCTTCTCTGGGGAAGAACATCTTACCTCCTTTCTCTCAGGACTGGAGAGACAAATAAGATCAGATGAGGCATAGGCTATCCTAAATATTACAGAATTAAAATAAATAAATTAATAAACAAATATTTATTAAGTACCCATTCTGTATAAGTATGACACTGTACTAGTCACTGAGGTACAAATACAAGGTAGTCCTTATCTTCAAAGTATTTCTGTTATACTACAGGGATACATATCCACAGATAAGTAAATGCAGAATATATACAGAATAAATATGCAGTGACCAGAGAGGAACATTAACAGTTGGGTGAATCAGGAAAGGCTTGTTGAAGGAGGTGCTACTTGAGCTAAACCTCAAGTATGGAAGTGGAGTTTCCAAGAGGAAGAATTGAGAGAGCCTAGCTAGAATGGGTATGCTATGTGAGAACTATGGAGGTTTGGGAACTTCAGGAGTTTACAAACTGTGGGAGATGGAATATCCCATCCAGAGGATAGCCAGTAGGCCAGTTTGAGTGGAGCAGAGTTTATGAGATGGAGTAATGTAGTGTCATAGATTTGGAGGGATTTCAGAGACTGTCTGATCAAACCCTCTCACTTTACAGATAAAGAAACAGGTCCAGAAAGAGTAAGCAACAGAGAAGAGTTCAGAAGCCGAGTCTTCGGACTCAGGTGCAGGGCACTTTCCATGCTTCCATGATACATAATCATCCAGGAAAGATAGGCTGGAGTCAGATTATGAAAGACTCTACATTCCAGAGACTGTATTTGATCCTAGAAGTAATGTGGACTCACTGAAATTTCACCAGTAGGGTAATGAATTAGTAAAACTGGTATCACTAATTTGGCAGTTATGTGGAGGATATATTTGAGAGGGGATAGAGGAAATCCAATTAGGAAATCCAATTAGGAAACCTCCAGGTGGGAGGTAATGAGGACCTGGATTAGGATGATTGGGGTATAAGTAGAGGGAAGAGGAGGATATGGAAGACACTGGTGAGGCAGAACCAACAAAAATTTGGTAACATTGAAACTGGAGAGCATTAATGAGAGTGAAGAGGCTGAGGATGACTTCCCATATTGAGAATCTGGGGGACTACAAGGATGGTGGTGTTTTTTTACAGAAATGGGAAAGTTAAGAGAAAAGATTCATTTAGAAGGAAAGAAAATGAGATCCATTTTTAGGAATGTTCAGGTTATTCAGGTGGGATATTCAGGTGGAAATGTCGACTAGGGTAGTCAGGAATCTAGGATGGAAGCTCTGATCTGAGATAAGGGATGGGAATGTGGATCTGAGAGTCATCTGCATAGAGATGATGGTTGAATCCAGCTGATAAGAGAAAGAATGTAGATGGAAGAGAAGGCCCAGGACAGAATACACAGGCATAGGGGGCAGGACTCAATGGTGAGAAAGTGACCAAACAGGTAAGAAGAGAGCCATAACAAAGTAGTGTCAAGAAAACCCTAGGAGGAGACAATTGAAGGAAGGAAGAGTTAGATATAGCAGAGAGGTCAAGAAGGGTAAGGATTGGGATTTTTTGTTTGCTTGTTTTGTTTTTTGAAGGGGAGAAGGGAAAGCAATTGGGGTTAAGTGACTTGCCAAGGTCACACAGCTAGTAAGTGTGTCAAGTGTCTGAGGCTGAATTTGAACTCAGGTCCTCCTGACTCTAGGGCCAGTACTCTATGAACTGAGCTACCTAGCAGCCCCTAGGATTGGGATTTTAACAGGTAAGAGAATATTGACAACATTGGAGAAAACTTGCTAGTGGGAATGGAAGCTACACTTCAAAGAGTTAAGAAGTGAGTGGTGGGTGAAAAATGGAAGCAATAGCTATAGATAATTTTTTTCTAGGAGTTTGGCTGTGAAAGAGAGGACATAGAGGACAATAGCTTGAGAGGATGGTAGGGTCAAATGAGTTTTTTTTCCAAAGGATGGACAAATATAGATATGGTTGAAAACAGCAGGGAAGCATCCAGTGGATAAACATAAATTAAAAATGAGAGAGGATGATCATGGGGTTAAGCTCCTGGAAGATGTGAGAGGAGAAGGTGCCAATAGTACAAGTAAAGGAGTTGGTCTTGATGTTGTCAGGGCAAAGGGCCAGCCCTTCCTCTGGAATTGGAACAAAGAAGGAAAGGATGGGAAACAATGCTGAAGTATGTAATTTGGGAGGAGAGGAAAACATTCAGTCAGCAAGCTCTAGAGAGGGAAACTCAAAGGAAGGTGGATATATCTATGTCATTCTATGGGAATAAAACAAGGACCTTGTTCCTAGATGGATTCCTCTGTGAATACAGAAAGACCTCTTTGAGGGAACTGCCTTGCTCTCTGTAACTTTTAGTGCCCTGAGTGTGGTACCTGGAAAGGAAAACCAAAGATAGTGACAATGGTGATGACATGAGATTACTTAGAAGATGAGATAAGAAAGGCCATCAGACAGGGAATACTGGAGGACAGATGAGAGCAATCATCAACTCATATCATACAGAATTCACTATCAGAGTAGTATCAGTGGAAAACATTATCGTAGAAAACGCACATCATGGAAGCATCACAATATCTGGTTAGGTGAAGGCTCTTGGTACTGGGGTTGTCAATGATAATGCATGGTGTAGTAGGAAGGCTGAATTTATAATCTTAAATATAATC
>CM053623.1:348370410-348399775 GCA_028646595.1 Phalanger gymnotis
AACAGACAGAGAAAATGCCTGGACCTGAAGGATGGAGTATCTTGTTTTTGGAATAGCCAGGAGGCCAGTATTGGATACATAGTGAGTAGTAAGGTATAAGAAGGCTGGAAAAGTGAGGGGCTGGCTCTAGGTTATGAAGGGCTTTGAATGCCCAACAGAAAATTTTGAATTTGATCCTAGAGGCAATAGAGAACCGCTGTGGTTTATTGAGTAGGAGGGTGATGCTGTCAGACCTGTGCTTTAGGAAAATCATTTTATTGACTGAATAGAGGATAGATGGGAGTGGGGAGAAAGGAGGCAGGCAGACTGGTCAGCAGGCTATTGCAATCATCCTGGTATAAGGTGATGAGAGCCTGCACCAGAGTGGTGGCGGTGTTAGAGGAGAGAAGGGGACATATTTGAGAGTTGTTGCAAAGATGAAAGTGGTAAGACTCCGCAACATATTGGATATAGGGGTGAGAGATGACAAGAAGTCAGGAATGTGACCTAGACTGTGAGCCTGAAGGACTAAGTACTGGGATTACGAAGAAAGGCAAAAATCAGTCCTGTGCACTCGTGGACCTCACAGTCTAATGGTACTAAAAACTTAAATGGTAAAGAAACGAATCCTTAGTCCTTTTGCTTTCTATGTTAATCAAGAAAAAGTTGGAATTTTTGCTGTCCTATCAGATCAAATTGACTTTATGTTAAATAGGTAAAGGAACAGCTTTGTATGTGTTAAAATAATTTGGAGGAAAAAAAGCAGCAAAAAGGTCACAGACTCTTCTTGGAGGATATACTATGTGTTAAATTTGCTTTTTTCCCCCTCATAATTGTAGAACCTAACTTTCAAATTCAATTAAGTTCAACAAGCATGGAGTCGTGAAACCAATTTGCAATGGTAGAGATTAGCAAAAAGCAAATTGTTTCATTATCCATCAATAGCATGAAATAATTAGAATTTGAGAACAAGGCAAATATAAATTCATCAATTCAATTAATTTTTAAAAAATTTACTCGCTTTCTGAAAAGGGCTAGGTGAGGTGCTGGGGCTGCAAAGGTTAAAAAAAGGACATGGTTTCTGCCCTCAGTTTAATAGAGGAATACAATTAATTGATCGATTAGGTATTTTATTATAGTTTAATAGGGATATAAAATGTATACGATTAAGAAGATATAAGGTAGAATGTGATGGGACAAAGAAGAGATATAGGTAAAGTGATTTAGGAAAATTTGGAGAAAATGAATGAATGAATAAATATTGTTTATTGAGCAGTTAATATGTGTCAAGCAATGGACTACCCTGAGGCTTAAATACCAGAGCAAGAGGTCCCAGCCTTAAATAAGCTTATATTTTAGTGAGAGAGAAAAAAGGGAATGATGGACTAGAGAAAAGGCTTATGGCCAGGAAGTCACAAATATGGTGAGTGGAACAAAGGAGCATTCCATTAACATATACTTTCCATAGGTAATTTGATTACATTTCTTAGAGAAAAAGGTGGAAGTGGGAGTATAGAGGTAGTAGTGTTATTTGGGTCAGGCTAAAAATAACCCGGTGTGAAAATAAGGGTGCTTGGTTTCTAAGAGATGAGAGAATTCATATTTATTTGGGAGAGAATCAAGAAAGCTTCATGACACCCAACCAAGCCCTGGAAAAAGAGAGAAGACTTTATTAGGTAGAAATGTGAAAGATGTGGTGTCCAGGCATGGAGGAGGGCCCTAAACAAATGCACAGAGGTAAGAGAACACAGGATGTTGTCAGAATAATAATAGTGTTCTAGTTGGACCAGAATAGAGATTGCATGAAGGAAGGTAAACTTGGAAAGACAGATTAGAAGTTGATTCTGTAGGGTCTTAAATGTCAGGTAAGGACTTTATACCTTTCCATGTACGCAACTACAAAGTCATAGAATCTCAGAGTTAGAAGGTACCACAGAGGTCATTAATTTTGTTCCACAGATAAATGATAATCTCTTCTATAATTTATCTCCTAAGTGGTCATTCAGCCTTTGCCTGAAGACCTCTAGTGAGGGAGAATCCACTACTTCTCAAGGAAGCCCATTCTACATTAGGATAGCTCTGTTAGGAAGTTTTTCTTCATCTACTTCTATCCTCTTGGGCAGAGTAGAACAAATCTAATCTTTCTACATGACAGTGCTTCAAATATTTGAAGGACAGCAGTCATGCTCTCCTTAAGTCTCCATGTTCCCCCCAAGTCATCTCTTCTCCAGGCTAATCATCTCTAGTTCCTTTGGCTGATCTTCATGTGACATGACCTCAAGGCCCTTCGCCATCATGGTTGCCTTTCTCTTAATGATCTTTGCTTATCAATGTTCTCCCTAAAATGTGGCACTCAGAACTGAACTTGGTAGCCCATACATGATCTCACCATGGCAGAAGACAATGGGACACAAGCCAGAAGAGCTCCCTAGTCTTGGACCACTGTGCTCTTTGTGTCTCTCATTTTCTAAAGTTCCCATTAGCTTTGTTGGCTATTTTCTCTCAGTAGTCAGACACTGAGGGTTGAGGTAGGATAATGAGGTGGGAAGACCTGGGCATTAATGTTACTGAGAGGCTGGGTTATTTTTCTGCATTGACTCAATTTAAGAAGGAATGAGGCAGAGGGAAGAAAAAAGGGAAAAAAGAAATTTATATGGTAACTTTATTATATATTTAAAAAGAATAACAAGTTGTACACAACATTTCATGTGCAATTATCTTTTTCATTACACTATGTTATGGAAATGCTTCTTTTATTCCGTAAATTAAAAAAAACAAAAAATTAAAAATAAAATAAATTTGAAAAAGATGGCATAGGGCAAAGTTGCCCTGAGGTAATTAATTCCCATTGTTACTTATAAGGAGGCACCTAGAATTGTGACTGCCAATGTTTTCACCATCTGAAGCCGCCAATGCTGGCATTGTCTCTGAATGTGGTTTTTTACTCTCTAATTATGGTGGCGTGGGTCCATTCCTTCCTCTTTCTTCCTTGTTTTAGAGCAGGGGTTTCTCTACCTGGGGTCTGTGAACTTTCTACACAAAATATTTTCCAATATAATTGATTTCCTTCATAATCCCATGTATTTTGCAACATTATTCTGAGAAGGCATCCATTGGTTTCACCAGACTGCCAAAGGGGTATATGAAACGCAAAGATTAGCAACCCCTGTTCTAGCATTATCCCATATCCAATTATTCCCAAGGCAAGTTCAGAGTAGAGTGAAGTGTGCAAACTTTGTTCGGCATGACCAAATGAATTCTCTGTGATGTAATAGGTATGCCAGTGTCCTCTTATTAACATTCTGAATGTTTTTGAAACAGGTTAAAAATGCGTTTTATCAATCCAGCCTAAGGAGAGAATTCATCAAGTCCCAAGTTATTAAGTTCAGGTATGTGGATATAAAGAACTTTCCTTTGTATATGAACACAGATTTTGATGTAGTCATTAGCATGTATTTGTGTTGGAATATTTTTATAACAGTGATATTGTGTTCTTACATGTCATTTATGCCCTCTAACTGCAATATCATGCATTCATTTTATAGGTGGCTGTTGGCAGAGGTACATTCTATGGTCACAGTAGATTTTTAATTTTTTTTTATTATGAGTTAAGCTAAGTATGAGAGTTATTTCAGTGTGGCAGAAAGCTCCCCTTCTTCATCTCCACCTCCTAGTTTCACTGGTTCCTTCAGTTCCTAGCTAAATCCTACCTCCTGCAGGAAGCCTTTCTGGATCCCCTTTATTTTGTTTTGTTGTTTAGTTATTTTCAGTCGTATCCAACTCTTTGTGACCCTATTTGGGGTTTTCTTTCCAAAGATATTGGAGTGGTTTGCCATTTCCTTCTCCAGCTCATTTTACGGATGAGTAAACTGAGGTGAATCACCTGGCTGCCCCCTTTACTTCTATTGGATTCCTCGTATTGATTATTTCCAATTTTTCCTGTCTATAGCTTTTTGTACAGAATCGTTTATACTTGTCTCCCTCATCAGACTGTGAGCAAATTGAAAGCAGGGACTCTTACCATTCTTTTTATCTCCAGTATTTAGTACAGTACTTGGCACCTAGTAGGCTCTTAGAAATATTGACTGACTGATTGAAAGACAACTGGAATTGGAGTCAGATAATCTGGGTTCTAATCTTGGTTCTATGACTTGGTACCGTGGAAAGTGGCAGCTAAGTGATGCAGCAGATAGAGAGCCAGGCCCAGAGTCAGAAAGACTCATTTTCCTGAGTTCAAATCTGGACTCAGACACTTAGTAGCTGTGTGACACTGGGTAAGTTCCTTAACCCTGTTTGTCTCAGTTTCCTCATCTGTAAAATGAGCTGGAGAAGGAAATAACAAACGACTCTGGTATCTTTGACAAGAAGACCCCAAACGGGGTCACAAATAGTTGGACATGATGGATATGACTGAACAACAACACAGTGGAAAGAGCATTGACTTTGGAATCAGGAACCAGGTTAGAATTCTGCTTCTGATGCTTATGACCTGAATAACTTTGGGACAAGTCATTTCACTTTCCTAGGCCTTAGTATCTCCTCTATAAAATGAAGGTGCTGGGTTGGTGGACCTCTCAGGTCTCTTCCAGCTCTAACTCAATCTGTGATCCTATAAACTGGTTTAACATTTATCCAGAAAATAATCTAACACTCATTTATTAGTCAAATGAATAAGGAAACAAAAGGAGAAGGCAACAGAAACCAATAACATTGTGTAGTGCAAAGAATAGTGGACTTGAAAGCAGAAGACTTGGATTTCAATCCTAACTTCCAAATTAATTAACTGTATAACTTTTGGTAGATCTCTGTCTGTTCCTCCACGTGCGTCAGTGTCTTTGCCTGAAAATTACATTTGGACCATTTATTTCATAATGTTTCTGTGAGAGTTAAATAAAATAAAGTATGCTATAGTATGACTATAAAGAACAGTATAAATGTTAGCTGTTATTACAGCCTTTATTTGCTTTCTGAATTTTTTGTCTTGCTTTTGTTTTGCTTTGTTTTGTGTATTGCATAGTCCTCAGGATCCTGGAGTGGTGGCCCATATGCTGATGGTTTTTAGATTCCCTTCTACACAGAGTCCTGAATCCATTAAAAAAACAATTCAACGTGTGCTGCATGAGAAACTCCAACATGCAACTGGGCCCCCCAAAGTAGACCCTTCGTCAGTTGTGCTCACAAGCAAGTTTCCCAATTTTCTGCAATTTATCTTTCTTGCACTAAGCAGTATTAATGTGGGTCTTGGGCATTTTCCTCTCCTTCTTGTATAGTCTAACCTGTTCCTAAAATGAGACTGCACGGTACCCTCATACTTCTAGAATAGGATAGGGCTCAGTGCTGCTTTTCAGATTCCAAAGACAAAAGCATCTGGCAGAGTATTCTTGTCATGACTCTGGGTAAGATTATCTTGTCCGTCACCCATAGAAGATGACTAGAAATAAGACAAGGGAATCTTGTCTTCTTACCATGATTCTCTCCTCTCTCAGGCTACTATGAGTTCTTCTGAAGTTGTAGTATGTTAGCTTCTACCTATCCACGTCCCTTCTCAAATAAATGTAGTATTGATAAACAAGGCATCACATATGTGAGTATATATACATACATAGATAGATATATAAACACACACACACATATACACATATATGGATAAGGAATAGGGACTAGACCCAGGATTTCATTGCCACAGGAAACTCCCAGGTAAGAAAGTTTTCCTCTACCAATGCAGGTTGGTATCCTCTCTAAAATTCTTTACAACAAAATTTACCTAGATCGCTTAGAAGTTGCATGATTTGCCCAGGGACATACAGCCAGTATGTGTCAGAGGCAGAACTTAAATCCATGTCTTCTGGCTTCCAAGCTACCTCTCTAGTCATTCACTATACCGTAATGCCCTTTTCCTTCTTTCTCTCTTTCCCCCTCTCTCTGTCTCTCCTTTCTCTCTCCCCTCTCCCTCTCTCCCCCTTCTTTCTCCTTTCTCTCTTCACTTGTGTGTATATGTATATATGAAATGCAGTCTTAATATGCCATGCTCTCTTGTTGCTAGTCTGGCAGTTAGTCAACAAGCATCTATGCTATGTGCCAGGTATTTTGATAAGCACTGGGAGGACAAATATGAACAGAAGGAGCTTATAGTGTTTCAGTTGATTTGAAATTCATTTAAATGTGATGGATCTTAAATGATTTTGGATTAAGGAAAGACCAAATTAAAGAAGTCACTATTTCCTTAGTCACATTGTGGTAGAAACAGAACTTCCAGGGAGACAGGAAATACGGATTCTAGTCCTAGTTCTGATGTTAATTAGCTGTGTAGCTTGGGAAAGTCACTTCAACTTCTCTGGGCCTCAGTTTTTTCATCTGTAAGATGGGTAAGTTTTGACTAAATATCCTAAAATTCCTTTTAGTTCTCTAATTTATGTTGCAATTATTGTGCAATTTAGGGAAATAATTTATTCCTTTGTGTAAAATGTTAAGTAATCACATGGTTTGCCAGATGAGCACCATTAGAAAGTTCTAATGGAAAACTTTCTCCGTCTTACAGGAGTTAAATTCCCTAAACAAATGTGGGCTTCTTATATTAGATAATGTCATGGGATTTATACCTGGAAGGAATCTTATAGGCTTATAGATAATTTAATTGCCCCCTCCCTTTTATAGGTAAGAAAACTGGGGCTGAGAGGGGCATTTACTTGCCCAACATCACACAGATGATAAATATTTAGTTTACTCAAATATAGGTTCTCTGACTCTAAATGAAGTGCTTTTTTCCACGTACCATGCTATGCCATGCTGCCTCTCACATTAATAACTCGCATTGAGAGATTACCTTCCAGTTTACAAAGTATTTTATCTATATTATTTCATTTGACCTTCGATAGAACTATATGAAGTACATAGCGAGTCTGTCTTCACAATTCTGGTTAAGATCGAGTAAGTATTTTTGCCTTGAATCAGAAGGAACCTGTACCTGTGGGTACTTTTCTTGGGAATTCTTATAAATTATTATGTCAGACACATTTACATTGATTGCAGGCTGTAGTTTTTCGGGACAGGCCCAATTTCCAGAAAATAAAGTGGGCTTTTAATCAAATTTTTCAAAAAAGGGGTATTCTTCACCAGCGTCTGAGTCCTTGCTCAGAAAATGCCACTATCTACATATACGCCTATGATTATGAGAAGGTGACTTGAGTTTGCAGGTTCTCATATTTGTGATGTTACTGGTGATTGGAATCCCATAAAAAGGCAAGTTCCCTAAACCCAGATTCTAGGGATCTAGAGAAATCTGGGCTCTGGTCTTTCATTCTAGATCTCCCTAAGTCCCAAAATTGATCAGGGGACTCCGTGTTATAGACACAGAGAACAAGTGGTAATTGATTTCAAAGGGTTTTTAAGATTTTCCACAGATTTTTCCCTTGCTCTCTCTCCAAAGCAGGGGTTATTTCTTTCATTCATGGGGACCCTGAGTCAGCATATCTTACGGATGTTGAAAATCCAATGCAACCAGGAATAAGGGAGCACCTAAAATGCCTAATTACCATTCCTTCCTCTGAAATGGTATCTGAGACCCTGTGGCTAGGTCCTCCAAGCTACAGGATATGTCTAGTAACTTTAGGAAGAAGCTGTATTCCTGAATTGAACTGTCAAATTAGAGCCTTTGACTAGGCAGATGAATCCTGCTACATCCAGCTGCTGTTTTTTAAAAATGTAAATTAATCTATCAGCCAGCAATACGCCTTTACTAAGTATCTACTATCAATTTTACTCTTAACTTATGTGATAATTCAAGGTATACTTTGCCATTTAATTTCTGTGTGAACTTCATTCAGTAGTGGCCATTAACAAGCTAGCTTTAAGTTTTTCTGATCTCTAGCTTCTCTGTCAAGAAATCAGCAGTTATATAAAAAATCACTAGCTATGAAATAACATTCAAAGGCATTTTGAGGAGCTCTTTTTTCAGGACACCTATAGAGAATAACATTCTAAGATTATGCTATAATATGCTACCTTCACAACAGTTCTTGCATCCAAACCCTTCTTTCTGCTCACACAGCTGCCACCTAAGTTCAGACTCTCATCATTTCTCACTTAGATTACTGCAACAGCCTTCTAATCGGTCTCTCTGCCTCAAGGCTCTTCCCACTCCAGCCTACCCTACATACTGTTGCCAAAGTAATTTTCCTTAAGTGTAGATTTGATGATGCGACTCTCCTACTCAACGAATTTCAGTGGCTTCCTATTGCCTCTAGGATAAAATATAAACTCCTTTGTTTATCTTTTAAAGCTCCATGCAACCTGGCTCCAACCTATCTTTCTAGACTGATTGGACATCAGTCCCACTTTCACATTTAGGAATCCAGCCAAACTGGCCTTCTCTGCTTCTCAAAAAAGGTACCCTCCGCCTTCCAGCTCCATGCCTTCATGTTAGCCATGTAACATGCCTGAGAAGCATTCCTTTCTCAGCTCTGCCTCAGCATCCCCTTCCTTTAAGATGCAGCTCAGGCAACATCTTCTGCATGAAGCCTTTTCTAATTTCCCCAACTGCTCCTGTTCTTCCTCCATACCCTGTATTTAACTACTTTTTATGTTTGCATTTATTCACTTTATATTATTCTGTATGTGTTTATATACGTGCCTGTTGTTTACCCCATTAAGACATAAGCTTCTTGCAGGTAGGGATTGTTTCATTCTTTGTACATAATTATATCCTCATATAGTGCCTAGCACAGTGTCTGGCATGTAGTGGGTAAACAAATTATTGTTGATTGGTCGATTTATAATTTTATTTCTTCAATTCTTACATAAGTATTTTTAAAGGCAGCTAATCTAATTTAGTAAGTACTGAAGTTTACACTCGTTGATCAGGAAAAATAAGCAGAACACACAGTTACCTTCCACATAACAGATTCCAGACAGTTTTCATCAATTGACCTTTGACTTGCAATGGGAGGCCCACTAGGTATTCAGCATTTCCAAGTAAACCCAGAGGGACCAAATGTGGTACAAAGAAAGTCCAATGTCATTTTGCTCTATGTTTCTGTGTATTTCAGATATCAACAAGACAGAAACGGACAACTATTTGAATAACTGTAAGTTCAAGTTATTTATTAAAATCAGCCAATAGAATTGTCTTAACAGAAAACAAAATTTAAAGATGTACGGATTTCTCTCTTTGAAGTAAGCCTAGCTTTGGGATGTTATCTTGGCTACAGAATAGGGAGCTGCTCTGCTTTGTTGTACTTCTTGTGAGTAATCAAGGAAACAATTTGATTAGGAAGCACAGTCACTAAAAAGACTTATGTGCACGTGGGAGGGCATCAAAGCGCTGTGTTAACATCATGGAGTGACTTCGCCTGCTAGGAAATGCTGTCATGATCCAGACTATGATTGGGCTGACTGATATGACTTCCATTCCAGTTAATTATCCTCTCCTTAATTATTGTGAGCCTATAGAATCTGGAATGAATGCTGGGTTTGACATCTTCACTCAACCGTGTGGGTTGTATGTTTTCTTGCTCCTAGAGTTATTTTTGGGACTATCTTTGGAGAGAACATAGCACCAAGTCTTATAACTGATAGGGATAGGAGTCAAACCTATAATTTCTTTGGCATAGGGGAGGGAGATGCATTTTTCATCTCTGTGGGCGATGCAAGTTGGCACCTTCTCTGCAATTTATAGTCTCAGAGAGTTGCCAAGGGCACTGAAAGGTTATACAACTTGTCACAAATCATGTAGGCTGCAGGTGCCTGAGGTGGGACTTAAACCAAGTTTTTCCTAGTTCTGAGGCTAGCTCTATAGCCAATATCAAGAGCTTAGCCCCCTATGTCACTGGCAAGTATGCTGCCTTACTATTCCTGGGAGGGTGGGGGAGGTAGATAAACTATTTCGCAAGAAGCTCCATTATATACTATTGCAAACATACTCTAAAAATGATTTGACAGTGGGGCTATGAATTAATATCCTTGTTCTATTTCTGGTATACCATTTCCCCACAAATATGGAGTCCCCATACTAAGTCTTAATCCCATACTCCCATAGCTGGTGCCATTTAAAATACTTTCAATTGAGTGTCTAAAGTCTTCGAAGAAATCCTCGTATTCATCCTAAAATTCTAGATCTACACATCTCCCCACTTCAGTGTCCCCATACTTTAGTTCAGTGATTCAGAAACGGTGTTTAATAGGTAAAGAATTATAGAACGTTAACACACTCTGCCTAAAGGCTTTTGTTCCTTCCTGTGTCATGGCAGGTATTGGAATCAGGGAGATGGTGAGTATGGGCAAGCTCTTCTCTCATGGTGTTAGCCATTGGACATAGTGGCTGCTTTTTAACACTATCAGGCTATATCTAAGGTGGTATGTGCATGTGGGAAGCAAAACACATTCCAACAACCTTTCTTGTTCCTCCAGTACAAAACAATAAAAGAACCGAAACCGAATTCCTAGACAGTAGCACATGAAACAGTAAAGTTACCATGTTCGAAAATGAAGAAAACTAACAGCTCCTTCTCTTTGTGACAGGCTGTGGGACACGGACGACTGCAAGCTTCGGCACAAGTGACAGGATAGTTGGGGGACAAGAAGTAGTGCAAGAAGGTGAATGGCCCTGGCAGGCCAGTTTGCAGTGGAATGGGGCTCATCGTTGTGGGGCAACCTTGATCAATGACACGTGGCTTGTCAGTGCTGCTCATTGCTTCAGAAAGTAAGTCCAGAGGCTCCCCTTGGAATTCAGTGACTGAGAAAGAAGTGGAGTTTGGCCTCTGAAAACAGGGGAGATCATTTTGAGTTCTGGATGAATTAAAGTTAGGTGCACTTTTAAAAAAGGACTTCTTTACCTGAAGAGGGAGTACAGGATGGAAATAAAAATAGATTTCGCACAAATTCACGGGCGATAAATTGTCAGTGGCTTGTTAATTGAAACCAAGATGTCTTGGAGACATTTTTAGCCATTAATCTTAATGGAAGAGGCAAACCTAAGCCTCTACGGGTCTCTCGGCACTATGAGAAGAGACAGACAGCTGAATAAAGTATGAATTCAAAGCTGGTAACTGGATACAATAAATAAGGCTTTGGTTTAGGATTCTGACATAGGGTGGGAGGAGGGAATGCTTCCTTCAACTCAGTGCCTCATCTTCCAGTACTCTGGAGTTTCATAACATGGGAAGACCATCTCCTAAGGCATGGAAGGATTATAACCTGCATTGTTAGAGAAAATGTTATGTTGATGCTATCATGAGTCCTTGAAGTAAGTATGGTGAGGGAAAGACAATTCAATGCCAAATTTTAGAAAGCCCAAGTTAAATAAGTGCAGTTTGGTTGTTGTGTTGCAGCGAATAAAATGGGTTTTCCTAACTCATTTTTTTAAATGTAATTGCTAAAGAGACTTCAGTGTAACATCCAGGATCCCGTGGTTCCTAGCATAGTCAGATTACTTACACTTATGAATGAATGAATAAATAAAACATTTACTAAGTGCTTCTGATGTGCCAGGAACTATGCCAAATACTTAGGTGGAGATAAAAATACAATTAGCAAGATTATCCCTGCCTGCAAGGGGCTTCCATTAGAAAGCAGAAGACCAGCATGGCAGGGTTAGGGCAGAAAGAAGCAGTTTCTCCCTTTTTGCATATTCAGTGTATGCTCTGCCCACATGTTTTTGAGGCCACATAGTATTATATGAGGATGAAATGAGCCTGATCAAGTGAGCAGAGAATGAAGTTCTGGGAAGCATATTGTTGGAATTACGCCATACATTGACTCTAATCATCTCCCCTTCCCCTAATCTCTCCCTAACCAATGTAGGCTGAGGGAAGTGTTTGTTTTTGTGGACCATCAATAAAAGTACAAGTTATTTGAACACCCATGAAGTGAAGTGTGCTGTTATCAAGTGGTGGCAGCTCATAGAAAGGGCTTTTCATTCCTGTTTTCAGTTACAAGGACCCATCCCAATGGACTGCTTCTTTCGGTGTGACAGTAAACCCCGCCAAAGAGAAGCGAGGCTTCAAGAGGATTATTGTTCATGAAAACTACAAATATCCATCTCATGACTACGATATTGCTGTCATAGAGCTTTCCAGGCCTGTACGTAACACAAATGCCGTGCATCGAGTGTGCCTCCCAGATGCATCCCATCAGATCAGTCCAGGTTCTACTGCATATGTCACAGGATTTGGAGCACTGAGAAATGATGGTGAGCACTTGAACACAACTAAATGTGCAGTAGTAGACCCTAATACTTTAAGTCATTGATAGGGTAGAATATAATGGAGCAAATATCAAATCTCTGTTTGGCTTTTAAAGCCCTTTACAAACTGGCTCCTTCCTTCCATACCAGTTTTTTTTTAACCATTTATTCCTTTCCATGTGCTCGATGAGCCGGTGATATCACCCTTCTTTCTGTTCTTTCCACACAACACTCCGTCTCCTAACTCAGTGCCTTTTAATGGGCCTTTAGTCTTGGCCTGATGTGCTCTATCTTCATGTTTCCCTGGCTTCCTCTCAAGACTCAGCTAAAATCCCACCTTCTTCAGAAGACTTCTCCCAATGTCCCTTCATGCTAGTGCCTTCCCTCCAAGATTACCTCCCATTTAGTCTATATAAATCTTATACGCATATAGTTGTTTGTATGTCATCTTCCCCATTAGAATGTAAGTTCCTCAAGGGCAGGGAATATTTTTTACCTTTCTTCGCATCCCCAACACTTAGCACATAGTAAGTTCTTACTTAAGCACTTAAGATGTACCTGCTTAAGCACTATACCATAGCACTTAGATGTTATACCATAGGAAGCACTTAATAAGTGCTTATGGACTCTACTTATGCCATGCTTTGCTGGTCAGTCATTGGATTGGGCTAACATCAGGTTTGGGAGTAAGTTGGAGAATTAGGGATGAGTATGCCTAAGCTTTTCCATCACTGTGATACCATGCTGCTGCTGTAGTAGACATCCCTTCAGTGAACATTTACTAAACACCGGTCTGCTATGTGTGATTTATATTAGCAACAGGTTAAGAGTAACGGATAGAGAGCTGGACTTCGAGTCAGGAAGACACTAAATAGCTGTGTAATCCTGATCAAGAAACTTTAAGTGTTTCAGAAAGTTTCTCGGGCCTTCTCTACTGAGTCATGGATAGGCTGTACTCTGCACTGCAAGAGGGAGTTCCCATACTGGGAATTACCCGTGATACTGAAATCATCCATCCATGATGTGTTTGAGTACCTGTAGCTAACTATGCTGAGTGCTGGAAGATAAACGGACAAACAAGACCCACAAACTCTAAAGGGGAAGTGACATACACAAATAAAACACACATAGAATACAAGGAAGGCAGCTGGTGGTACAAGTGGATAGAGTGCCTGGCCTGAAGTCAGATAGACTCATCTTCATGACTTCAAATCTGGCCTCAGATGCTCAGGGTCGCTGTGTGACCCTGGGCAAGTCACTAAACTCTGTTTGCCTCAGTTTCCTCATCTGTAAAGTGAGCTGGAGAAGGAAATGACAAATCATTCCAGGATCTTTAACAAGAAAACCCAAGCGGGGTCACAAAGAGTTGAACATGACTGAAAATGACGGAACAACAAGAAGGAAACACATGGACAAAGGGAATTTCAAGTCTTATGAAATCAGATAATGGAGAAATAATTAACATTTGGGGAAGCTGGAGAGAATTTCATTTAAGAAGTAACATTTAAGGGTAGTATATTATCAGGCAGAACAGGACAGAGGGCATTCCATTGGAAGGAAGTCACGTCAGCAAAAACACAGAGGTGGCAAATGATGGGATGTGTTCAGGCCAAAGTAGATGATCTTGATTATTTGGAGCAAAGAATAAATTGGAGAGAAGAGCATGACACAAAGAGGAAAGGTAAATAGTAGGTAGATTTTGGAGATACTTAAATGTCAGGAAGGAGTTGAGTAATTTTTTTCATCGATTTTTGAGCAACAGATTGAATTGATCATACTTATGCATCAGGAAATCTAATCTGGCCATGTGGTATTAACTGAATTGAAAGAAGAAGAGATTGAGGGAGGGATGGCTAGTAGGAAATGATTGTGATATTTAAGAAAAAGGTAAGGAGGGCCTGAACTAGAACTGAGGCAGTGAAAATCATGAGGAGCAAGAGGAGAATGAGGATATTATAGTGTTATGGAAGCCGACTGAGTACTCTAAGCTGGTGACCTTGACATGAATTTCTGGAAAAAAATATTAGAACAGATTATTCCAGGTGTGATTTGTGAGCACTTAGAGAAAGTGGATACTCTTATTTGTTCCTAAGAAGTCACACAAGAAATAATAGCTCATCTATTGTGACAAGCTTACTAGACTGGTAGATCAGCAGCATGGAAGCAACATAGCTTGGATTACAGCAAGAAAAAATGGAGTGGCAGACAAAATTGGATGATGATAGGTTTAGGTGGACCCAAATAATTAAAAAAAATTTATTGACACTTAACAAAAGATTGCTGTCACTTCCTGGTGATCCTTTCTCACATGCCCCACCCCTTACAGCAAAGAAGTATAATTGTACCAAATAACCAACACATTTCCCTATCAGATCTAAAGAACTCTGACTGATGGATGGCTCTTAATCTGGATGGAACTCTCCAATAGAATGCCATATTCCTCTGTTCTTCACCCTATTTTATCTACTATTTTTGTCAATAACTTGAGATTAAGGTGCAGATGACATCACTTATCAAAATTGTACATGACATGAAGCTGGAACATCAAATGATAGAATGTTGGTTTTTGTTGTTGTTATTCAGTCTTTTCAGTCATGTCCAACTCCTCGTGACAGCATTTGGGGTCTTTTTGGCAAAGATCCTGGAGTGGTTTGCCATTTCCTTTTCTAGCTCATTTTACAGATGAGGTTTACAGAGGTAAACACAGTGAAGTGACTTGCCCAGGGTCACACAACTATTAAGTACCTGATGCCAGATTTGAACTCAGATTTTTCTGACTCCAGGATCAGAGCTCTATCTACTTCGTCACCTAGCTGACCACAATATTGATTTAAAAGAACCAAATAGATAGGCCTCACTCCATCATTACCTTGCTCAAAAAGCTTCAGGGACTCTCCATTGCTTATAGGATAAAATGTAGGATCCTCGGTCTGTCCTTTAAGGCCTTGGATGGTCTGACTATAACCAACTTTTCTAGCCTGTTTGCTTTCATGCACTCTACATGCAGAAAGAGTCCTATGGACTGACCTTCATATCTCTACCTGTTGAAATTCTCTTCTTTCTTGGATGAAGAACTGAGGATTTTATCATAGAAGAGACTTAGGAGGCACTTGGCAGGTATCTTCAGGTACTCAAAAGACTGTGTAGTAAGAGAGTTTTAAATATTTTGCTTGGTCCCAGAGGGCAAAGCTAGGCACAATTGGTGTATGCTACAGACAGTGAGGTTTAGGAACAACTTCAATTAACAGTTAAAGCTGTCCAGAGGGTGAATGGGGCTCTCTCTGGAGGCCAGATTGCCCTCACTAAAAGTCTTTAAGCAAAAGCTGAATGACCACTTGTCAGGTATGGCATCAAGGGCATTCTTGCTGAAATAAAGATTGAACTGGATGACCTCACTGCAATTCTGTGACTCAGGTACCATCTCTTCCTCAAAGCCTTCCCTGATGCTCCTCAATGAAAGTGATACCTCTGACCTCATAGTTCTTATAATACTTTGTCTAGATGCTTCCTTTGTACTTAACCCATTTTACCAATAGCATTCTTATTTTTGCTCATGTCTTATTCCCTCTTCTAGAGCGTAAGTTTGGCCAGAAGGAGATCAACCTCTTAATGATAGGACAAAAGTAGGAACTGATGGAGGAAGATGCAGAAAGCATACATTTTTTGGGAAGAGGAAAGGAACAACATGTACATAGAAAATGATTTATGAAATACATACAAAATAATTTCTGATCAGAGGGAACCAAATGATTAACTTTTTACTAGTCACTATGTTTAGAATGAGAGAAAATAGTATTATAAGTATATTTCATTATGATATCTAGATGGCAACATAGCATGACCAACACATATCCTATTGCAATTGCATTGTCCTGATGTGCTTAATTAAAATTAGAGTTCTTTCCTACGCATCCATTCCATTTTATTTAGACTAGATTGGAAATTTATGGTGCTGTCTTCTTTTACACATTGTCTTATTCTGGAAAAAATATATATGGAAACTAGGAATCACCTTTTTGATCTATGGTCATACAGGACATGCATCTAAATATACATTTCTTTTTTTAAATGTATGACTAAATACTAACACCATTCTATCCTTCCTTTGACTTTAGGTACTAGTGTAAACCGTCTCCAGCAAGTACAAGTGAGTATCATCGACACTAAAACATGCAATGAGCCACAAGTTTACAATAATGCTATTACCCCTGGAATGATATGTGCTGGCTATTTGGAAGGAGGAAAAGATGCTTGCCAGGTAAAAAAAGTGCTTTCACATGCTACCATTAGGGACAGTAGATATTTTGTAAATGGCGTGGGTTGATATCTAGTGCATGCTTGATTCTGCATAATTATTTGAAAATCCCTCATTAATCTCTTGCATTTCAATGTTAATACAAAAACTAGTGTAGAAAACATGCGTATAGTATGGAGAAAGGAACCTTCTATTATATGTAAATGGAAGCAGGCTCACCAAGTCTCCATAAATTGAATTGTAATCAGGAAAGATATATTGCATACTCTATTAAAACTCACCTGGAAAGCAAAATCTGAACACAATTCCTAAGGTCTGTGCCCTCAACCATTGCACCAGAATATGACACCTTTTGCAGATTTAAAATTCAATGCGGCTCTCTTTTGATCACAACTTTCTTTACCCACTACCTCTCAAACTCTCCCACCTTACTGGAGCCGTTAGCACTCTTCTGCTTCACTAGACTCCATTCAGACCCTTGATATCAGGGTCAGCCACTTTGTGGCTACCTCTCTCCCCCATTATTGTAAAGCTCCATATCTATCTTGACACTGTCAAGTTCACTGTGCAAATGCCCAATGGTGGACCACTCTCACCATCTTCCTGCTTTCTTTGCTCCTACTCCTTGGATTATCAAGTGTTGTTAGAGGAGGAAAATACTGTGTTGAATTAACTTACAACAAATTCATACTGATTTTACTTAGCTTCTATCTCTACTTGGCAATGCTTTGATTAGTCTCTTGAGCATTATAAACACTCTTTCCTCATGCGAGCTATTTCCAAAATTCTTTTCTCCTTTCAATCCTCTCCTCTCCACATTAGTTTTCAGCAGATCAACTCTCCTACACTCTTACTGAAGAGATTTAGGCTGCCTTGTATGAGCCCCTTCATCTATGCTCATCTTCACTTTGCTCTCTTTCTACATTTGTACTCTCTTCCTTGGCACAAATCTCAGAGACAGACAGGTCTCTCCTTTTTTTCACTGTCTTCTAATGCAATGACGTTCTCTTTTTTAAATCATTGCTATATTTTTGAAAAATTCATCAATATTTCCACTTCACACTTCCCCTCACCCCCTCACACATCACCCCTCATCTCTTATAATAATGAACTTTTGAAAAGAAGAAGAAAGAAACCAATTCCTCCTCCCTCCCTCCCTCCACCTCCATTAGTAAGCATCAGAGTTAGGGCATCTCGTGATGAGATGAGTCACAATAAATGCTTTTGAAATCGATGCATTATAGAAACTTCCTGACAAAATTTCTTACTGTAAACTGAATTATTAATTCCACTTCTCTCATTTTTTCCCTAGGGTGACTCTGGTGGACCTATGGTCAGTTCAAATTCTAGAGGCATCTGGTATCTTTATGGCATAGTGAGCTGGGGTGATGAATGTGCAGAACCAAATAAGCCAGGTGTCTATACTCGAGTGACTGCTTTTCGTAATTGGATTGAAGCCAAAACTGGCATCTGAGAGAGAAGTGATTTGTAAAGTGAATTGCAGAGTTCATGTGGACCATACTCACCCCAAGCAACCCATATATATTGATCATGCTATCTCTATAAAGTATCTGTCCTCAAGATTTTGACTTAAGGCCGTGAATCTCAAGTGAACGTCAACAGTGTGAAGAAATAATTTTCATCCATTCTCACAGATTGTTGCATTTGCCGCCTTTGTAAAGGTAGTGAACAATCAAAAAAGGCAAAATAAAGCAAATTTTTTTGCTTTAAAAAATAAATTTATATATACACATAGGTACGTGCTATAGAATTTTTTTTCCTATCTGAATGAGGTCAGACCAAAAGGTATCATAAGGAATACTATTGTGCCACAATAAATTATGAAAGGGACAGTTTTAGAGAAACCCAGGAAGATTTCTATGAACTGATACAGAGAGAAATGAACAGAATCAGGAGAACAATTTATATTATAACAGCAACATTGTAGAAACAAACAATTTTGAAAGACTTAAGAACTCTGATCAACACAATGACCAACTGTAATCTAGAAGACTGATGATGAAGAGTACATGTACCCCATGACAGAGATGTGATGAATCGAATATGCAAAATGAGACACATTTTTTTTTGGACAAGGCCAATGTGGGAATTTGTTTTGTTTGACTATGCATATTTGTCATGAGGATTGTCCTTTTCCTTTTTTATTCCCAGTGGAAGAAGGGAGGTGGGAAGGAAAGAAAACAATGTTTGTTAATTGAAAATAAAGTTATTTTTTAAAAAAAAGTATCATAAAACATGGATTTAGTATTAGGGGAGAAACATAGGAAATAATAAAAGCAATATGTAGGTAAACGTAAGTATTTATATTTCAGCAGATCCACTTATCTCATCAATGTCGACAATCCTCCCAACCTATCCTGTCCTCTTACCCCACCTCCAATCCTCCCATAGCACATCTAACAAATTTATCTAGGTCTTTTAATATTCCATGGGGCTCAATAAAGCACCTGGACTCTGCATATGTTATTTCTTGCTCTTGCTATGTACCTGGCCAAATTTCTCCTTCAATCATATGTATGTTAGATGATAACTTACCGTGCAAGAGAAATATGATGCAGTAGATTAGGAATTGGCACTGTAGTCAGGAAAACTAGGGTTCAAGTCCTCCTTCTGACTCATTTGAACTCTCAGTGCCCCAGGCAGCTCTCTAAAACTATAAATTGCAAGGAGGTACCAATCTGCATTGGTAGAAGAATGACCTGGATTTGCTCACGATAACGAAATCACAGGTCTAGTCATATATATGTGTGCACACATACAAAAATAAACATATGTATATTTATACACACACATATATGTATTTATAGTATAATATTGTGTATATACACATATGCATACATCTGAATAACCAAAAGTAGCTTTTGTCTATGTATATACATGTTTAAATAGAAATGTATACAGAGTCCCAAAAGTCTTAGTGCAGTTTTAAGTTTAATAATTTCAAAAACTTAAAAGCTGCAAACTTATCAGAAACAACATTTGAAAAATTAATTATTTGAATTTGGAAGAGATTTATATATTTCTTATTAAATTTCAATACAACCACATCTTGTGCTATATATTACTCTAGTCGGTGTTGAAGCTTTGCAAAAACTTTCATCAGCAGCTGTGAGAAAGCAGCTTTTGCATAAGGGATAGAGTAATGTTTTTAGAATTGGAAAGAACTAGGTTCCCGTTCTGTGACTCTGACCAAGTCACTTAATTTCTCAGTGCTTCAGACAGCTCTCTAAGATCTTAAGTTCCAGTCAGTTCCTGGTAGGGTTTCCACAAAGAGAATTCTCTAAACCAATAAAACAGGTCCAGATCTATCCCCACCCAATACTATTGTAATTATTAATATAAAGTTTGGTTTTTAAAATCAATAATGTTATCTGGAACAATAATATATTTTTACGTCAATTAAGAACTGACTGTCTGCTGCATATTACACTTGGCAGTCCTTGATAAGGGTGAGAATAGGGGAAATGGTCCTTCTTTGGCCAGCCAATTGTCATTCCTCCTGGCCATGGAGTTAGATTTAGAACATGTGAGGACATGTGAGGGTGATGTTGAGTAGAAGGGAGATAGAAAAAAGGAGAGTGGAGTTGCTAGATTGTTTAAGCTCCTTTGAGGAAAGAATATCATGTATTCATTCACTATCCTCATTGTGGGGAGGAAAGCACAAAATTAGTGCCTCCGGTTTAAAAAAAAACATTGAAAAGCAATCACTTAGTGTCTTTTATTTATGACATTAATAGTATTGACATGAGATGAATAATTCTGAGATCAGTGCTGGTATCATTGTATGTGGGTACAATTACTAATTTATATCCTTAACAGGAAGCAAAATTTCTCTCATTCTTTAATCTTTGAAATTAGCAATCCAAGCATATCCAGAATTTTATAATTTTATAATGGAAGGTGATAATCTGGGGAATGATATTTTGGTGGGGGAACCAAAGTTTGCCCCCTCTCCCCTTGGCATCTAGGTCATTCATTGGATAGAGTGCTGAATGTATAGCCAAGAAGACCAGAGCTCAAATCAGTCCTTGGATATTTGTTAGCTGTCTGTCCTTGGGCAAGTCACTTAACCTCTGTCTGCCTTAGTTTCCTCATCTGTCAAATGGAAATAATAGCACCTATTACATAACATTGTTGTGTGGATCAAATCAAATAATACATGTAAAGTGCTTCGAAAACCTTAACGCTACTTTTATTATGTGACCCATGCCAATTAGATATATCTACATTACTTGATACATTTAGGAATTATGATGGATCAGGATTTTCAAAAAGCAGGATGACAGAAATCAGATTCTTTCAATAATTAGTGGAAATCTCTTACATAAGTTTCTACTTTGCTTATAAAGCATCTGAAAAAAATACCTGAAGAATGTGAAAAGGCCTCCATTTAAAAATATAAATATAAACACCCCATTAAATGAATCTTTCCCACTATTTCATTGAAATTGAGTTCTCAAAATTATCTTAAATACTATGTATGGCACATTTCATACTTAAGTCAGTAATTATAGTCAGTCAATAAACATGTATTAAGTACCTACTAAGTGCCAAGCACTATTCTAAGCACTAGAGTGAGACTCTAGATGGTGCCTTTAATCTTCTAGGCCCCAATCCAAAGGGAATATGGAGATATTCTGGTGATGTTACTCTTATTGCTGGAGCACAATAGTTATATTAGGATCATGACAAGCCAAAAGAAAGCAATTTCCCTTAATAAACATGTTCCTTTTATACCCAAAGGGCTATAAAGCCATGCATACTCTTTGATCTAGCAATACCACTACTAGGTTTGTGTCCCTCAAAAGATAAAAAAAAAAATAAAGGGAAAGGACGTGTGTGTGTGTGTGTGTGTGTGTGTGTGTGTGTGTGTATGCTTATAGCAACTCTTGTCTAGTGGCAAAGAACTGGAAACTGAGGGGATGCCTATCAATCGGGGAATGGCTGACCAAATTGTTGTATGTGATTATGATGGAATTTCAATAAGAAACGATGAGTAGCATGCTCTCAGGAGACCTGGAAAGATTTATGTGAGCTGATGCAAAGTGAATTGTATTGTATACGTATGTGCACTTTACATGTTGTAAAATGATCTACTGTACGTGACTCAGCTATTCTCAGAAATATAAGGATCCAAGACAACTCCGAAGGATTTATGATGAAAACTCTATACCTGTAGAAAAAACTAATGGTGTCTGAATATAGGTTGAAGCACTTTTTTTTACTTAAAAAATAAACGTATTCCTTTAACAATGAACCCACATATATTACTATTACCACCATTACAATCAATATGACCATTATTACTGCTAATATTAAGTCTGGTAACATATTACTCAGGATGGTTAGATCCCAAGCTGAAAGAATATTTCTGACATATGGAAACTGGAGAATTCTTTTTGCAATGACTTAAAAGAAGAATTACTATAGAGGAGAAATTTCAGCAATACCTTTTATCATTTGACAATCAGTATAAATCTTTTCCCTTACACAAATGATTTTTTTGCCCATTTTTAATTATGACATTATTCATTATGAAAAGGACCTTAATAGGGTAGTGTACCTTATATATCTATAGTACAGATAAAAGGTAATCTCATAGGGGAGACACTAGCAGTTAGGGAAAAAGGAGGGGCCCCCCAGAGGTGACATTGCAACCAGAGAAAGCAAAATAGGGAGGGATGGTGGGAGAGAATCCAAGCATAGACAACAGCCAGTGCAAAAGTAGGTATGCAAATAAGCCAGGGCTTGTCATGTGAAAGAAATAGCTATATGGATCATAAAGATATGTCAGTTAACTTGATTATGCAGCACTACTGGAGCACCTCATGAGCTTGATTCAGACAAGCCTGGGTGAGTTTTTTACTTCCTTCTCTGGCAGGACTTAGGACAAGATGAGGCTGAGGGAGGGTGGCAAGGTTAAGGGGGAGGCTGTGGGGCCAAAGTGTCCCATTAGAGAATCATAGTTTCTGTCAGGGCAAGATGACCAGGGCAGCTCTTGCTTTACAAGAAATAGCAGAGAGCCTGATGAATGACGGGGCTATAATGGAGCTGAGTGCACAGGCAAGTACCAAATCTGGCTTTATTTGCCCCTGGAAATTAGTGCATGCAAATAGTTGACGCTTAATATGTGTTCATTGAATTGAACTGAATCAGGAGGAAGCTCGTGAAAGTGATTTGGAAATGCATGGTCGAATCACTTTATTTCTCCATTTAAAAACTATTTTAATTTTTAAAAATGTGGTTTGCAATAATAAAGTGATGATATCACAGTTTTAGCTGATCCTGGCCCTGTGTTAAGAAAATCTCATCTTTGGGCTCCACCCTAAGGTACCCAGAAAAACTTGTGCTACTACTGAAAACGGGCTTAAGGGCTTCATATTGAACAACGAATCAATCACCAAGTACTTATTAAGCTTCTATGATGCATCAGACACTGTGCTAGGCATTGGTGATACAGGTACAAAGAATGGTCCTATCCTTACTCGGAATGAGCTTTTAATCTTTCTTAAAATTTAATCTAATTTGTTAATTAAAAAAACTATTTTGTCTCCCTTCAATCTCTCCATACCAGGTGGAGGTATTATGTCTAATATGGCTGAAAAGATGGGCTAGGCTTTTAAAAACTAAACAAAGATTTTATCCTAGAAGCAATAGGAAGCCACTGGTGTTGGTTGAATAGGGTGATGGTGTCAAACTGAAATAGAAATTGGGGCTACTAAACCATAGATAAGGATCCTTGCAGGTTGCTCATTGACTTAGAAACCATTTACTAACATTATCTATGCCTTATTATATTTTTATCCATTTTGGTTAAATATTTCTCAATGACATCTGAATCTTGTTCAGCCATACCCAGTCCCATGTTTGATACCTTTGCAATAGGGGACTCATCCCAAGATCAAATCTGTGCCGAAGGGAAATTACTTTGGCCAAAGGAGAAGGTGGTCAACAATGTCAAATGCTACAGAGAGGTCAATAAGAGCTTCTAAGAGATACAGATGATGAGGGAGAACATTCTAGGCATATGAGGCAGTCTATGAAAAGGCACAAAGGCTGGAAATGGAATGTTAGATGTGAAGAATAGAAGAAGGCCAGTCTGTCTGAATTCCAGAGTATGAGAAGGGGATCAATGGATAGTAGGTCACAGGTAGGTGGGAGTCATATTGTAAAGTGTTTAGGTATTTAATGAAATCTTTCTGAATTACAAAGAAAGACTGGTTAGGAAAATAACTAACTTCAGTTTTCTGTTCATGACTTACTTATAACTGCATAAACAGAAACAAGTAATCCCAGAATAGTGACCACCCTACAGTGGTTTGGATTCTATTTCTGGCTCTAACTTTGTGAAGCATCATCTTAGATAGCTGTAGAAAACAGCAAAAAAAAAAAAATGGAGTGCTGCTCTATTACTCTTAGCCCTCTCTGCTTTCACTTATAATTGGATCTAGAGGATAAAAACATGAGGGATTTTGCTAGAAATGGTTTAAAAAGTTAGCAGTAGCAAGTGGGGGAGGATGAGCTGCATGAAAACGAGAGCAAGTAGGATGAAGCCAACAATAAAGAAGGAAGAGGCCAGTATATGAATTGCATTTGTCTTGGGAGGTATGGCCTTAGACCTAGACAGATTAGCCATTCTGCTGCTATCAAAGGTGTGATCTGAGGGACAGCAAGGACCCTTTCTAAAAATCTCCCCCAACTCTGAGTTTTGGTTGAAATCTGAAATTCCCTCAGTTCTCTGTTTTTAATTTCCCTCTATCCTTGGGGGGCACTTTTAAAATATGAAAATATTCTCTTGAAGTTAAATAAAATAGGTAGATGGTATGGTGAATAGAGGGTTAGACCTCAATTCAGTAAGACCTGAGTTCAATCATCCCTCAGATACTTACTACCTATGTGACTGCAGGCAAATCAATCGCAACTTTTCTCCACCTCTGTTTCCCTATCTGTAAAAATGGGGGGGTGATAATAACACTTCCCTCCTGGGGTTATTGCAAGAATCAAATGCAGTAATCTGTACACAGTGTTCTGTATACTTAAAAGAGTTTTATTAGGGATTCTTAATGTGAAGCCTATAGATGTCTGTGGATAGATTTCAGAGAGCCTGTGAAATTGGATGAAAAAAAATCATATTCATTTCTACCAATCTTTGGTTTCCTTTGTAATCCTATGTATTTCATTTTATGCATTCAAAAGCATTATTCTGAAGGAGTATATTGAGTTGTTTTTTAAAAAAATTTAATTTAATTTTTAATTTGTAGAATAAAACAAACAATTCCATAACATTGTATAATAAAAAAGATTGTACATGAAACTTCAATCTGTCATGTACCAATTGCTATTCCTTTTAATCATATAATAATGTTATCATGTAAATTTCTTTATTTCTTTTTTTTTCTCCCTTCACTTCCCCTTGCCCTAGAGATAGTTACCATTGGACATAACTATGTATGTGTGAATGTATGTGTGCGTGCATGTGTAAAACCATTCTATGCATACTTCTATTTATCTGTTTTTTCTCTGAATACAGATAGTGTCTTCCTTCATATATTCTTTGTAGTTAATTTGGGTATTTATAATAGTCTATGACACATAAAAGATTCAGAACCCATGAGCTATATAAATGGAAGTTATTATTAATCTGGTTTATAACTTGTCAGATTATAGAATGTCAGAGCCGAAAGAGACCTCAGAAGCCATTTAATGTAGCTTACGAGTGGAATGGAAATCATTTTAAGATCATCCTTGGGAATGGCTTTTCGATTATGTTTGAAGACGGTGATGGGAAACCCACTACCTCCCAAGGTATTCCCATATTATTTAGGGATTTTTCTAGTTATTGGGAAATGTTTCCTTCTATAGACCCTAAGCCTCTCTGTCTGACACTTCTTCCTGTTGCTCTTAGTTTTGTCTTTGGAGCCAAGTAAGACAAGCCTAGTTTTTTTCTATGTTATAACTCTTCAAGTATTTGATGACAACCATCATACTTCTCCATGTCTTTTCTTCTCTGGGCTAAAAATCTCAAGTTTTGCCCCAAATCATTCTCATGTGGCATTGTATTTGTTTATAACAGCATGCTGGTTGCCCTTCACTGTATGTGCTGTATTTTCTCAATATCTTTCATAAATTATAGTGCCCAGAATTAACCACAATACTCCTATAATGGGATGGACTGGCCAATGGGGGCCAGGGCATGTTACATTTTAATTCTCCCCCTAGAATTCTCCAGTCCCTTTAAGGGGTTTGTGGATGTCCAGTCTGTGCCATTGGTCCCCACTATTGTGTTCCTCTAATTTTGGCAGTTCACTGCACCATAATTCCATTTAACCACTTAATTGTTAGATTAGCTGTTATAAACAATGATTCATCAAATGGCATAGCAAAACCAAATACACAAACATCTTTCACCAACATGGTATTATCTGCTTCCTACCCCTCTTTGTACCACCTCAGTCTGTGGGGAAGATAAAGGAAGAAGATTAGTTTTACAACTCTACTGGAATCTTATGTAACATAGTTCTACCAAGTTCTAAATGCAAAGACCCCTTAAAATTAAGTCCCAGCATCCTGGCTTCTCAAGGCTTCTCTGCTGGGCTGACTGTAACTTTTGTCCTAAAATCTTTACTTCAAGGTTACCAGGCTCTGGAGAATGCTGAATGGGGTTAGAAAGGAATAATCATTTTTCTCAGTGGTTTATAGTACCTACACAAAAATTGACCGTGTATTAGGGCATAAAAACCTCACAATCAAATGCAGAAAGGCAGAAATATTAAATGCCTTCTATTCAGATCATGATGTAATAAAAATTACATGTAATAAAAGGCATGGAAAGATAGATTAAAAACTAATTGGAAACTAAATAATCTAATCCTAAAGAATGAGTGGGTCAAACAACAAATCATAGAAATAACCAACAATTTCATCAAAGAGAATAACAATAATGATACAACATACCAACATTTATAGGATACAGCCAACCTTACTGACCTTACTTCTTTTCATCATTTTACTTCATATTCTATTTCATCTTTTTTTCAAATAAATTTTATCATTAATTTATCAAGTTCTGTAAAGTATCCACTTAGTCATTTGAATGGTATAATTTGATGTATATATTAATTTTGGTAGTGTTGTCATTTTTACCACATTGGCATGAGTAAGTTTTGAACATTGAATATTAATCCAACTATTTAAGTTGTTCTTTATTTCTTTAAGGATGACTTTGCAACTGAATCTATGCAAGTCTTTTGTGGGATTTGGGAGGTCAATCCTCATATACTTTATGTATTTTTATAGTTATTTGGAATGGGATTTACAGTTCTGTTATGGCTTACATGTTCTGTTATTATTATATTGAAATGCTGTTGATTTCTGAGTATTTATTTTGTAGCCTGAAATTTTTCTGAAACTATTGTCTCAATTTTTTTGTTGATTCACCCAAGTTTTCCAAGTAAGCCATTATATCATCAACAAATAGGGGTAGATTTATCTTCTATTTACTTCTTTTTGTTCCTTTAATTTCTTTATCTCATCTTATTGCTATTACTCATATTTCTAGAAGCATTTCAAATAATAGTGGGGAGAGTGGGCATCCTTTCTTTACTCCAGCATTTATTGGAAAAAGTTGCAGTGTATCCTCATAGAGTATGATACTTGCTTTTTTATTTTCTATAGAATTTTTTATGATATTAAAAATTCCCTCTATGCCTTTACTTTGTGGGTATTTTAGCATAAAGAGTGTTATACTTTGTCAAAGATTTTCTGCATTTATTGAGATGATCGTGTGGTTTTAGATATTTTAATTTTTAGCGTTATTATGTTGATTGTTTTCCTAATGTTGAACCATCCTTATATCCCTGCTATAAATCTCACTTGACCATAATGAATGATTTCTTTTATAATTCTATATAGTCTGTTTCATATGATTTTCTTTAAATTATTTGAGTCAATGTTTATTGATAATATTTGCATGTAGTTTTCTTTCTATGTTTTATTTTTCCCTAGTTTAGATTTTAGGACTATTCTTTCTCATAAAAGAATTCTGATAGGGTGGTTCCATTATATCTTTATATTTGCACCATGTCTCATTGTTTTGTGCAGTCTTTTAATTTGTATGCCCACTAGGCAATAAAATGGAAAGAAAGGAAGACATTCAATTTTCTACTTGTCTAAAGATTGTCATATGAATTAAATACAGATCTAACCAATATGGAGTTAGGAAAAGGGCAAGCAATCCAGGATTGGAGACTGACTAATCATTACTATGACAAATCATCTACACTAACTGTAGCTGCCTCATAGACATTTCTTGCATCATTAAGAGTATAATTTGTACAAACAAAACAAATGTAGCAAAATGTGGTCAAAAGGAAAGCAGAAAATTAAGAAAAAATATTTATAGACACTTTCTCAGATAAAGTTCTCACATCTCAAATATATAAAGAACTTTGCAAAATTTATAAGAATGAGTAATTCCTCAATTGACAAATAGGCAAAAAATATGAACAAGTTGTTTTTTAAATAAAGAAATCAAAACAATTTATAGTCATATAAAAATGCTCTAAACCATTATTGATTATAGACACACAAATTAAAACAACCTCGAGATATCATTTTCTACTTATCAGATTGGCTAAAACAATTGAAGGGGAAATTTTTGTGACAGTGTTAGAAGGGAGGTGGAAACATTGGGACACTAATTCATTGTTGGTGGAATTGTGAACTGATCCAACCATTTTGGAGAGCAATCTGGACTTAAGCCCAAAGAGTTATTAATCTGTCTATATCCTTTGACACAGCAATACCTCTACTAGTTCTATTTCCAAAGATGATTAAAGAAAAAGAAAAAGAACTTGTATGTTCTAAAAGTTTATAGCAGCTCTCTTTGTGGTAGCAAAGAACTGGAAATTGCAGGGATAACCATAAATTTGGCAATGGATGAACAAGTTGTGGTATATGATTGTGATGGAATACTACTGTGCTATAAGAAATGATGAGCTCAAAGATCTTAGAAAAACATGGAAAGATTTGCAGGAAATAATGAAGAGTGAAATGAGCAGAACCAAGAGAACATTGTATACAGTAACAATAGTATTATTTTAAGGATGATTTTTGAGTTAATAATTCATTTTGACTATTATAAATATCCAAATTAACTCTAAAGTACATATGAAGAAAGACGCTCTCTGCATCCAGACAGAGAACACACCATGAACCATCCTACTGTAGCCATGGTATGTATTGTCTTCCTAGTTTGGTTTACTTCAAGGGATTCAACCTCAGCTTTTAAAAAATTTCCTTATTCTAAAGCAATGAGTCCCCAATCATGGCTTGGTGACAAGCCAGGTTATTTCAAGAAATATTTTTTTGATTTTTGTATTTATTTTATTTAATATTTTAGTTTTCAACATTGATTTCCACAAGATTTTGAGTTACAAATTTTCCCCCATTTCTACCCTCCCCCCCATTCCAAGATGGCATATATTCTGATTGCCTCATTCCCCAGTCAGCCCTCCCCTGTTTCACTCCATTCCATCCCCCATCCCTTTTCCCCTTACTTTCTTGCAGGGCAGGATAGATTTCTACGCCCCATTCCCTATATATCTTGTTTCCAGCTGCATGCAAAATTTTTTCTTAAATTTTTTTAAGCATCTGCTCTTAAAACTTTGAGTTCCAAATTCTCTCCCCTCTTCCCTTCCCACTCACCTCCCTTGGAAGGCAAGCAATTCAACATAGATCGCATGTGTATCATTATGCAAAACACTTCCACAATGCTCATGTTATGAAAGGCTAACTATATTTCCTTCCATTCTATCCTGTCCCTTTTTGTTCAGTTTTCTCCCTTGACCCTGTCCTTTTTCAAATGTGTTTGCTTTTGATTACCTCTTCGCCCATCTGTCCTCTGTTCTATCACTCCACCCCCTTTTTTATCC